>CM054930.1:7832096-7959936 GCA_029168755.2 Tillandsia fasciculata | reverse complement strand
ACCACAAGTTTGCTTTCGCGATTTATATTAGATTTGAGTCAACGTCGACGAAGTCACAAGCTAAGATAAGAGAGTGAAGTGTGAAGCAATTTTTTTTTTTTTTGAGGAAAGGTAGCGCGCTACCCGCTCATTCAATTAGAGGATGAACTAGGCTACAGCAGTGAGACAACAAGGTCTCAAAAAAAAAAAAAAAAAAAAAAAGAAAAAAAAAGAGGTTTGGTGAGCAAGATGAAGAACAAGGAAACTAATGGCCCCGGGCAGTTCCCCTACACAGACAAGCACGTTCACAGACCCGCCACATACACCAGTTCTCTCTGTACGACGGACAGAGTCTCACTTGCGTTGTACGGCGTAGCTACACGACCATACTTTAACTACAACATGTTGGGTTATACTAATATGGATCTAAATAGGGAAAAAAACACCTAGAGGGGGGTGAATAGGTGTAAACAATAAACACTCAAAAAATCATTGCGCAATAAAACCCAATGCGGAAATAAAATAACACGCAAGATTTTTACGTGGAAAAACTCCAAACCGGAGTAAAAAACCACGGGACCGATAACACGGCGAAATCCACTAGAATTAACACACGTACAAGGTGATATAACGTACTCACAGACGACTCAACCTTTTACCATACGCTCCTAGTAGATCTTCTCCGCTCGCTCCACGACGCTTCTCGAATCCACGATCTGCGCCCAACGCTGAATCCACAGCGTCCAACGTCGAGTCCACGACGTCCGACCGAATCCACGGTCTTCACCCAGTAGCACGCTTCGAATCCACGAACGTACCTCGCTCCGAATCCACGAGAGCGGTTGCACCTTGAATCCACAAGGCCACGCGAGTCCACGCGCCGATTTGGGTAAATCGTTGTTTTTTGGGTGGTGATGATCCGCCGAATACTTAGATTAGAAATAGATCGGAAATACCATCTAAGTATTCATTGATTTGATTCTACTCAAAATCTGAGTATGGAAAACCTAGAATCAAATCAATCAATATAGATGAAGAAACATAGAATAAATCTATTGATTTCCTTTCTTCTCTATATGTGGATTTTTTCTTTCGGCTATATTTTCTATTAAGTCCCTATTTTTTCGATGATGCCCTAAAATGAATATAGGGTCTATTTATAGGTTAGAAACCATTGGAAGAAGATAAGGATCAAAAACAGCCTTTTCTGGAAATTTTACGGACGGCGATCCGGATTGGAATTGGGCGATCCGGATTGCAGAAGCAAGAAAGACGGTTTCCAGAAAAACACTAGTTCGGGATCCGGATCGAAGTCCCCGATCCGGATCGTTCATACAGTTTACCAAAACATCACGTTCGGGATCCGGATTGCAAATCCTGATCCGGATCGTGCAAGTAAAAAGGTAAAACTAGTGTTCGGGATCCGGATCATGAGATGCTGCGATCCGGATTGAACCAGTGTATGAACGAACACCCTTCGGGATCCGGATTGCAAGGCCCGATCCGGATCCTGAACATGTCCCATGTCCAGTTTTTGATTTTATGCAATAAAACATTCTTCCAGGTGTTTCTACACTACAAGAAGTATTCGGATCACCAAAATTCTTTAGTTAAACATACCTGATCCTTTTGAATTCTTCTTTCTTGAGATTGAGGTATATGATCCAAAGTTCTTTCATCTTCAATCTTCAAGACTTAACACTTTCACGAAATACGCCAACTCAAATTCCGTAACAATCTCCCCCTTTGGCGGTTTCGTGACAAAACACAAATCCACAAAGAAAATTCAAAAAGATATTTTTGTTGCTATCACCATACAACAAAAATTTACAATGGAGATCCAAAAATTTAAAAACATGAGATAAACTCCTAAAACAGACTCTAGACTTAGACATCTGTACTCTCTGCACAAAAAAATCATTCTTGACAAAAGAAATCGTTAGATACCTCAAGAATTGAAACATACAAAACCAAATACAGAGATAGAGTTTATATCTCATCATGACATTTGAGAATTCAGATATGTAAGAGAATCATAGACAAAAACCAACATATCTTCTAAGCATTCAAAAACCAAATGTCACAAAATGTTAGTCCAACATC
Source organism: Tillandsia fasciculata (assembly GCA_029168755.2). NCBI lineage: Eukaryota > Viridiplantae > Streptophyta > Magnoliopsida > Poales > Bromeliaceae > Tillandsia > Tillandsia fasciculata. The sequence continues at coordinate 7,957,854 of CM054930.1, read as the reverse complement.
AACTTGTTAGTCATATTACATGCCCAAATAGTTAGTCGAATAGTTAGTAGGGACATGCAACAAATCACAAGATAAAACCAAAGTTGAAGTTGATGAAGTCATACTTACCTTAATGTTCACACATTCACACATTTTCACATCATCATTGTTCATGTCATTGTTCAAGTTCTCTCTAACTCTCTCCCCCTTTTTGTCACAAAACAAAGCCAAAATGTAGCAAAACTACAAAGTTAAGGAGAGTTAAAAGTTCCAATATCAGAGAAATTTGAAAAACTAAAAAATGAGAACAAAACTAAGTCCTAAAAATCCTGCACAAAAAGAAAAGAAAGAAAATGAGTCAAAAAGTAATCAATCATCAGAATCGAGTCTTCAGAGCTCGTGCAACCCATTTAGAGAACATCTTTTTCACTCGCTTGTTCATTGAATTGACCTTTAGTTATGGTAATATGAGCTGCTGTGATGAGCTCAAGCTCATTGGAAATTCTTTGCTGTTCCTTCGAAATCTGTTCTTGTTTAACGGATAGTCGTTGTTGTTCCTTGTAGATGGATGAGACTGATTCTTCATTCGCTGGTGCGGGTGCTGGTTGAGATGGTGATGCGGCAGTGCTTGTACTGGGTTTCGTTCCGGATGCAGGAACTGGAGTGACATGTGGCAACTTATGGAGGGACTTGACAATGGTTGACTCATCGATCATGCTCAAACATTGATGATAAGTTGTTGAACTAGTATCAACCTGAAATTCTTTAAGATCCATTATAATCAATGGAATGGAATTCTTTCAGTGGGATGAGGATGCTCAACATATCTCGCCATTCTATTCCAAATAATGTATGGAATGTTGATATTTAATGCCGTTGCCTCTGACGGATGTCCTATGAGATACAAAAACAGCAACCGATCCCATCTCACGACCTTCGTCTGCATATTGGAAGGATATTGTAACATGTGATGAAATTTAGGAACCTGTACTCAAGACGAAGTTCTTTAGATTTGACAGATTTTTCGGTTGATTGTGTACCCTCCAAACAAATTCCCTCTATACTTTTTGCCACATCATGTTTGTCAAACTTATTCCCTTTAAGTAATGAATTCCTGTCTTGCTGGCTTGCATTCCCAAAACCTCTCCAATCAAATGTGGAGTAATCTTGAATCTTGTACCCTGGATATTCGTGTAAAACTCCATTGGACCGTTTTCAAACTCTCGAAGTTGCCGTGCATTTGTATAGAAGGTCCTCACTGATGCAGACAGTAGCCAAGCGTTTCTGGGAATCGGCATACTTGAATAAGGTTTGCTTGTTCAATCAGAACACCAAACTCAGGGGAGTGACCTCGTAGAGCCTCAATGTTAACATGCCTTCGCCAATGCATTCGCGATGTGCAAAAGCTCTAAGACGATCAGCGTTAACAAACACTTCCACACGTGGTGGGGAGTCAGGAGCTATCGGCGTGTCAACATTAATGTCCTGTCGTAGTCCAAAGCGTCTAGTTATTCGTTTTCTTTTCACAGAGATGGTTGGTGCAGCCATAGGTGCTTTTCCTGTGTCCATGGTTGCTTTTCCTTTTGAACCATCAGAAGCTTTTTGTTCAGGTTTAACAGGCAATGACTCATCATCATCTGTCAACATATCCCAGTGCACTTCATCATTGTTTCCTTCAATTTCTGTGTCACTTATAACATCAACTTCACCTTTTCGTTGAAGTTTCTTGGCTCTTTTCAATTTGTTGTAGCTCGAGTATGTACCATAGAAACCAGGAGAAGAATGATCCAAAGAATGCCATTGACCAAAGTGCTTTGAGTTATAGAAGTGTCCTGTGAAGACCAACTCAAGAACATGAAAAATCGTCAATTTTGAAAAATTTGAAAAATTGTACCCAAACAATCATAATCATGTAGAGAAGCAAGAATCAAATTAGTTTTGCAAAAAGAATTTTAAAAATAGATCAATCGCATGATTTTCAAAAATTCCTCTTTTATGCCCTAAAACAGAAATTTTAGAAATCGAAGCCCAAAAATTCGTTAATCAGGAAAACCCAGCATATAATCAAAACTAATCTACCCAGAGTTCTTATTTCAAAAGAAATTTGATCAAAAACCATTCACAAACGAAAAAGATCCAAGATTTCTACTCACGTTTTGAGCAAACAAGAAAAACTGTGAAAAACCGAGATTTTGATCAATAAAACTTACTTGGATTCGAAGAACTTGAGTTTGGAAAGCTCCAAGATGCAAGAAATCTAGAGAGAGAAGCTCTAGAGACTTGAGAACAAAAGATTAGGGTAAAAGAAATCAAATCCCTTTGTTCTATTAAAACCCTAGCCGTGATCCGGATCGGATCGAGATTTGATCCGGATCGGCTACCCGCAGGAAGAAGCCTGCGTTCGGGATCCGGATCACTTGCCCGATCCGGATCGGCTCCACTTTTTCTTCAGAAAATTTTAGAAAAATTCCATAAAATCCAGAAAAAGTATGTAAGCACTTTACCATATCAACTTTAAACAAAAATCATCGTTTCATACAACAAGAAATAGATTATACAAAATCTATCAAAAATACTCAAAAATGAAACGAAAATTTATGAAAATTAAAACACTTAAAGTTGAACAACTTCAATCACATCTATCCTGATCTTATGCGTAATGCCTTTATCAAATCATCAATTTTGGTAAAGAAAATGAAATACCAAGATCAATAGATGTTTGAAATCCCAGATAAGTTAGATAATATATCTAGACAATCTGTTGAAGGAGTGGCTCTTTGAGCATCTTTTATCAAAAATTCCACCTTATACCAACCATGAAATATGACTGAGTCAAGTATTTCAATATGTATTTCATCAACAATTTATAAAACAAAATTTGCTTTGCATACATGGGGTATCTTTTTCTTTTTCTTTCTTTTCTCCATGTGGTGGTAGTTTTCACACTCCTCATTGGGATGTAACTCTTTCCACATCTTTTGAGCATTTTACTTTTCTTTGACTCCCCCTCAATTGGCTATCAATTATTTAATATATAAGGTATTCAACCAAAATTGATCTCGCATTCATACTCGACTAAGCAATCAAATAAGATAATGACTATACCAAGAGATCATTGAGAGAGAAATTGACTTTGATCACTTAAAAGATGGCTTAATTAACATAAATGATCATTGCAACATTGAAATATTATGATATCAAAAGCATAATAAATTTCTAAATGCATGAAAGGATGCAATTAAAGTCAATTATGATTTATGCTCAATTAATGTCCTATGTACAAACATAGATAAAGAACAAAACAAAAACAACAAAACAAAACCTAACCTAAGCAAAGGTTTCAAAAAGATTATTTCAAGGAAAGCATGCCAATTGCTTTACGCAAGTGAATAAAACGTTTTTGATCCAAAGGTTTTGTTAAGATATCAGCTAATTGATCCTCAGTTGAAATATATGACAGTTGAAGAATATTTGATTCAACTAGCTCTCTAAGAAAATGATATCTAAGTTCAATATGTTTTGTTCTAGAGTGCAACACAGGGTTTTTGGAAATGTTAATAGCACTAGTGTTGTCACATAAAATGGTTACCGAAGATGCTGAAATCCGGAAATCGCTCAACACGCTTTTCATCCAAATCAATTGGGTTGAACAACTTCCTGCAGAAATGTACTCCGCTTCGGCAGTCGAGAGTGCTATGCAATTCTGCTTTTTACTGTGCCATGCAACAAGGCAATGGCCAAGATAGAAGCATGCACCACTCGTGCTTTTCCGATCATCCACTGATCCAGCCCAATCGGCATCTGAGTATCCAACTATATCCAAACTTGTTCCCATAGGATACCAAATTCCGAAACTTATTGTTCCTTTGATGTACCGGATGATCCGTTTCACCGCTTTCAGGTGAACCTCCTTCGGTGCTGATTGATATCTCGCGCAAATCCCAACACTGAAGGATATATCCGGGCGACTAGCCGTGAGATATAGTAGACTTCCAATCATACTGCGATACAGTTTCTCGTCTACATTCTCACTATGTGATTCACTTCCAAGTCCCTTATGGCTAGTTCCCATTGGAGTCGGAAAATCCTTAGAATTTTCTAGATCAAACTTTTTGACCAACTCCATTGCATACTTGGATTGACACAAGTGAATACCTTCATCATTTTGTTTAACTTGTAATCCAAGAAAATAAGTCAATTCGCCCATCATGGACATCTCAAATTCGCTTTCCATGGTCTCCGCGAATTTAGAAGCATCATTATCTCTTGTTGCGCCAAATACAATGTCATCGACATAGATTTGTGCTACAATGAAATTGTTTTGATAATGCTTCACAAAGAGAGTCCTGTCAGCTCCCCCTCGAGTATAGCCCTTTTCCAAAAGGTGCTTTGTCAACCTTTCGTACCATGCTCGCGGTGCTTGTTTCAGACCGTAAAGAGCCTTTTTCAGACGAAAAACATGGTTAGGTAGTTTATGGTCCACAAAACCTTTCGGTTGAGCCACATAAACTTCCTCATTTAAAAACCCATTTAAAAATGCGCTCTTAACGTCCATTTGAAATAATTTGATTTTAAAATGACAAGCTATCGCAAATAAGATACGAATGGACTCGAGTCTAGCTACAGGGGCGAAAGTTTCATCAAAGTCTATACCTTCTACTTGAGAGTAGCCTTGAGCAACTAACCTTGCTTTGTTCCTGATGATAGTACCATCTTCATTTTTCTTGTTCTTGAAAATCCATTTGGTACCTATCACATTGTGTTGCTTCGGAGGCTTCGTTAATTCCCAGACTTTGTTTCGCTCAAATTGATGGAGCTCTTCCTGCATTGCTTCAATCCAGTAGTCATCTTGAAGAGCTTCATCAACATTCTTTGGTTCGATTAAAGATACGTAGCATGCGAATCCGCAAACCAATTGTCTCCGAGTTCTAACTCCTTCTTGTGGATCTCCAATGATGTTCGATTCAGGATGATCCTTGGAGATGCGTAACGTTTGAGGTAAAGGAGTAGTCGGAGGTACACGAGATGATTCCTGCACATCAGATAAACTTGAAGAACCGTTAGATGCATCATTATTATCGAAAGAATTGTTAGAAGAAGATGCATTAGCAGGTGTATCATCATCAAGAGAGATATCGAGGGTAGATTTTTCAGATTCAAAGTGAAAAGCTTCATCTACCTTAACATTTATCGATTCTACGATCGTCTTAGATTCTAAGTTAAAAACTCGATATGCTCTACTGTTTGTAGAATAACCTAAGAAAATCCCTTCGTCACTTCGAGAGTCAAATTTTCCAAGATTCTCGCGGTCACGCAAAATAAAACACCGACTCCCAAAGATACGAAAATATTTGATGTTCGGTTTTCTACAAAACCATAGTTCATATGGTGTATTTAAAGTCCCCGGGCGCAAATACACTCGATTAATTACATAGACAGCCGTGTTCACCGCTTCAGCCCAAAAATATAACGGTAGGTTCCGGCTATGAAGCATAACACGAGCCATCTCCTGTACGACCCTGTTTTTGCGCTCGACTACACCATTCTGTTGAGGTGTATAGGGCGCTGAGAATTCATGTTTAATGCCGTTTGAAGTGCAAAAATCAATGAATTTAGAATTTATGAATTCTCCACCTCTATCACTTCTAACTCGAGTAATCTTTTCATTCTTTTCAATCATAATACGATGGCAGATCTCGTGAAAAGAATCAAAAGTATCAGCTTTCTCTTTTAAAAATGCTACCCAAGAATATCTAGAGAAATCATCAACCAATAAGAAAATATACCATTTACCTCCCAAAGATGGTTGACGAGTTGGCCCCATTAAGTCCATGTGCAAAAGTTCCAAAGGCCGTTTTGTACCTATGTGGTTCAAGTTCTTGTGTGCAGTCCTAGACTGTTTTCCCTTTTGGCAACCGCCACACACAATGTTTTGTTCAAAAGAAAGTTTAGGAACCCCCTTGACCACATCTTTGTTTGAAATTCTAGCAAGTTCCTTAAAGTTTATGTGACCTAGCCTTTCATGCCAAAGAGTTTCATTTTTCAAAGATGCTAGGTTACATTTTTCAGAAAATTTACTAGGAACTACATAACAATTGTTTTCTGATCTAACCCCTTTTAAAAAGAAAACATGGTTCTTGTCAGTTACAGTACATTCATCAGATGAAAAATTAACTGAATAACCATTATCACAAAGTTGACTTATGCTTATGAGGTTAGTCTTAAGGCCATGAACAAATAACACATTATTTAGAACCGGGCCATCCGGAATAGCTATAGTTCCTTTTCCAACAATTTTGGAAGACCGACCATCTCCGAAAACAACAAGTCCTCCGGAGATTTTCTCAAAGGTTTGAAAACAGTTTTTGTCACCGGTCATGTGACGGGAACACCCGCTATCCAGATACCAAGACGAGCTATCATATGCATGCAAGGAAATATTTGTAACAAGACAAGGGAAAATTTCACCTTTGCGCACCCAAACCTTTTTGGAATGCGTCGGTAATGGTCGTGAAGTTATTCTCCTAGGTGAAAGCGTCTTGTTTGAAGAATTGCTGCTCCTTGATGATGTCGTCTTGAGCGGTGAACTACCAAGGCTCTTTTCCTTCAAATGATTTGCATTTGATTTCTGAGGAACCCCTTTTGGTAGTCATTGCAAGAGGTGCTTGAGGTGTGCGTTTGGCTCCCGTCTTGCAATTTCTCCTTATGTGCCCTGAAATGCCACAACGAAAACATACCTTAGTTCTTGACGATCCCGAGGAGGATGAGTAGGCTTGTTGTCGTTGCTTGTCGTGAATTCCGGTGTCGGAGGAGGAGATACCGACTGAGGCACAAAAACTGTCCCACTCGAACTTGGAATGTCTCCAGTTTGAGTGTATCCGAGGCCGAACTTATTTGTTTGACCAAGACCAAGAAGCCTGTCCAACTTACTCCTTCCAGAAGAAAATCGCTGTAAGTCATCTTTAGTTGGAGTATGGTCTTTGTCATTTCCATTTTATCCTGTCGAGCCTCGTCGTAGAGCTTTGAGAAATAATTCGCTTTATCCACCAATTCTCATGTTCTTTCTCGAAAAGCTCATTTTCTCTTGAAGGGAAACATTTGCTTTATCTAGATTATCCCTTTCCACTTCAAGAGCGTTTGAGAGAGAAGATGCCCTTTTTGCTTCTTCTTCGAGATCCTGCAATCTCCCTCTCAAACTCCGGTTTTGCTTTGCCAGTTTCTTTGAATCCCTCAAAAGCTTATGGTAGGCAAGAGCAAAATCTTCACCTTCAGAATTGCTCGATTCGTTGTCCGTAGCGTTCTTTTCAACAGGGAGGAGTTGGACAAGGAATCGGAGGTACTTGCCATCAAGCACATGAAGGGTGAAGATGTAGTGGACGCGTGGAATGCTGTCGCGTTGTCTTCTTCATCACTTGAGGATGACTCATTTGACGTGGAGTTGTCATCCCAAGTAACGACTTGCATCGCTTTCTTCTTTGCCGGATTCTTGTTGGGACACTCCGTTGCAATGTGGCCGTAGCCTCGACATTTGAAGCACTGTACTTGTCCCTCTGAACTTTTCTTATCCTTTGAGAAGTTCTCTTGCTTTCTTGACTTGTAGCTTGAAGAACCCTTGCCTTTCTTGGACTTTCCGAAGGATGGAGTTTTGCTTGAATTACCCCTTCGAAAGTTGCGGCGAAACTTCCTTGTCAAGAGAGCGAGCTGCTTCTCAAAGTCCTCCATAGATAGGTTCTCGTCATCGTCCGAGGAGGATGAATCCGCGTCTTCTTCCTTAGTTGATTTCAATGCATAACCTGAAGACTTAGAAGAGGATGCCTTTCCGAAGAATAGTTAGTAGGAAATGTCATTTCATAAGTTTGTAATGCACCAACTAATTCTTCTACACGCATTTCGTCCGGGTGTTTAATTGTTTCAATGGCTGCGACCTTCGGGCGAAATCGTTCAGGAAGAGTTCTTAAAATCTTTCTTACAACTTTAAATTCTGGAATCTTCTCTCCCAAGTTAGCACATGAGTTTACGATGTCTTGCAATCGTGTGTAATAGTCAGTGAAAGATTCATTTTCTGCCATAGAAATAGAGTCAAACTTGCTCGTAAGCATTTGCAGTTTCTGAATCTTCACAAGGTTAGTTCCCTCATGCGTAACTTGAAGAACATCCCAGATTTCTTTCGCAGTCTCACATGCCGAGACGCGAGAGAACTCTGTTTGTGACAAAGCATTAAATAGAGCATTAATTCCTTTGCCATTGTAAGAAGATGAATCTATCTCTTCCTTGGTCCATTTCGACCTAGGTTTTAAGGTGCGAACATCAGAAATAATTTCAGTTGGATTAGACCATCCTAATTCAATTGATTGCCACACCCTTTCGTCGATGGAAATTAAAAAGGCTTTCATCCGTACTTTCCAGTACGCATAATTTGTTCCATCAAAGAAAGGGGGTCGATTGATGTTTCCACCTTCAACCATTGTTTACAACCCTATTCCCGCTCTGATACCACTTGTTGGGTTATACTAATATGGATCTAAATAGGGAAAAAACACCTAGAGGGGGGTGAATAGGTGTAAACAATAAACACTCAAAAAATCATTGCGCAATAAAACCCAATGCGGAAAATAAAATAACACGCAAGATTTTTACGTGGAAAAACTCCAAACCGGAGTAAAAAACCACGGGACCGATAACACGGCGAAATCCACTAGAATTAACACACGTACAAGGTGATATAACGTACTCACAGACGACTCAACCTTTTACCATACGCTCCTAGTAGATCTTCTCCGCTCGCTCCACGACGCTTCTCGAATCCACGATCTGCGCCCAACGCTGAATCCACAGCGTCCAACGTCGAGTCCACGACGTCCGACCGAATCCACGGTCTTCACCCAGTAGCACGCTTCGAATCCACGAACGTACCTCGCTCCGAATCCACGAGAGCGGTTGCACCTTGAATCCACAAGGCCACGCGAGTCCACGCGCCGATTTAGGGTAAATCGTTGTTTTTTGGGTGGTGATGATCCGCCGAATACTTAGATTAGAAATAGATCGGAAATACCATCTAAGTATTCATTGATTTGATTCTACTCAAAATCTGAGTTTGGAAAACCTAGAATCAAATCAATCAATATAGATGAAGAAACATAGAATAAATTCTATTGATTTCCTTTCTTCTCTATATGTGGATCTTTTTTCTTTCGGCTATATTATTCTATTAAGTCCCGTTATTTTTCGATGCCCTAAAATGAATCATAGGGTCTATTTATAGGTTAGAAACCATTGGAAGAAGATAAGGATCAAAAACAGCCTTTTCTGGAAATTTTACGGACGGCGATCCGGATTGGAATTGGGCGATCCGGATTGCAGTAGCAAGAAGACGGTTTCCAGAAAAACACTAGTTCGGGATCCGGATCGAAGTCCCCGATCCGGATCGTTCATACAGTTTTACCAAACATCAACGTTCGGGATCCGGATTGCAAATCCTGATCCGGATCGTGCAAGTAAAAAGGTAAAACTAGTGTTCGGGATCCGGATCATGAGATGCTGCGATCCGGATTGAACCAGTGTATGAACGAACACCCTTCGGGATCCGGATTGCAAGGCCCGATCCGGATCCTGAACATGTCCCATGTCCAGTTTTTGATTTTTATGCAAAAACATTCTTCCAGGTGTTTCTACACTACAAGAAGTATTCGGATCACCAAAATTAATTAGTTAAACATACCTGATCCTTTTGAATTCTTCTTTCTTGAGATTGAGGTATATGATCCAAAGTTCTTTCATCTTCAATCTTCAAGACTTAACACTTTTCACGAAATACGCCAACTCAAATTCCGTAACACAACAATCGATGAGTAATGTAGAAAATGCTTAAGTAGTAAAACAATGTTTATTTAGCGTGATAAAATAATTGAAAGGATAAAACCACGGGTTTTAAAGATTATGCCTAGGCGACACCCGATTTTTAAATACTTTTCGCAATCCCTTTTATTTTCGAAAACCGCATTCGGAAAACGTAATAAAAAGTCCTACCATACAGCTATCTAACACAAGTCATAAATCCATCTCAACTTCGACAATATCCACAATAATTTAAATCACATGCGAAGAAAACTAACCAACTGAAATAAGCAAATAACGTGAAGGAAAAGTATCACCAGCCAAAAGATTGGCTAATACTCTCTAGTTGCAACCTCATCGCCGTCCCGGACCCCACCCCTGACCGAACCTGTCACATAATGGGAGTCAGTGACATGAAAAGTAAGTAAGACTACTAACAGATGTAAGAAAGAAGCTGATCAAAAGATGATAATAATAAACCGAATCGTAACCCGGAACATCCAATATCCCATGCTGCTACGCATCGTACCCTCCTCGAGAACCACAGCACAACACCGCCATGTCGGTCGGGGGACCTCAAGCAAAAAGAATAATCCCGCTCTCACCTTGGTGCATTTTAACCCCCCACTGCACAAGTGCAGCACCGAAAATAGCCGCAAGGGGCCCCCACAAACGTCACCTCGTAGGGTTCACGGGTCATATCAGACCACCTTTTCGGAAAAGTACACTGACACGGTGGCCAAACCGCTGGTGTGCATGCAAGCGCCGTGAGCATGTCGCCGAACAAGTGCTGTAAACCTCCTGTGACTCGCAGTCGCTACGATGTAGCATAAGCATCATTCAACCAGTCTTACCAAACTCAATTATTAAAGATTTACCAATATTTAAAGGAATGACAATCAAGAGAAAACACCTGAGGGGAGCCATCTAGCAGCATCCCCTTCCACAGATGAGGGTACCCACCTCGAAACGCATCAGCCGAACTGCCAGAAACCGCCCCACGTCCTCGCAGGACTTCCGAACCTAAGAAAGTACCAAGAACACAACAATAAGACTAAGCCTTGCAGTGCGAAAACCGCGGATCCGACCGCTGTCCAGAAATAGACAGACGGCACACGAAAGACGCACCGCGAAATTCTAGTCACAAGACATGCGCCCAGAAAACGAGCGGCGAAGGGAAACCAACCTGTCGCGGTTCAAACAGCAGTACGACATAGCAGCCCAGTGCAGTACGGGCGGCGCGGCGCGTGCAGCAGCCCCGCGCGGCGCAAGTGGCGCAGCGCGGGCAGCAGCCCCACGCAGATCCTTCAGCAGCGTGCGGGTAGCGCGCACCCTGTTCGCGCGGTGACAACAAGGCGTAGCGCGTGGTGGCGGCGCAGCGCACGCAGTCCCGCGCGGTCACCTCCCCCGAGTGGTGCGTGCGGCGCGGCAGCCCCGTGTGGATCCTTCAGCGGCGCGCGGGTAGCGCGCGCCCAGTCCGCATGGTGGTAGCGAGGCACAACGAGCGGTGGCGGCGCAGCGCAAGTAGACCCGCGCGGGCACGTCCCCCCGCGCAGGCGCGTGTGGTGCGGCAGCCCCGCGCAGGTCCTTAAGTGGCGCGCGGATAGCGCACGCCCTGTCCGCGCGGCGGCAGCGAGGCATAGCGCGCGGCGGTGGCGCAGCGCAAGCAGCCCCGCACGGGCACCTCCCTCGGCGCAGGCATGTGCGGTGCGGCAGCCCCGTGCGGATCCTTTAGCGGCGCCCGCTACCCGCGCGCCCTGTCCGCGCGGCGGCAGCAAGGCGCAGCGCAGTACAAGCAGCCCCTCGCGGGTTCCTACCCCGTGTCACGCCCCAGCTTCGAAACTGCGACCCGAGCTCGCCAACAGATCCGCCGCCCATACGGGAAGCCCCGTATAGACGAAGCGACTAACCTGCAAAAGATCATCTATACTAAATAGATATTAGAGCTGAAAAGTAAATGCTGAAATAAAAATAAATACAATGCCAAGTCCTCACCAAAAATACATAAGTCTCTTAGCAATAAAAGAAAAGTACAACTCTATACCTCACTACAAAGGTCTCTCAACATGTAACTCTCAAAATAGTAAGGGGGTACATCTACTCTCTGGATGACGATTGGTAGGGATCTATTGCGCGACTCCCTTACCTCGATCAGCTGGATCAGCAACAGGAGCAGCAGGAACAGGAGTAGAAGTTCCTGGGGAAAAAGACACCGCGACGGGTGTGAGAACTACATCCCACAGTAGTTATCAGTGGGTGCCGCCAACAAGCCCGACGGTCTGCCCACTAAGTCTACTAGAGGCATGAAGTAACAAATGCAATACTGAAAGGAAAGAGCTGAAAACAAAAATAACTCTACAGCTACTATGCCTCTATCTAAATGCTCAAGAAGTGGAACAGATAGAAACATGATGCATCTACTAACTCTCAAGTATAGTCACACAATCTACACTGACTGCCACATAGGGTCCAGTCAAACCTGCGCCCACCTACTGCCGCACATCCTCAAAATGACGGGTCTACCGTAGGGTGTCCGTGACTACCAAAACTGGCCCAGCCAGAGGGACTGCGTCGACAAGTCGCGATAGCAAGTAACAGGCCCAACTCCGGAGTGGCACTCGAGGGGCGTAACCCCACCGAGGAAAGTATCCGCGCATCTCTGTTGAGCTCAATATGGTTCATGCAGGCTATAGTCCAAATCCACTATCAACAAGATCGACAGTAACTGACATCACATCTCTAACTCACTGGCTGGAAATACTCACAGCCGGGACAACCGTCAACCCAACGGCTCCCACATCAGAACACCAAACTCATAGATAACACAGAAAGGACCGACACCATAAGGGTTCGAAAACCCTGATAGGTCGGCGCCTAGAACCCCAATCAAACAAGAACAGACTCTAGGCTCCGCCTATCGAGGTTCCCGACCCCCTTACAATTCGGGAACACGACAACCTCGGTACAACATGCGGAAGACGCCAACCAGGGCCCGAAAGTTCCGGAAGACCAACACCTACAACCCTATCAAACAAGAACAGGTTCCAAGCACGGCCCCCGTAGCTTTCGTCCCGAAAAAGGAACGGCCCCTAGAACCCAGATCACCCAAACTCTCTCGGGTGAGAAAGTTGTAATAAAAAGATGGCAGTTATTACTGAAAATTATTTTAATCTGAGAAACCTTATTTAATATATTTTAGTTCTTTTAAGAAAATTCGTTTAAATAAGTTTTATTTTTCAAACCCCGAAGTGCTATTGCCTTCACCCAAATCAAACAAGAATAGGCTCCGGCGACCCCTCGAGATTTGGAAGAAAAATATTAGTTTACAGAAATCATGTGTGTCTAAAAACAGTCTAGGTCCTAGGTCCTACTAACACGGGTATACAACTGCCACTGACACAGTGGCGACGAATAAAATAAGGAAACAAGACATCTCGGGACCGCCGTTTACCCAAACGGCTCCCGCCACAGATAAACGACCAACTACATCTACCAGACTCCACTCTGCTCCCAAGCACGAGTGTAACATGCATCCCACACTAAAAGGAATTCCGACCACTCGGCCCACTACTCGGACGAGTATAACATTAAGTCCAGGATAGAATAAGAAGTGTGGATGTCTAAAGCATATTAAACCTAGCCCAAGTTGGAGTTTTCTACTGGTCTGGTTACACATGCAACATATGACGGGGGGTGCTAGGTCAAGTTCCAAGATAACTTAATTTAACAGATGGTAGAAAGCAAGGAGATCACAAGATCATCAGATAGTACAAGGAATAGCAATTCCTACATTCTAGCATGCTACACAAGAAATTCATTATCATGCATAGTCCTACTATAGCAGATTTAATGTCCAGTCCATCAATCTTGGAGACAAGGCCACCCACTTGAAGGTGCTAATTGTCCAAGGTTCCACAGCTGAAAATACCCAAGAACAACAGTCTCCAATTTTCCTCAACACCAACGGGTTTACAAACACCCGCAAATACCCCAGGGTACAACAAAAAGTCCAAGATTACACTTTATTACACCAAAAAAACCCAAGTACAACCAATCTGCTGGAACAGTCCCAAAGATGCGCATTTTTCACCTGTAAACAATGCTCCAAAAAATCCAATAAAAATTCGATGGCGTTCCTCGCAAAGTGTAGATGTCAATAGAGTCTTGAAACTTTGAATTCCGATGCCCAGATGCAGAGATAAAAATCCGACAAGGTGCTGCTATCCAAAAACTCCACCAGCAAAAAAGGGGGTTAAAAACGTACTAGAAACCCCAACAAAAGCTCAAATCCAAGAAAAGTGGACAATACAAAAATCGTAGATCCACCTCTCATGAATCCAACGCCCGAGAAATCGTCCAAAAATACTGTCGGAGTAGCTCTGTGGACCTCTCAGACCAAAATGCGACGATAATAGGCCTCCGATGAAAGAACGTCACTCTGTGCTACGATGCCAAAGTCGTTGACGACGTGGCTTCCAAAAATTCCGGGCCTCGTCCAAAAGATGCGCAACAAGATGAGCTCCAACTTTGCTGAGGGTATAAGGGCAAAGGAGTTTGGGAAAACCCCAAACTCGGGGTGAAGGAGGGGTATATAAAGGCTCAACCCGAAAAAGAATCCAAAAATCCCAAAATTGGGCCTTTTGGGCCCAAATCCGGGCGCCCAGGAAAATCGGGCGACTACAGTGTTGGGCCCGGCCCAACACTATGCGCGCCCGAAATCCCCAGAGCCCGCCACACGTCCGCCCAACACTCCCCGCACCCGGCGCACGCGCGCCCGCCATTTGCGGAGCGCCACGTGTCCCGGCCAACCGCGGGGCGCCACGTGGTGCCCCCACGTCGCCCCCAACCGCCCGCCGTACGGTCACCTGCCCCCATTGCTGCGTGGATCGCGCGCACAAGGGCCTGCCAATCCGGAGATGCCACGTGTCTACCCTACGGTCCACCGTACACCCGCGCCTTTCCCGTGGACCACGCCTGCTGCGCCGGCCAACCGAGAGCCGCCACGTGTCCAGCGCCCGGGTGCACGCCTCAGCGGTGGACCGAGCGGCTGCGCCTCCGCCCGCCGCCGCGCTCCGCTGCCAGCCGCCGCCGCCGGCGCCTCTCCGACCGCCGGAACAGTGTCACCAAACCTCAAAATCCGTGTTTTCTCCTCCGGGCTCCGAAAAATACAAGTAAATAGTCCATCTTCATCGTTGTCGCGCGCTGAATCCAAATCCGATGTCCGTTTGGCCCAATTCCACTTCTAAAATTTTCCAATGGCCTCTGGTTAAGCAAACTTGCTCCTATTTTACACCAGGAATTCATTTCTTGGGCCCGACACGCGCACAAACACTCCCAGAAGCCACTAATCCATCAATAAACCCTTAAGTGAGGATTCGGGTCCTCACACCCCGCGCGGGCGTGTGCGGCGCGGCAGCCCCGCGCGGATCCTTCAACGGGCGCGGGTAGTGCACGCCCTGTCCGCGCGGCGGTGGTGGAGCGCAAGCAGCCCCGCGCGGGCACCTCCCCAGTGTGGGTGCGTGCGGCGCTTGCAGCCGCGCTCGGGTCCTGTCCCCGCGCGGCATAGTGCTGCTGCCTCGCACGGGCGCGTGTGGCGCTTGCAGCCGCGCGAGGGTCCTGTCCCCGCGCAGCTGCAAGCGGCGTGGCGCAGCGCAGCAGCCATACGCGCGGCGCGGTGTGCTGCCCTTCAGCGGCGGCTAGGGCATCCTAGCGTCGTATGGCAACAAAGATGCTAACCGCAAAACCCTAACGACCATACACGCGAAACAAAACAACGAAAAAGAGAAAAACGAGAGAGAGAGAGAGAGAGCCATAGGCCGCTAACCTTGATCTAACGGAAAAGACGACCCGATCCCGTTCCTCGCAGGTAGTGGGTATCTGGATCTGTTCCCCCGTTGACGGTGACGTTTCATTCCTGGTCCCCGGCACCACGAGAAGGAACGACAAGGAACGACAAGGAAGTAAAGAGACCCAGATGGGATGCGGTAAAAATAAATTATTTCTTGTGTACGTACCACCCCAAAACTCAGGTATAAAAAGAAGAAAAAACTCCAACCGACTTCTCGATAAGTGTGCTACCTATGCTCCATTTCAGAGATAGTCGGCACGGATTTTAAAGCACAGACAACATAACGGGCTCGACTTACCCGATCGTACCCGTTAACCCTAACGGCCCATTTCGGGAGATCCGTAAGTCAGATTCACTCTCCGATCGCACCGTTGTTCCAGGTTAAGCGAGTTCTACCGCGAAATAATGTTCACGTCCGAAAACACACGAAGGACAAAATACCTAAAAACTAATTTTATTCATAAGTCAAAAGTAAAGATTAAAAGTGTCATTACATTTAGTACCCTATTGGTGGATCTAACGATGAATCTGCCATTAGCATTCCAACGCCAAACTACTTCATCATACTCTTGCCCTATCCTAAACCCTTCCAGGGCCTCCTGAGCTGTAACACCCGTCTACGCTCAGCACTCCCCCTCAAATAAAACCCTCTTAGAATAGTCCCCCCAAGTTCACACGCTGTGGTCATACCCATCACAAATTTTGAGCCTTTTATCCACCACTTCTTCAAAAACGTCAGCGAAGTAGGACTGTAGCATCATCTCCTCGCACCATCTGTCCGTCCAAAAATTTATCGCTCTTCCATCCCCCAACATGAAAGAAACTCCCCCCTTGAAGATCTCCCTGGTGCTAAGGACATTCCTCCACCATTGCGATGCCGGCCTAAAAGATCTCCCCTCCCCCAGCGACCTTCTTCGAGAGTAATACACTGCTAGAATTATAAGGTTCCACGGTAACTTCGGTAGCATAAAGAACCTCCACCACCATTTGGTGAGGAGTGCGTCGTTCATTGCTGCAAGGTCCAAAATGCTTATACCACCTTTCTTCTTGCTCCTACACATATTTTTCCAAGAGACTAAGCACCCTCTCCCGCCTCTTTCATCCCCCCGGCCCAAAAAAAAATCTCTTCTCAGTGCTTCAATCCGCTTGATGACCCATTTGGGTGCTTTGAACATAAAAAAGATATAAATTGGTAGACTGGTAAGGACCGCGTTAACTATAGTAAGCTGACCACCCTTGGAAAGCAGCTTGGCCTGCCACCCATCAATCCGGCTTCGAACTCTTGCAACGACACTTCTCCAATCCTCCTTTCTCAGTGTTCTGTCAGACAAGGGCAGGCCGAGGTATAGCGCTGGGAAGGACCCGACTTTGCAGTCTAAGATGCTTGCTAACTTGTTCGCCTTGTCCTCTTTGCTGCCCATATAGAAAAGCTCAGTTTTTTTCGATGTTAACACTGAGTCCAGAAGCCCACTCAAACAATAGCCAGCTAAACTTAAGGTTCCTTAAGTACTTTTTCTTGGCTGCAGAAAAAAAGAAAGTATCATCGACGTATTGGATGATAGCGACCCTACACTCCGCCGTCGGGCCCACTCCATGGATAAGGTTGTTACGGACCGCTGCCTCCGTCATCCGTGCTAAGCTTTCTGCCACCAGCAAGAACAAATAGAGGGAGAGAGGATCCCCCTGTCTCACCCCTCTCTAACTCCTAAACTATTTAGTCGGTTCCCCGTTCACAAGCACTGCAACTTTGGCATTTTCGACACAAAGTCTTATCCAATCGCACCATTCTGAGTCGAAACCCCACCATTCCATTATCTTGTCGAGGAAAGCCCAGTTAATTTTGTAATAGGCTTTTTCGAAATCCACTTTGACTCCTACCCCTCGACCTTGTTCCTGCTGCTCCAACCAATAAGTTCATAGGCTGTTGCAAAAGCGTCAGAGATATTCCTCCTTTATAGGAACGTGGATTGGTTGTGTCCGATCAAAGTGTGCAACACAGGTGACACTCTGTTAGCCAGGACCTTCGAAATTATCTTCTGTAGCCCGTTCAGGAGGCATATCCGTCGAAAGTCCTTAGTCTTCGAGGGGCCCTCAATCTTGGGTACAAGACAGATGTAAGAGTAGTCTATAGGCCCAGTTGAGCACCTGCCCATGTGCATCTCTTAGAATATTCTCCAAATGTCACCTTTCAGAGTCTCCCAGAAGGTTTGGTAAAAGCTCAAGGGAAAGCCGTTAGGACCCGACACTTTGTCTCTTCCGAGCTGGAATGTCGTACTTCTAATCTCCTCCAAGGTAAAGGGGGCAATCAGATTCTGTCGGTCCGCCGTCGAGAGGCGTCTCGTACAAAAAAGCTCGCTCCAGTCTCCGAAGCTAGTCGATCCGGCATCCCTGGGAGAGAATAGCTCTTTAAACTTGCGAAGGAAATAGCCCTTCTTTTCCCCTTCCGACTGGTACACACGGTCGTCGTCTTCCAACGTTCCTATCAGGTTTGACCTTCGCCTTCCATTTGCGCACGCATGGAAGAAATTGGTGTTGCCGTCGCCTTCCCTCAACCACGTTTATTTTGCTCTAGTCTTCCAAAGTAGGTCCTCATCGTCCAGTACCTTGATAAGGTTGGTTTTCAGCTAGTCCCTATTATCGAAGAGTTCTGTTGAGAGCGCCTGATGCTCCTCCATTATATCCAGAGTCAGGATTTCCGTCCTGAGCTTAGACTTAGCCGCCTTAATGCTGTAGAAATGTAGGGCACACTATTTTTTGATCATTGTGCGACAATGCCTCATGCTTGGCTGTGAAAGTTAAAATTCTCGAGCTCCTATCCTTAATCTCTTTCCACCATCCAGCGATCAACAACAAAAGGTCCTCACGCTTAAGCCACACCTCTTCAAATCTAAACACTTTGCTCTTGGGTCTTTGTTTTCCCCATGTCGACAACACAATGGAGCAGTGGTCCGAAGTAACTCTAGGTAGGGCCTCGACCTCATACATCGGGAAGACAGAGTCCTACTCCGTCGAGATAAGGAACCGGTCGAGTCTCGCCAGGGAGGGAGCACGCTGCATACTAGACCAGGTATACCTAGAGCCTTTCATAGGTAAGTCGATAAGCACTAAATCAGAGATTAGGTCGTTGAACATATTGGTTTTCTCTATCGCTCTACCTCATCCCTACCCGTTTATCCTGGGACCTCGCGAAATTGAAGTCACCGCAGATAACCCACTTGCCCACGCAGCTATCCTTCAAAAGAGCTAACTCCGAGCAGAAGTGGTCTTTCCCTTCCCAGGTAGGTGGCCCATAAGCATTACTGACGTAGAAGTACTCCCCACTAGACCGATGACGAAGACGAAGAGTAAGTGAGAAAATGCGAACTAGGACATCGCTACACTCAAAATCCTTAGAGCTCCAACACGTAATCAGATCCTTGGACGTCCCGTTCGCCGCGGTAAACATCCACTTATCTAGATAAGGCCCAACAACACTCTGAAGGAAAGACCAGAAAACATTATGGACCGTAGTGTCTTGAAAACAAACCACAACATGATGAAGATTGGAAATAACATGATGAACAGTAGTGCGCTTCGATGGGTTGTTAAGCCCTCTAACGTTCCAGCTACAAATACAAAACATAAAAAACACAACACACCCAATCCTACTAGACCCCTACAGAAACCATCATCAACAAAAACAAGCCCTAAAAAGTCCACCCCTAGACCCCGCTCTCCACCGGAGATACCATAAAACTAACCACGCGCGAACTCCTTAAAGGAGTCCACCTTAGCGTCATCCAACCGCACCTCGCACCACCAGCTTTACCTTTGATCGTTTTCTTATTGTACCTGTCCCTAGCTCCAACAGCCGCCAACCCCACACCATCCCTTATTCGAGTCTTCCTGACGATAGTTCTGATTAGGATTGGAGTTGAGTCCCCCGAATCGGTGCGTTGGCTTGCGCGTGTGATAGAGAGGCGCTGCACCGAAGCCACCTCCGTCAGACCGACAGCATTACGTGCAACCCCCTCAACTAGCCTGTCACAGTCACCATTGTCCAAACCCCCAGGCAAAGTAAGGCTAAAAAAGAGCTCCGCCAAGTCTTCCACCTCGAAACCCATCTTAAATGCGAGCTCGGAGTCAAAGCCACCCTGCACAAGCTCAACC
The DNA here is from genome assembly GCA_029168755.2 of Tillandsia fasciculata. Classification (NCBI taxonomy): domain Eukaryota; kingdom Viridiplantae; phylum Streptophyta; class Magnoliopsida; order Poales; family Bromeliaceae; genus Tillandsia; species Tillandsia fasciculata. The sequence goes on along the minus strand of CM054930.1, from coordinate 7,938,044 downwards.
TTGGAGCCACCCCGAACTGCAACATCTCGGCCCACAGACAGAGGCTCATAAGAGCCCACCAGTAGCACGTGCTGTTTGAGTGCACCTTCTAGCCCCACTCTAATAGATGGGCCGGTTTCCAAAAAAAGGACTACCTAAATTCACCAACATAGGCCTGCAGTCCAAGAGCAAAATGTTGGAGCAGTGGAAGAGAAAGGAGAGGAAGAGAGAAAGAGAAGAAAAAAAAAAAAAAAAAAAAAGTGAGAAGGAGAAGAAAAGAAAAAAGCCAGGAATAGAAAGACGAATCTCGAGCAAAATAGAAAAAAGAACAAGAGAAATAAAAAAGTTGGGAGAAAATAAAATAAAGATATTTCGTTTAATTGTTTAAAAATTTGAATCCAACCTATAATATTAAAAAAGATGTGATATTTTTGTAAAAAAAAAAAAAAAACAATAAATTTTTTATAAAATAAGGCATATATATATATATATATATATATATATATATATATATATATATATATATATATATATATATATATATATATATATATATATATATATATATATATATATATATATATATATATGAGTCCGGCAAATATACTCTTATGAGTAAAATCCGTTCGTACTCATAAATTTTGATCCTTTCGATGAAAGAATATGCGGTTAAGATTATAATAGTTTTTAGAATTTATACTATTTCACAAACAACCTAATAAACCTTAGGGGGGACCGCTATTATCCTAACCGCATATTCTTTCATCTAAGGGCGAAAAAGTTATGAGTACAAAAAGGTTTATACTCATAAGAGTATAGTAGCCCTACGTAGGGGTGTCAACGAGCCGAACACGAGCGAGCTGGGGTCGGCTCGTCTTCGACTCGTTTAATAAACGAGCCGAACACGAGCTGGCTCGTTTAAATATGGAGCTGAAAAATTCGGCTCGTGTTCGGCTTGTTTATTAACGAGCCGAACACGAGCTGGCTCGCAAACAACAAGTTTAATTTTCATTTCTACTATTAGGTATAAAATTGAAAGAAAATTAAAAAATTAAAATTTTAATCTAATAATTAAAATTCATAAAAAATTGATGGTCTAAAATCTAAATAGTAATATATATATATATATATATATATATATATATATATATATATATATATATATATATATTCGAGCTGTTATCGAGCCGAACTTGAGCGAGCTGACCCCAGCTCGTGTTCGGCTCGTTTATTAAACGAGCTGAAAAATTCGGCTCGTGTTCGGCTCGTTTACTAAACGAGCGATTCGATCTCGAGCTCATTTCGAACCGAACACGAGCTGGGATCAGCTCGCTCGAGTTCGGCTCGATAACAGCTCGAATATATATATATATAGTATGATAATTAATTATATATAGAAGTTATAATATATAAAAAATAAAATAATTAATATATAAATAATTATAAAATATATAATAAAAAAATAAAAAAATAATTTTTTTTCCCCAATCAAATAAATATTGTTGAAAACTAATTTTCTTTCTCTATAAATCAAACACTAATTAGATTTCTTTTCTTTATCTTTAAAACTATTTTTTAGGGAATATTATTTTTCAGAGTTTTAAAAGACGTACATCAAACATTTTGACAAAAGAAAAATAATTTTTGTATATTTCAAAAAAATATATATATTTTATATTTTATTTATTTTAAAATAAAATAAATTTTGTTGGTCATTTTGAAATGACAGTAAAAAATTTTCGCTCTGAAATAAATAGGTATGTATCGTATATTCCAAATACGATGGAGAGATAGTATTGCTGGACCACTTCCAATATCGTGCCGTCCAAGGCGACGTGGTGGATTCGGTTCAGCCAACAATTTATTCCTGGACCAACCATACCCAACCGTCGATCACATATCCAACGTCTACGGACACTCCCCCGTTCCTAAATCGATCACGTACTATTGAACCGCCTCGACGTTACCGCAAAAAGGCTCTGTACATACAGGCCCAGGGGCAATTCCGTCTATTTCTTTACGACCCGAGGGCAATTACGTCATCATACCCAATTAATTAATTAATTGTTTTATTTTTTCAAACAAAAACGCAAAAGTAGCGGTTCCCCCCATTTCGAAGCCGACACCCACAACCGTCCGATCGCCGCATCGGACGGCATCCGACGTCCGATTAGAAAAAGGGAGGGAAAGCTTATTAGCCGTCCGATTCCCTCTCTCCCCTGTATAAAAACCCCTCCTCCCCTTCACTAGGGCTCCTCACTCTCTCTCTCTCGCTCTCGCTCTCACTCCCTCGCCCTCGCCCTCGCCCCCACACTTCTCTCTCCGATCGATCGCTTCCTCTCCAATCTCTGCGGTGTCCGATTCTCCTCGGTAAGTGGCGATGATCGGTGTTGCGTTTTGGTCTGCTTTTTACTTGATTTCGCGCGTAGATTTTGTATTTCGTAAGTTTTGGTGTTTTTTTTTCCCCCTCAATGTGATTTGATTTGTTTGATTTACTATATGTTTGTTTACAGAGTGTTTGATTTGAACTGGAAATGAGAGGGATTAGTCTTTGGTGAGTCGATTAATCGATCTTTTGTTGTGTTTTTTACTTGATTTTGGACGTCGATCTGAGATTTCTTGGTTTTTGATGTGTTTTCCTTGGATTTGCCTCTTCTTATGCCGAAAACCCTGATGTGAAAGGATTTATACTTGGATTAGGACTCAGAATGTCTGCTTTTGGTTGAATAATGAGAGTGATTAGTGTCCTTGGATATCGATATAAAGATTTCGCTGCTTCTGAATTGTTTCGCTTGTTTTCTCCTCTTGCTATGTTGATCTCAAATTGTTAGGATGCTTTATGTTAGGTTTTTACATTTTGTTCATCTTTCTGTATATTTGTTGGTAGTTTACTCGGATTTGTGTTCAGAATATTTGTTTTGAACACAAGATTGAGATAGAAATCATAATATCTTAGAGGTCATTCGATTGATCTCTTTTTGCCCTCTATCCGAGGCTAGAACACTGGGATCTGGAATTTTCTTGTGAATTTAGTTGTAGACTCTACCTCAACCTGGTCTTGCCTCTCGGTTATACTATTAGTTTCATCTGTTCCTTCATTCGTGTTGTGGTCTCTTCATTTGAGTCAAATTCTTGTGATTTTAGACCGCGTCAGTGGATGATCCGTGTTCTCACGCCACTATCTTCTTTGCAGTTTTAGGTAAAAGATGAGAGAAATCCTCCACGTCCAGGGCGGCCAATGCGGCAACCAGATCGGATCCAAGTTCTGGGAGGTTGTGTGCGATGAGCACGGTATCGACCCCACCGGCCGCTACACCGGCACCTCTGATCTCCAGCTCGAGCGCGTCAATGTGTACTACAACGAGGCCTCCTGCGGGAGGTTCGTCCCTCGCGCCGTGCTCATGGATCTGGAGCCAGGCACCATGGACAGTGTCCGCACTGGTCCCTATGGGCAGATCTTCCGCCCCGACAACTTTGTCTTTGGACAGTCGGGCGCTGGAAACAACTGGGCCAAGGGGCACTACACCGAGGGGGCCGAGCTCATTGATTCGGTCCTCGACGTGGTCCGGAAGGAGGCTGAGAACTGTGATTGCCTCCAAGGTTTGTTGCATTTCTCTCATGTTCTTACTTTCTCTTTATCCTTCATCGCAGTGCAGTACTGTGTTGGCATTTGCTTATCTGTAGTATAATCTGTGTAACTAGGGTTATTGTTCATGTTTTGCGTATTATTGCGTTCCATTTCATCTTGATAAGTGCTTATTTTAGCTTTCTGAAGTTTGGTGTTCTAATTTTGTGCATATTACCAGCTTGATATTGTTGAAACCGGTAACATATATGAATTTTATTTTCACAAGGATATCTCTGAATTACCCGTGTCAATTTTGTGTTGCTCTATAACTTATTGATTCCACCATTTTCTTTTAGATTTTGTTCCTCAGAAATATTTCCTCTGTTATTTTCAGATTATGTATATTAGATTCTTCTTTTTGTGGCATATAATTATTGGCTTCACTCGCTTTTGCCTAGCTCTATAGTTGTTGGTTCTGGTGTTTACTTGAGGGTGTGGTAGTTATGACCTTATGAAGACTCTGTTCCTATTATGGTTTTTCTTTTGTTAAATCTTACTATTAGTTGGGATCCCTGTTCATCAAGTACACATTTTTCTCTTGCAATTTCTTGAGAGATACATTACGTGTATATTATATCTTAAATTTCTTCATGTAGATAGAGCTTTTTTTTTCTTTTTTTTTTAAAAAAAAAAAAAGAAAAAAAAATGAAATTTACCTGACGTTTCTCATATTCCTTTAGTAAATTTTCTGTCCTTTTTTTTTTGTGCTTCAGGGTTCCAAGTATGCCACTCTCTTGGTGGAGGAACTGGATCTGGGATGGGAACCCTTCTGATCTCAAAGATCAGGGAGGAGTACCCTGATCGGATGATGCTTACATTCTCTGTTTTCCCTTCGCCAAAGGTCTCCGACACGGTTGTCGAACCGTATAACGCTACTCTTTCTGTGCATCAGTTGGTTGAGAATGCAGATGAATGCATGGTGCTGGACAATGAAGCTCTCTATGATATATGCTTCCGCACTCTCAAGCTTACCACTCCTAGCTGTAAGTTTATTTTTGGTTTTTTATTTATTATTCATGCCTTGAATTATATGGTATTTCTATAGATATGTGTAGCATGGCAGATGTTTATTTGAGCAATACTAAATATACACTTAAAAAAAAGATGCATATGTAAATATTTTTACTAATCACATCAAGTGATTAGTGGAGGCCATCCCGTTTTAGAATGGATGGGAACTAAGATTTACACTTCTTTTGGACTGCATTAGAATTTTTCTTTTAGTGGTTTTGCTCATGGAAAAAAGTTTAGGTTTATAAGCATTTTAAGCCTTAGGCTTTGGTAAGGTTACAGGTTCTATTCAAATGCATCTTGATAGGAAGCTATGATATTTTTTAATACTTTGAAAACCTGGAAGTTTTAATTTGACATCCATAATAGAGACAATTGGTATATCTCATTCAAGACACTAATTAGGACCATTATTTTGTATCAATAAAAATTGTTTTCCACTGCCATAATTATTGGCTGAGATAAAAGCTATGGAACTATTAAAACTTTGAGAATTGGTTCTGACCATTCTTAAAAGGGGTAGGTACCTAAAAGCTATGATGAGTTGTCACTTTTAAGATTTGATATAGTAAATTGAGCTTGGTACGGTTCTGTTCAATGACAGTGACACCACATCTGCTGGTGTTTGCCACTTGAGGCATCCCAAGATAATAAAAGGAAAAATAATAAAAGATTGGGTTGGTTGCATAGTAGTATCAAAATATATCTGTGATGCTTGCTTGCTAGTTGTATCTCCACCTACCTACATCAAACTGGGAAAGAGCTATTAATGTTTTATCACAACCCAAATTTTTTCAATGGAAGGATTTCATTTTCTTGAATTTAGCGATGCTATGCACAAATTAGTGACAATACCACCTAAAATTAGATAGTATGGGTAGATGTCTCCAGCATTGAAACACATACAAATGCATATGGATTTTTTTCCAGGTGTTTGTGAGGCTATTAGCTGTATTAATTTGATAACTTACTGTTGATACAAATTGAGAATAACAGTAAATTTAGCTCAAATGTTTGGTTAAATGCAAAGCTAGTATTTTAGAGCATATCATGTTCTTATTGCATTTATTTGGAAGAACTGTATGTCCTATTTGTAATGATTTTATGTAGGACCAACTTTCATTTAAGTACAAACATGATTTGCAAAGGGGGAGCTTGAAAAAGCTGAAGGAAAAACGGCAACATGAAGTTACTTTTAATAGCTTGCATAAGTCTTTTTTTTTTTCTAGGTTGTATATGCGTATGCATTTATTCACTTGGTTTGCCTTCGTGTAATTTTCCCACTAAATTTTCTACTCTTGGAACAGTCGGTGACCTCAATCACTTGATCTCTGCGACCATGAGCGGTGTCACATGCTGCCTCCGATTCCCTGGCCAGCTCAATTCCGATCTCCGCAAGCTGGCAGTCAACCTGATCCCCTTCCCGCGCCTACACTTCTTCATGGTCGGCTTCGCCCCCCTCACCTCCCGAGGGTCACAGCAGTACCGGGCCCTAACTGTGCCTGAGCTCACCCAGCAGATGTGGGATGCCAAGAACATGATGTGTGCTGCTGACCCCCGTCATGGCCGCTACCTCACTGCCTCCGCCATGTTCCGAGGCAAGATGAGCACCAAAGAAGTCGACGAACAAATGATCAACGTCCAAAACAAGAACTCTTCCTACTTCGTGGAGTGGATCCCCAACAATGTCAAATCCAGCGTGTGCGATATCCCCCCGCGCGGACTCTCCATGGCGTCGACCTTCATCGGTAACTCAACTTCCATTCAGGAGATGTTCAGGAGGGTGAGCGAGCAGTTCACGGCCATGTTCAGGAGGAAGGCCTTCTTGCACTGGTACACTGGCGAGGGCATGGACGAGATGGAGTTCACCGAGGCGGAAAGCAACATGAATGATCTCGTCTCCGAGTACCAGCAATACCAGGATGCCACCGCTGATGACGAAGGCGAGTACGAGGACGAGGAAGAAGCGGTCCAGGAAATGTGAAAGGGGAAATATGCTGGTCTCACTCTGCACCTTGCAGTTTGCGATAGTGTTGTGGTATTATTGCGTTCCCTTTCCTTTATTTTAGCTTGGAAGTATCAAATATGCTTGTGCTTGAATTGATTCTATGTGAGCTTCTCGTATTATACTGTTATGTTGGTAGTTCTGTTGTTCTTAGTTATGTGCTCATGTTGTTGGTACCAGGCAACTTGTTGCTTAATATGCTTTCTTGCATATGTTGAATAGTAGATCATGTTTAATATCTGTAGTTTTCAGCATTTTATCGTGTCACTTTCTTTAGTTCTCTGATTTTGGTTTGAAGCTGCTAAAGAAGTGACACTCTTCCCAGGGCAAGTGATATGTATTATTAATTCTACGTGTGTAAAGTAGTTCTTGGTTCTCCAAATTGTAGGTTGTACTCACCGGGTTACTGATGTTGCTCTCTACTTTGGTGAACTTGATTTGTTTGCTTTGTTAGGATAGTCCATCTAATTTTTAAGGTTTTGGGAAGATAATTGTGAATGAAATGAACTAGGATTCTGAAGTTTTATAGTACACCGTTCCACCTGGCGACGAGTTTTGATGAATGAAAACTGTGTGAGAGGGCTTTGATGACAAATGCTATGAGAGCTTTTTGAGTAGCTTTGTTGAGTGGTCTTTTAATCATTGTGTTTGATGATTTTAGGGCATGTATCTTTGAAGCATATTTTAGAGTAGTACTATTGGTATTATGCCCCACTTTCCGCGGATTACTCATGTGTAGATCTATTCTAGTTCTAGCACGGTCGTTAACATCTTAGATTTAGTCATCATCTAAAATATTATAGTCGGATTAAAAAATTTAATTTTATTTATATATTATATATATGACTAATTTAAATTTTTGGGGTGTTATATTTTTTTTTTCTTTTAGTTTTGATGTTCTTGTCGCACACTCATAAATATCAAGTAATGTGAGATTTTTGCTAGTCTTAGCTGATCTCGATTTTGTGGGGAGCTGTCCTCTACCACAACGGTTATCAGGCAGGAAGCCACGCTCTACTGCTGTATAACTCTTGTTTAGTTGAGATTCATCTTATATTTTTAGCTAGTGTTCTGATATTAATTATGATGTCCTATTTTTCAGGGGGTCATCCATTCTAGAACTACTATAGTTCTAACACGTTCAAATCTCTTAAACTTTTGAAACTAGTCATCTCTCAAAATGTTATAGTCGAATTAAGAGGATTGATCATATTTATATATGTTATATATAACTAATTCAAATTTTGGCGGCGGTGCAAATGGAGCAATGTGACAATAACTGTAATACTCCAATAGTTTTACAGTAGATGAGAAAGATTTGTAAATGAAAATATATTGACGAGCAACTTTAGTAATAATAAATAAATTTAAGTATTTTGAAATTATTATATTTGATATTATATAGAAATATTAGTCGGAAGTGTGAGAGATAAGTATTATACGGACTAAAGTGATGCACTACCAGGGGTGTAATGTGGGTCGGGCCGGTACGGCCCACATAATTTTTGCTGAAATGGACCTGGGCCAGCTCGGCCCGAGTCAGATTTAAATTTGGGCCGGGTCATGCCGAGCCATTTTTTAAAGGAAGAGGCCCGGCCCGGCCCTTGGCGTGCCATGCTTCTTGCTAGCGTAATTTTTTTTCAGTTTTTTTCTTGTCTTATTTTTTTTTGTACTTTTTTTTTCTAAAAAAAAAATATTTTTTAAAAAATAAAAGATAACTTATTTTTAAACTATAATTTTTAACTCATAATTTTTACTTTATACTATTATCTCCAACTCCTTAAAATTATTTTAAAATTTTTTTAAATTATAAAAAAAATAAAATACCAAAAATAAATTCAACTTTTTAATATTATTAATTTTTAATATTATATAAAATTTAAAACTTTAGAGAACAATAATTTTAACTTTTAATTATACAAATTTTTTATATTAATTTTTTAACTTAAATTTCTTTCACCAATAACCAACTTTAATATAAAATTAATATTATATATTTTTTATAATTTTTACTATTTGAATAGAAATTAATATTCTAAATAAATAATAATTATAAAAAATACATAAATTTCGAATTAATCATATTATATAATTACATTAAAAGAAAGTAAAAAAAAAAATTTAAATTTAAAAATATATTTGAATAAAATAGCATGATTTTCAAAGCCAACTAGCAAACAATAGAAAAAAAAAAATCAACATTATTATTTTTTTTTTTTTTCATTACATCATTTTTACTTTATCCTTAAAATTATTTTAAAAATTTTATAAATTATAAAAAAATAAAATACCAAAAATAAATTTAACTTTTTAATATTATTAATTTTTAATATTATATAAAATTTAAAAGTTTAGAGAAGAATAATTTTAACTTTTAATTATATAAATTTTTTATATTAATTTTTTAACTTAAATTTTTTTGACCAATAACCAATTTCAATATAAAATTAATATTATATTTTTTTCATAATTTTTACTATTTGAATAGAAATTAATATTCTAAACAAATAATAATTATAAAAAATATATAAATTTTGAATTAATCATATTATATAATTACATTAAAAGAAAGTAAAAAAAAAATATAAAAAATTAAAAATATATTTGAATAAAATAGCATGATTTACAAAGCCAACTAGCAAATAATAGAAAAAAAATTAATATTATTTTCTTTTTATTACATCATTTTTTATTTTTTTTAAAAAGCCACCTAATAAAGAGATATACCAAATAAAAAAAGTGAGGCACGACGAGTAATAACCAGCAACGAGAAGTCGAAAAAATTGCAATCTAGCTTGCTGCAGGTGCTAGATTATATTTTTGGCAGCTGATTCTGTTTCATCTGAAGATGTAGACTCATGACCTCTTTTATATTTCATTATTAATTCTGCAACTCGCCAATCTTTTAAGCAAACTAAAAACTCGACCGAATCCTCCTTAAGCCGACTATGTAATCATCTAGTATTCTTCCACATGCATTAAAAGCAGACTCCGATGCCACCGTTGAAATCTGCACAGTTAAAAAATGATATGTAATTTCATGTGTTTTTCACCAAGCTAAAATATCTAACTTATCTCATTCATCTTCATTTAAAAGATTGGAAAAATCAGTTTGCAAGCACAACTGAAGTTCGTTAAAGGAAGTTGCATTATTAAAATCAGTTTGTTTTTGTTTCCTTACCAAAAATAAAACATATTTTTATTAGTTTCACCACTATTACTACTACTGCTTTGCAATTGTGAAGAATATGGTCGCTTACTATCCGAAGCAGCTGCATAAATACTATACATTTGATATAAAGAATTATATACTATTTGAAAAATATTTTCTTCACTTGAATAATTCCTTGAATTAATTTCCAAAAGTTCATTATATTTTGTAAGAGCAATTTCTACTCAATTTAATTTAATTCTAGGATCCATTACAGAGGCCAAAAGAGGTACAATGGGAATTTCCTTTCAATATTTATTAAATTTGGATTCCATGAAAAAAATAATTTGAGATAAATCAGGATAATTTCTATATACAACAAAATGGCAATTCATAAGTAAAATTTGATTAAAAAAATGATATGAACTAGGATAAAACACACCGGACAAAAGTTTGGTTGATTCATAAGAATTTGACCAATATTCCATTCTTCATTAGTTATGGAATTATGCTGCATTCTCTCGTTGCAAAAAATAGATAAAATATTTCTATATTCATAACAATATTGCAACATTTTATATATGAAATTTCATCGGTGTTGAACATCAAAAATAATTTTTTTTTTAAATTTTTGACCCAATTAGCTACATAAATTTCTAAAATTTTGTTTTCTTGAATCAAAACTATGAATAAACATAATACAATCTTTTATTTTTTTTATTTGTGGACTAATTATTTTTAAACCCATTTATAATATGACATGCACATTTATTATGAAATAATTTAAAATCTAAAATGGGATTCAAATTATTTTTCAAAATTTGAACTGTCGTTTTATTATTGCTAGCATTATCAAAACTAATTGAAATTTTTTTTTGGTTAATTTTATAAATTTGTAAAATATTTTTCAATCGCTTGAGCAATATGAGTATCAGTGTGTGGAAACTCAAGTTCTTGAAAACCAATAATTCGTTTTTGTAATATTCAGTTAGAATCAATCTAATGTGCAGTAACACATATAAAACTATGGCCATTTCGAGATGTCCAAATATCAGATGTAAGTGAAATTTTTGAATTCAATTTTTTTAAAATATTAATTATATTTTGTCTATATTCAAGAAGCGCTTTTATTGAGTCTTTACGACTAGTATTTCAAGAAGTTTTTTTATATGCGAGATTTAAAATAATTTTTCACATAATATTCAAAATATGAACATTCGGCGAAGGTATATGGTTGCTCTGCTCCTATAATATATATAAAGCAAGTTTTCTTCTATTTCGTTCATGAGAATATTGGAATATATTAACTCCACTAGAAGTAAAAGCAAGTTGCGATTATTTTATTTATTTACATTCTTCTGCAAGATATTTCTACATATGTCGATTAACATGAGCCGTATCACCAGAACTATCACAAGAATAATGGACTTTACATACTATACAAACAGCTCGCAAACATTGTCCTTCAATTTCTTTGATATTGAAATATTTACACACATCACTTGTTCTTCGTTTAGACATTTTTTTAGGATTTGCATCTAAATTTTATTGTTCTTGCGAGCTGTCACCACCTTGTATAGAGCCATCCGCTGCAGTTTCTGATTGATTGCTAATATAATATTCAGAAGTATAATCAGTGCAAGAAAAATTATTATGAGAAAATTCACCTGACATTATTATAACAAATAAATACAAAAAAATTAAAAAATAATTAAATAAAAATATTTGAAAAAAATTAGAAAATTAAATCGTAAAAAAATAAATATTGTTTTGAAATTGAGATTTTGTATGATGAGATTATAAAGAGATTTTGTAAAAATAAGTTGTTGAAAAAATGTAAAAAATTTGTAAAGTAAATTTGAGAGAAAGAAAAATTTATATAGAAATTTTGAAAGAATAAAGAATGAGTGTATTGTGTATCTAGAAGAGAATAAATGAAAAATTAGTTGTTGTGATAAATTTGAAGATTTAAATAAACACAAAAAAATTAAAAATAATTAAATAAAAATATTTGAAAAAAAAATAGAATATTAAATTGTAAAAAAATAAATATTATTTTGAAATTGAGATTTTGTATGGTGAGATTGTAAAGAGATTTTGTAAAAATAAATTATTAAAATAATTTAAAAAATTTGTAAAGTAAATTTGAGAAAAAGAAAAATTTATATAGAAAGTTTGAAAGAAGAAAGAATTTTAGTGTATTGTGTGGGTAGAAGGGAATGAATGAAAAATCATTTGTTGTGATAAATTTAAAAATTTGTAAAAGTATTTATAAATGTAAAAAAAATTTGAATTTTTTTAAATATAAAAATATTTTTTTTTGACCAAAATGTCCTCTCTAACATTCAAAAATTTGAATGTCAGTAAAAATATTTTAGTAATTTAAACTAAAAATATTTTTAAATTTTTTTATAATTTAAATAGAGTTAAGGTTTATCTATTTTTCAAGCCAATGGCCCAAGGCTCAAGGGTCTGCCACCATTGGGAAAGAGCTCACCCTTAGGAAAGATTGGGTCGAGCTTTTTCCCAATGCCAACCACTCTTGGACTTTGGAAAAATTTTATATAGACATGACAAGAGCCAGACCTATAAGCTATGTTAGTCTATAATTACATTACTCTCCGGACCCATTTCATTTGAACCGTGCTGGCCCAGCGGGCACTGCCCATACGGGCCGTGCCGTGTCGGGCCACGGCTTGCTCTTTGGCCCAGCACGGTCCAAGCCCGCCACGGATCATGCCAGGCCGTGCTAATGGGCCCCTAAGAGGCGGCCCAGTAAGGCCCGACGAGTCGGATCAAGCCGGGCTACAGTAGCCGTGCCGGGCCACAGCACGGTCCGAAACCGTATCGGCCGCCTGGCCCGTTTTACGCCCCTATGCACTACTCCAGTGGAAGTCATATTTTATATCATTTGATAATTTTGATTTATGTGTTATTGGATTTGAGTCTCGCGAGAACGTCAGAGTCTAAATGAGAGTATGACAAGGATGCTGTAGTCTAAACGGGAGGAGTTTAGTTATTTATCGGACGGAAAGAAAATTATGCATAAAAATATAAGACTCAGAAATTCTAATACGAATGATTGGATTTTAATATTTTGAAATGATTGTTTGAATTTCATTAGTTAATAGTGCTGGTGGTCGGATCGTTATAACATGTCTCAAATAGATCTTTACGACATTTAGAATGATAATCAAAAAAGAGATTTTTTTTTTTTTGGATATGTAAGTTAAATGATAAGTTAACAACCGATATGTTTTGCATTAAAAAAAGAAAAAAAGATCATTAAGAATTAAAGCAAACCTTATTCCTGTTTTAAAATGATATTTATTGAACATGTTACCTGCAGATTAGGTTTAATTTTACTTATATTATACTGTACAATAGCCTTTTTTTTTTATTTGCTATATTGTATTATTTTTCTTTTTCAACGACAGCTTTTTTTTTTTTTTTTTTTTTTTTTTTTTTTTTTTTTTTTTTTAGTCTTGACTCTATATGCAATAAATTTATGTAATTTTTTTAGATGAGAGCTAGTAGCTCTATTAAAATGCACCGTAATAGAGTACATATTTAGTCTATTTTAATCAAGAGAAAATATAGAAAACTAGTAAAAATAATAGCTAACAGTAGCTTGATAGAAATTTTTAATGAATATATCTGAAATATATATATATATATATATATATATATATATATATATATTCCACTATTTAACAGAATAATTTTTCAATTTTTTTGCCCTGCAAATAATTAGAATATATTTTTAAGAATAGAAAAGTACAAGATATCAAATAAAACAAACTTAAAAAATAGGCTAAATTATAGAAAATCTTTCTGTAATATTCTGCTTTTTCACTTTATCCCACTGCCTTTTAAAAGCCTATATTTTGCTCACTCGTAATTACCGAATTGTCTTTAGGGGGCAACGGCGTTAACGGAGGAGGTAAATTGACGAAAATGCCCTTATCTTATATTGGAGAGAGAATGAGTTTTAGCTTATTTTCCGCCATTTTTGAAGAGTATTTTGGATATATCTAATAATATTTTTTAAAAAATTGACGGTTCACTCACGGAATGGTGACGGCGGGAGTAAATGCATATTTCGATAATTACGTCGGAGCAAAATGTAGGCTTTTAAAATACAGAAGAGCAAAGTGAAAAAGCGAAATATTACAAAAAGATTTTCTGTAATTTAGTCTAAAAAAATAATATAAAAATATATTAAAAAACTGACAGTTGTACAGTATAATAAATAAATAAAAGTAAAACTATAGTGCGGTTTTGTAGTATGTAATTAAATCCTCATAAAGTGGCTACTCAGTATGCTGTGACATTTAATTTTGTGAATTTTAGTTGGTGAGCTGTGATATGAACATGATCTCAATTATTGTCCTTCATAATACTCGAACGTTTATCAATCAAACTAATATGGACAAACAACACTAAATCAATCATCTCTCAGTTTTAACACAAATTACTATGATTTATCATATCTTTGGGTGAAGCATAAGTTCTTTATTTCTTTATTTATTTATTTAAAATTCCATAGGTATCTTAAGGCTATATTTGGTTGGGGGATAAAGGGGGATAACTCTTTTATTCCCCATTTATCCCCCAAACACATAAAAAAAGGGAGGAATTTGTTATCCCTCTCTTAACGGGCTATTCTGGAATAGCCTGTTAAGGAGGGGGATAACAATTCCCCCCATTGGTGGGAATAAGGTTGTTTTCATCCGAGAACAACCTTATTTTCATTTTTTTTAATTTTTTTAAATTTAAATTAAAGTTTATAAAATTTATAAACTTTTAAATTTAAATTTTTTTATTTTATAAATTTTAAAATTTTTAACTTTAATTTTTTATAATTTTAAAAATTTAAAATTTTAAAAATTTAAAATTTTAAAAATTTAAAATTTATACAAATTTTGTATATATATAAATTTTTAATTTTTTTATAGAAATTTTTTAATTTATAAAAATTAAAAAATTAAAATTTTTTCATAATCTTTTACATATTTTTTTGAGATAATTAAAATTTTAAATTTTAAATTTAGGAATGTAAGTTTTAGGGCATATTTGGTTCGGAAGAGAATCAAAATTGAAAGAAAAATAAAAGGTGACTGAAATAAAAAAAGGAAGGACAAAACCAACCATTTGAGTTGAAATCATATTCAAAAATAAATTCAAAAAAAAAAATTTAAATTTTGAATTTGAGTTTGAACTTATGATTTGAATTTAAAATGTGAATTTATAATTCAAATTCAAGGTCAATGTCAGAATTTAAATTTTAAAAAACTAAAATTAAATTTTAAAATTTATATTATAATTTTAAATTTAAAATTATGATTTAATCTACTAAATTTATAAGATTTATATTAAAATTTAAATAATTTTTAGTGAATTTTTTTTTTTTTTTTCAATCAGTGTGAAATTAAAGTTGACTTCTACCATTAAAATGAGAGCACCTTTGAAAATTTTGAATTCTCTTTTAATAAAAATTAAAATGTCAATCTCAGTTCAAATACTAGTAATAAGAATAACTAATTGTGTTTGATCTTTTTTATTTGTAAATGAGGCAAGAAAGACATGTTGACTTAGTAACAATAATGAATTGTAGATATTTTATTTTATTTTTTTTTTTTGCTCTAAATCAAACTTACTGGGTTGAGACCCTCAAAATATATATATATATATAGAAATATATATTTTTTTTTTTTTTTAAAAGAACATTCTTTCAACTATAACAAGTTAGTATTTTCTTGGTTTGGGCTCCATTTCATGGCTAATCCAACCAAAATTTATGATGGGTTAAATTTCACTTGGTGCGAGCGGAACAAAAATTAGTGTAAAAACTACTATCATTTCTAATATAAGTAATAAAAAATTTAATAGTTGATATTCGAGGTTTCAAACGCAAAGTCTAATTACTTTATATTTTAAATTAAATTTATTTAAATAAAATAAAATAAATAGTGTACTATCTTTCTCTAATAAAAAAAAAAGAAAAAAGAAAAAGAAAAAAAAACAAATGGTATATTGGGAAGAGAGAGCATGCTATCTTTCTATAAAAAAAGGAAAATAAATAAAAACAAAAACAAATGGTACTTTCCAGAGGAGGGGAATTTTTAAATTTTGTACCACATTTTTCATCAAATTTAAGAAGGAAACAAATTGCAGAAAATAATAATATATAGCTGATTTATGGTATATCAAGTCATTATCTTAGTGGATTAAATTTTGATTTAATTATTAATATCAAAAAATTACTAACTCAAGATTAGTGGTTCAACTAGTAGTTATATTGGTTTTTTTTTTGATTAAACAGGATTAAACCCTATTTGATGGAGAGTTACAGAAGTAACCGAGATGGTCCCCCCTCACAAGTGGGGGATTAATGCTCAAAAAAAACATGAACTAAAGTAACAAACCCTACAGAACCTGAACAACAAAATCAGAACTAACAACAACCACAACAGCAGAAAATCAGCAACCAAAACCGCTTCGACGTCCACCGCAGCAGCTTCGACCCAGTGTAGTGTCAGCAACCAATAATAATCAGAGAAGACTGAAGTCCTTGTGCATGGGAGTCCAAACAAAATTACCCAGAAGGACTTCTTGTTTATATTTCTCAAAAGAACTCAGCCGTGTACCCAGGAGGGTTTGCGGGTATTTCTAAACCCGTTGGAACTGGGGAAAATTGGAGATATTTGTTCCTGGGTATTTTCAGCTGTTGGACTTGGGACAATTTAGCACTTTCAGGTAGGTTGCCTCGTCTTCAAGATCTATGGACTGTACATTAATTCTATTGATGTAGGATCATGCATGGTTGTGAATGCACTATGTAGCATGCTAGAATGTGAGAATTGATATTTCCTACTGTTACATTGATGATCATGTGATCTTTCTGCTTTCCACAATATGTTAAATTATTCTTATCTTGGAACTTGACCTAGCACCCCCGCCATATGCAGCATGTTCAACCAGACTAGTAGAAAACTCAAACTTGGGCTAGGATATTATTGTTTTAGACATTCCCACACTGTCATTTATTATTTCATCCTGGACTTAGAGTCTCCTCGCCTGGGTAGTGGGTCGAGAGGTCGGGTTGTTATGGGATGCATGTTACACTCGTGCCTGGAGGCCGAGTGGAGTCTGGTAGCAATATTTAGACCAGTGTTTTGTTTTTGGGAGCCGTTTGAGTTGACGGTGGGTCCCCGCTGTGTAGTTTTACAGCCTGTGAGTGAGTGAGGGTATTGTTGGTTACTGTCGATCTTGTTGATTGAGGATTTGGACTATAGCCTGCATGATCCAAATTTGAGCTCGACAGAGATGCGCGGATACTTTCCTCGGTGGGGTCGCGCCCCTCGAGTGCCACTCCGGAGCTGGGCCTGATATTTGCTATCGCGACTTGTCGACGCAGTCCCTCTGGCTGGGCCAGAGGGCCAGTTTTGGCAGTCACGGATGCCCTACGTAAGTCCGGTTCTTTTTGGATGTAACGGCAGTAGGTAGGCGCAGGTTTGACTGGACCCTATGTGGCAGTCCGTGTAGATTGAGTGATCTGAGTTGAGAGATAGTAGATGCATCATGTTCCCTTCTGTTCCACTTCTTGAGCATCTAGATAGAGACATAGTACCTGTAGAGTTTATTTTTCCAGCTCTTTTTCTTTCAGCACTGCATTTGTTACTTTATGCCTCTAGTAGACTTAGTGGGCAGACCGTCGGGCTTGTTGGCGGTACCCACTAAGAACTACTGATTGTTAGATGTGTTAGGAAGCATGTTAGATATAAAGAGGATGTTCTCGCGTTGTTATCATGATCATGTTGATGTATGCTTCCTATCTGTGTTAACTTAAGTACCACTATTGGAACTTGACCTAGTACCCTGTCATATGTTGCATGTGTAACCAGACCAGTAGAAAATCCTCATTTGGGCTAGGTTTATTTATGCTTTAGACATCTACACATTCTACTCCATTCCTGGACATAGTGTTTTTCTCGCCCAGGTAGTGGGCTGAGTGGTTGGTATTTCTTTTAGTGTGGTATGCATGTTACACTCGTGCTTGGGGGCAGAGTGGAGTACGGTAGATGTAGCTAGTATTATATCTGTGGCGGGAGCCGTTTGGGTAAACGGTGGTCCCGGAATGTCTGTTTCTCTGTTTTATGTGTCGCCACTGTGTTCGCAGCAGTGGTGTGTTAGAGATAGCAGGACCTTGAATCCGGAACCTTTTTTGGACACACATGATTTTAGTCCACCAATGCTTTTCTTCCAAATATCGAAGGGTCGCCGGAGTCTGTTCTTGTCTGATTGGACGAAGGCATAAGCCCTTCGGGGTTTGGGAATAAATTTATTTTCTAACTGTTTTTCCTAAAAGAATTAAAAATCATTAAAAATGAATTTTCCTCAAATTAAAATAGTTTTCAGTAATAAATGTCACCTTTTTTCTATAAACTTCCTCACTCGAGAGGATTCGAGTGGTCTGGGTTCTAAGGGCTGCCTTTTTCTTTAGGTCGAGAACAACGAGAGGCTATGCCTAGAGCCTGTTCTTGTTTGATTTGGGTTGTAGGTTCTAGTCTTTCGGGGTTCTCGGACCCTTCATTATTGTCAGCTGTGAAGTATATCTAGTTAGTGAGTTTGCATGTTGGGTTGATGTCCTGTTGTAGGAGCCGTCGGTTTGACGGTGGTCCCGGCTGTCGAGTATTTCCAGCCAGTGAGTTAGAGATGTGTTTTGGATACTGTCGATCTTGTTGATCGTGGTTTTGGACTATAGCCTGCATGAGCCATATTGAGCTTGACAAAGATGCGCGGATACTTTCCTCGGTGGGGTCGCACCCCTCGAGTGTCGCTCCGGAGCTGGGCCTGTTACTTTGCTATCGCGACTTGTCGACGCAGTCCCTCTGGCTGGGCCAGTTTTGGCAGTCACGGACACCCTACGTAAGTCCAGTCCTCCGTGGATGTAATGGTAGTAGGTGGGCACAGGTTTGACTGGACCCTATGTGGCAGTCACTGTGATTGGGTTGATTGAGTACTTGGGTTAGAGTCGATGCATCATTTTCATCTGTATCACCCTTTGAGCATTGTAGATAGAGGCATGATAGTTGTAGACTCTTTCCAGCTTATCTTTTCATTATTACAGTTTTCCTGTTATCTTATGCCTCTAGTAGACTTAGTGGGCAGACCATCGGGCTTGGTAGCGGTACCCACTGAGAACTACTGTGGGATGTAGTTCTCACACCCGCTGTGGTGTCTTTCCCCAGGGACCCTTTCTCCAGTTCCTACTGTTCCAGTTGCTGATCGAGGTGAGGGAGTCGCGAGCTAGTTCCCTACCCGTCCTTAGAGTTTAGCGGTACACTTTTTTGGAGCTTAGTAGTACAGTCTGCTGGATTTTAGTAGTTAGTCATTTTTTAGAGTTTTATTTTGAGAGACTTTTGTAGTGAGGTTCAGACTTGTACTATTTGACAGTTATATTATTTCTTATTTCAGTAGTTTACTTTTTAGCTCTGATATCTGTAATGTACCAGATTTTGGTATATAAATAAATGTAAATAAAAATGGTATGAAATATTATTTTTATTGAGTTTAGAAAAGTAGAGGATGATCTGGGAATGAATTGGGCCCAAATCGGGATTAAAATAAGAGATCTAGAATTTTATATGAGGATGTGGGCCCAGATTGTAAGCGAAAAATTCACGATGTCGGAAAATTCCGAGAAAATTACGGGAGCTCCGTAAATATGTTTTAAGGCCACAGTAAAAGTTTCGTGTCGATCGGATGCCCGGATAGTGAGAACGGGATCCGCCAGCGATTTCCGAATACAGCGAGGTTTTTGGCGACCCAGAAATGGTCCAAAATGAAAATTTAAAGTACCATGAGATAAATCAAGTTAAACTGTGGCTGTCCGTTAAATTTGAGCGAAATACGGGCGAGAAACGGGCGAAAATGAACGAAAACGGGCGAAACCGGGCTTGGGCCCAACTTTCGGGCGCCCGAAAGTTGGTTCCGGGCGCCCGGAAAGTACTATAGCAAACCGGATTTTTGGACTGTAGCAAACCGGGCTGCACTGTAGCGAACCCGGTTCACTGTAGCAGCCCGGTCCAAACCGAGGAGCGCCCGAAAGTTACTGTAGCGCTCCCGAATCCCGAGGCAGTTGGCATGGATCCTGAGGCAGTTAGCATGGATCCCGAGGCAGTTGGCACGGATCTCGATGCAGTTGACATAGATCCCGAGGCAGTGGTACGGATCCCATGGCAGTGGCACGAATCCTGAGGCTATAGGCGCGAATCCCGAGGCACGACAAGCGCGCGCGGCGCGCTGAGGCGCATGGCTCGAGGCGCGCGGGGTAGGTGGGGCACGCCACGTGGCGTCTCCCTATTGGTCGCGGCGACCGAGGGCGCAGGCGTGCGCGGGGAACGCGGGCGGGCACTGGCGCGGCATCAGCGGGCAGGGCCACGTGTCGGCCTCCCATTCGCGGGTCAGCGCGACACGACGCGACGCGACGCAGCTACCTCGGGCGCGAGTGCGGTCCACGTGGCAGCCTTTGATTGGCTGCCACTGGTCCGTGGTCGGGGTGCACGGGTCCAGGGACACGTGTCGCTCCCTGGTTGGCCGAACGCGAGTGGCGTGGCGCGGCGCTGGCGCGTGGACCGCGGGGCGGTTTACTGTAGCTGCCCGAAACATGGTTTCGGGCGCCCGAATCGGGCGCCCAAATATGGGAAAACCGGCCTATAAAGGCCCGAATTGCCCATTTCTTCCTCTTTTTTCCTTTTTGCTCCAAACCGAGCGTACCAAGGGAGAAAATGGGCGATTCATGGGGGAGTTTTGGGGCGTCGTGAGCACGCCGAAGACCCCGTGGAGCGCGCGCGGGGTGTTCCAAGGAGCCGAATGGACGCGTGTGCACGCGTTGGACGGCGCGACGTTGTCGAGGTAGGTCCCGTATGTCATTTTGCGGTATTTTTGGCACAGTTTTGAGGTTTTCTTTTGGATTTTCAATTTGACCCCATGCCATTGTGCGTGATAGGGACCGAGTTTTACTGTGCCGTTTTGCTGCTCAGAGTGTCACCAGGCGTTTTGGTGCGCATCGTTTTGCATGCAAGCTTATGGAAGACATGCACCGTTTTGCGTGCGGACTCGACGAACATGCGCTGTTTTGCGCGCAAACTCGAAAAGCGCGCACCGTTTTTGCGTGCAACATTGAAAAAGAAACGTGCATCGTTTTACGTGCAAATCCGAGGTACGTGCTCCGTTTTGCATGTAGATTGAATTGATGTGTACCGTTTTGCGCGCAGTTTCTAATATTGCGCACCGTTTTGCATGCAACCCTACAGAAAAACGTGCACTGTTTTGCGTGTAGATTTGAGGTACGTGCATCGTTTCGCATGCAGGTTGAGTTGTCGTGCACCGTTTTGCGTGCAGTATCTAATTATGTGCACCGTTTTTCGTGCAGGTTTAGAAAGACGTGCATCGTTTTGCGTGCAACCTTAAAGAAAAGCGTGAATCATTTTGCGTGCAAATTCGAGATACGTGCACCATTTTGCGTGCAGGTTGAAATGGCGCGCACCGTTTTGCGTGTGGGTTTTAATAACGTGCACCGTTTTACTTGCAGGTTCGGAGGACATGCATCGTTTTGTGTGCGGACTCGAAAGATGTGCACTATTTTGCGTGCAAGCTCGAGAAAACAGGAACAATCGCGCGGAGACCAATTGCAAGTGTCTACAAGCAATTGGGTACACCACAAGGTGGGAGATTCTGCCGAAAATGGGTGACGTCTCCTCTTGCTCCTTTGCTTTTAGACTTAGAAGCATGATAGTAGCCTGTTAGAGGCGTTTGGTAATCATGATTGAATTTGCATGTGTAGATGGATATAGAAGAGAAGTAGACTTTTCTAATTGTTAGAATAAGAGATAAACTTATGTGCGAATGGACACAGATGAAAAGTGCAACTGTTGGTTGCCAAAGATTGATGATAAATGTGCCTGTGTAGAGGACTTAGAGGAGAGTGCTAGATCATGATTTATCCAAAATAGGAGATGAACTTGCATGTGTAGATGAACATAGATGAAAGTGCAACTTTTAGTTGCCAAAAGGGACATGATAAATTGCATGTTCAAGTGAACATAGGGGAAGATGCAATTTTGACTTATCTAAATAGATGATTAATTGCTTGTGTAAATAGACATAGAGAACAATGTTTCTTTTTCTAATTGTCAAAAATAGAGGAAATAATTGCATGCGTAAAAAGGGAGAAATTAATTGTTTGTTATCTGTGATCATGTTAGGGTATAACCCTAGGAAATCATGTGAAAGCATAAGGAAAAAGGACATGTTAGTAGTAAGACTAGGAGAAAACCTGAACTCAGGGTTAATGAGTGGCATCAACTTAGGAGTTTATCCTAGGATTGCATGAGTGGCATTGTCTTAGGAGATGACCTAAGGACATTGGATAGAGTGATCAACATAGAGTCAAAGAACTCTAGGATGAGCATGATATAAGACTTAGGTAAAGGAAACCTAAGGGAAGTTAGAGGGTTGAAAATAGACTATTTAACATAGAGTCAAGGAACTCTAGGTTAAACATGATAGGAAACTTAGATAAGGGAACCTAAGGTGAACTAGTGGAGTTTATACTCGCAGAAAATGAATTAGAGTCAAGATAACTCCAAATGCAAAGTGGAACAGGTAAATAGAGTGAATGTAACTCTAGGTTCAACAGGGAAAAGAGTATGTGGCCACAAAGTTTAAAGAATTAAACTGATAGCAAAGTGATTAACTTAGAGTCAAACTCTAAGGACAAGTTTTGTGTAATCACAAAGTAAAAAGCCAAATAATGCAACCCTAGAGTGGGTCATAGGGTGTCTGGGCAAATGGACAATCACTTTAACTTTAATTTGAGTTAAATGAATGAAAGAGAAATGATAAGAGTCCAAGAGACTCTCTAGTTATCCTTATGGCGAGACCTAGGATAAGAGGTAATTAATGCAAAAGGCAAAGTTTAATAGCAAGCTAAAAGTGGCTAAAAGAGCATAACGAGAATGTAAATGGCGCCTTCGAATTTGAGACTCATCATTGTGGAGCAGGACTCCCTGGGCAGTGACCCGTCGGATGAGGCACTTTCGAAAGGCTAAAAGTGATAGTAAAGAGCTAAATGTTAAAGGAAAGAGAAAGAGATTGCCAGTGGCAAAGGGAGCTATAAGCTCGAATAAGAAAGAAAAGCAAGTGTTTAAGAGCAAAGAGGCCAAGTGCTAAAGTAAAAGAAAAGAAAAGAGAAAGAAAAGAAAATAAAAGAAAAGAAAAAGATAAAACGGGCGTACCTCCGGGGGCAAACGTACAACTGTCGAAGTTGAGCAGTGTCCCTCTCCCGGGCAGCGACCCGTATGAAAGGTTCCAAAGTACTCTTGTTGGAGTTGGGCAGTGTCCCTCTCCCGGGCAGTGACCCGTATGACAAGTCCCCTCGGTAGGACGGGGTAACACTAGCGGTGTTATCGGCAACCTTAGAGATTCCTGTCTTATAGTAGCATGACTATCGGGCTGGGGCCCTTTGGGCAGGAATCTCCGAGGGTTTAGCAACTTGAATTAAACCACCATAATGTAAAGAATAAATAGAAAAGAGAGTGGCCAAGGTGGCCGGGTTAGTTTAACCCCGTATACAGCGGCATAGTGGCCGAGTTGGTGGTTAGTAGCCTAGTATGACTAGACAGAGTAGTGCTAGGTCAATGAGTATACACAAATAGTGTAGTGACCTATTATATGCATATCAGCAGGTTAATATTGAGGTTTTTATTTCCTAGCACTCTATTATTATTGCTTGCATTGGACCAAGTGGTGTAGGACACTTTTTTTCGGTGGTTGAACCCACTGGAAACTTTAAGTAGTTCTCACACCCTCGGATGACCATTTTTCCAGGTTCAGATGCAGTCAGCGAGGCAGACGACATGGGCAAGAGCCCAGCAGCATAGAGACCTAGAGGGTCTAGAAGAGGTACCCTTTTTATATTTCTTGAGTGAACTTTGTATGGTGAGAAAATTGTAATAATTTTAATTGCAAGTTCAGAAATGTAAAGTGTAATAAAGTTATGTTATGGCTCACTCTTGTATGCTTTCATTTCCGCTTAAACTGACTGTTTAATAAATAAAGTTTTAAATTAGTAGTGATTTTTAGTAATCTGATATTGTGCTTCCGCATACACTTGTTGTATTATTATGGATGTTACCGTTCCTTTCGGGTAGTGAAGGGTCATACCCGATTGGCGGGTCTGTTGGCGTGCCCGAACCGACCAAATGAGCGGACTCGGGGCGTGACAATATCTGTATAGTTATAGTATCATTTTTTTTGCAGGTTAGATGCTTCGTCTATACGGGGCTTCCCGTATGGGCGGCGGATCTGTTGGCGAGCCCGGGTCGCAGTTTCGACCCCGGGGCATGACAATGATGAACGGCAAAGCGATCGGATCTGAAATCCGATTTACGGATCTTCCGGAAAGAGGTTTTGAAGGTTTCGATATTCGTAGTGTGCATCAGAATCCGTGCTAAGTGATCGGTATGCTTTTCGAGGAGATTGAAATCTCTCGCTCTATTTTAAACGACTAAGGGGTTTTATTTGTTTTAGTACGTACAAGAGAAAATAGTATTTTTTTTATTATACATTTTATTTATCTCTTTCAAGAAACGAAAACCCTAGTCGGAGAGAAAAAAATGAGAGAGAGAGAATTTTCCTTCTTCTTTGTTGATCAAGCGTGTCGGAGGCGGGGAGCGGAATCGGATTCTCATCGCCTGCGAGGAACGAGTTATTCTTCTTCTTCCTCTTCTTCTCCGCGAGATCAAGGTTAGCGGTTTGATGTGTTAGTTTCCGTGTTTTGTTTTTCGTTTCGTGCGCGGGGGGAGGGTGCGGGGCTGCACCGCATGCGGCGCCCGCGTGGGGCTGCTGCCCGCGCAGGGCCGCATCGCATGCGGCGCGCCGCGCGGGGCAGGTGCACGTGTCTGGCGGGAGTGGACTCTCGCGTATGTGGCGGATCTGTGCACGTGTTTGGCGGGAGGTCTTTAAAAAAAAAAAAAATTATTAATACACGTTCTTCCGCTTAATTAAACCTCCGGGGCGTGACAGTTGTCTCCTATTATCGGTCGCAATGGCCCAGTGCTTGTATTTACCGTTTCAGTATTATGGCTTTAGTTCTGTTTATGTGCTTCTGTGTTGGATGTGTAGTTGTGAATGTAGTTAGTTGTAGAATTTTATATTTATATCTAGTTGTTGATTATGTCGCCTCTGATTATATTACTATACTTGCCTAGCCAAGCCTAGCCAAGGGAGATTCTGTCCGTATAGATAGAAAAATTTCTGTGCATATGGCGGTTTGTCCACGTTCCGAATTTCAAAAGTTTAAACTCTGATTTATAATAATAATAATAAAAAAAAAAAAAAAAAAAAAAAAAAAAAAAAAAATTAGACCGCTTTTTGAAACTCGGGGACGTGACAATATAAAACTTTAAATTTTGAATTCAAAATTAGAATTAATTTTTTTTAGAAAAAAATTAGCTGCTTATGATTTTCGGTCTCAAAAATTTTAAAAAAAAAACTAATTCTAAAAATTTAAATTATATTTTAAAAATAAAATTATCAAAGGCTGTTTTGTGTTAACACTTATTTTTGTGTCTATTTTGTAAATTTATGCTACAAAGTGGGCAATAAAATTAAAAAGGAATTGAAGGTTGAATTGAAGGTCTTAATAGAAAAGTGATGACAAAACATAAAATAAACATGGAATTCCTGTGAATTTTCACAGGAAAAGTTAATTGAAAAAAATGGGGATCATTATGTGACCCACATGTTTTTGATTTTTGAAAGTGATGTTGCTAAAACTTATAAAATAATTTTGTAAAGAAAAAAGGAAAGTGACAGATGCATCCATCAAGATAATAAAGAATAATGTTGGAATTTGATTTGATGTAATTTCGACCAGCACTCGGTGACCAAATGGCTATTGTGAAAATTTAGTCTTTATTTGATTAAATATAATTTTAAAATCAAAATTTGAGTTAAATTTGAATTTGTTCTTATAAATTTTAAAACATATAATTTATGATTACGAACAAAATATAGAATATTCATTTTAATAGGAATAGAGCAAATTTTACTATAGAATAATTATTTTAATAAGAATAGAGCAAATTTAACTGTCTATTATTATTTGCGAGAAAAAAAATAAAATTTCTTTTTTAGTAGTAAAGTATAATTTCCATAAAGTATAATAGTAAAATCTAATTTAATTCATTATCTAATAATTTTGTGATTAAAATATAATAGCAAAATCTTACAGTTAAATATTACAAAATTTACAAAAATGATTGAAAAAGATAATCAAAAAATAATTTAGCCAAAAACATACAAAAATAACAGTCCTAAAATACGAACAAAATTTTCTCTCCTTAGAGCACAATCATGATGAGTATTAACGAAAACTCTTTTAACATCCGAGGACAAAAAAAACTAAATAAAATAATAATAATAATAATAATAATAATAATAATATTTCTCTCAAATATACTTGTCTTTATTTATAGGGTTAATTGCATACATGTCCTTCCAAATATGTCGAATTGCAAATATATTCCTGCAAAATTCAACTTTTCATATTTATCCCTTCAAAAATCTACCGTTATTCAAATATGCCCCTACCGTCAATCTCTGTTAAAAAAATTGATTTAACCCTAGGTTAAATGCTTAACCTTGGTTAGATTAAAAATTGAATTTACATATTTACCCTTTCCATATTATACCTTACAAAAAAAAAAAAAAAAAAAAAAAAAAAAAAAAAAAAAAAATCGAAAAAAGAAAGATTATTTTGATGATAGAATTTTATGATTTTTGGAGAGGGGCATTTTTATAACAAGTATAATGGTATTGCTTTTGGAGGGATATATTTGTAAGGGGGCAAAAAAGTCATTTCACTTTGAATCTGTTAAAAAATAAACAGATTCCAAACGGGGATTAACCAGAGGGGCATAGAAGAACTTTGGATTTTTGAAGGGATAAATATGAAAAGTTGAATTTTACAGGGATATATTTGCAATTCGACATATTTGGAGGGACATGTATGTAATTAATCCTTATTTATAATGTTGGTATCACCTTTGACCAGGAGATAGCATGAATATATAGTGGAGCACCAATTAGAACGTTGGAACTCCAACGTTCATGTCCTAATTAACGCAACGTCACTCCATTTTCGCAAGAAAGAAACGTCCCTAAGAAAAGGGTGGGGGCATGCGGAGCGGGGGCACTTGAAGCGCGCGTAATATAAGTTAAAAAATAAAGTACAGATGTTGCGTGACTTTATTAGTTGTGGGTTGTTGCTCAAACAACTTCACGGACAAAGCCACATGGCGTTGGACATTTTAATAAGGGTATATATAAGTGTACATCTTATTTGAGATGTATATCTTACACTTCATTTATTTTAGGATGGAGTGAATTCAATTCGTCACTTTTAAGTGACTAGTGAATAAATTCTCATCCTAGAATGAATTTAGATGTAAAATATATATCCCAAATAAAATATACATGTAGAATAGCTCTTTCGATAAAGTATAAAGTTGCCAAAAGTTATTAACTACTATGTAAGTAAAGAGGAAAACTCATCAGAGCTACTTACTTCAAGTTTACAACCACTCAGCATGGATAATAATTGTCCTCTTATTGGAGACCACTCTTTACATCTTTCTTAATTAATTTGTCTAAAAAATAATTTTTACGAAATTAAGTAATAAGAATTTATTTAAAAATTACAGAAAAATAAAATAGAGTTTTATTTTATAATGTATTTGATATTTTGAAAAAAATTATACTCTATGAAAAAATTAGTCTGATTTTTACTGTTTGAATTATGAATTTTAAAAAAAAATTCTATATTTTAAATTTAAACATTCAACATAAAAATTTAAAGTTAAAAATATAAATTTTTAATTTTTAATTTTTAATTAAAATTTTAATTTTAATTTTAAAATTTAAATTTCAAATTTTAAATTAAAAAATTCAAATATAAAATTTAAAATTTAAAATGTAATATATAAATTTGAAATTTGAAATTTAGATTTTATTTTTAAATTTTTTAATTTTAAATTTTAAATTTTTAAAAAGTGACGGGTGGAAGAAAGAAAAGGAACAAGAAGAGAGAGGTGGAAAACGAATAGAATATTTTTTTAAAAAAATCTAACCAATTTTTTTTTTTTTCTTACTCCAAAATTACTCTGTAATATTAATATTACATAGCAATTTTTTTTAGTTAATTTGTTATTCCAAACGGCCAACTAAAAAAAAAAAAAATAAAATAAAAATAGAATAATTTGACCTATTTCTGTATCAAAGGGTCTGCCAAACACGTCCTAAGTGTTTACTCTAAACTTTGAAAAGAAATTTTGAATTCAAAAATAACTTTTCGTTCAGTAAAATGTTTTACAATATCGTTTTTAAAATCTGATTCTAATTTTTAGAATTAGTTTTATATTTTTGAGATTCAAAATTAAGACCTGTTTTTTAAATTTTGATTCTAATTTTAGATTCAAATTATAAAATTTTATTTTTTGTTTATTTTAAACTTTTAAATTTAAATACAAATTTTAATTTTAAATTATTAATTTTATATTTGATTTTTTTAATTTTAAATTTTAACTTGTAAATTTCACATTTCAAAATTTAAAATTTAAAATTAAGATATTAAATTTAATTTTAAATATCAAATTTTAAATTTAAAATCTCAAATTTTAAAATTTTAAATTTTAAATTTAAGACAAATTTAATATTTAAAATTAAAAAATTTTAAGTTTTAATATACAAATTACAAATTGCAACTTTTTAAAATTCAAATTTTAAATTTTAAAATTTTAAATTTTAATTTTTAGTTTTAAATTTTAAATTTTAAATTTTAAATATTCAAATTTTGAATTTTAACATTTCAACTATAATTTGAAATTAAAAATTTAAATTTAGATTTAAAAATTCAATTTTAAATTTAGATTTAAAAATTCAAATTTTATATTTTATATTTATATTTTATATTTTATATTTTAAAATTTATATTTTAAATTAAAATAACAAATTTTAAAATATTGTGCAAATTTTAATTTAAAATTTGAATTCAAATTTTAAATTTATGTTTAAATTTATTTTAAAATAAAATTTAGTAAAAAATTATTATTTGTGAAACTAAAAATTTTTTGTCAAACAACTTTACAAAATTATTTCAGAAATATCATTTTCTTACAAAATACCTTCTGAAATATCACTTTCTATTTAAACTTAGCCAAACGCTTTCCAGCTTTTAACTAAAATTAATTCTCTGAATCAAAATTAGTTTTGCAAAATTCATTTTTCCAAAAACTAGGCCAAACGGACCTTGATTTTGATTTGGAGTATTGATTTTAGATAAAACGTGATTTTTCTAAATTGATTTTGTAATTTTTTTTTGGCAAATTTCTTTTGCTATTTATTAATAATAAAATTTTTAATAAATTTTATTTTAAAATAATTTAAATTTAAAATTTAAAATTAAAATTAAAGTTAAAATTTTAAATTTTAAAATTAGCATAATAATCAAAATTTTGATCATTTTATTGAAAATATAAATTTGAAACTTGAAAATTTAAACTTTATAATTTTAAATTTTAAATTGAAATGTAAATTTTAAATTTCAAGTTTAAAATCTAAATTAAAATTTCAAATTAAAAATTTATCATTTAAGTTTGAATTTTAAAATGTAAATTTAAATTTTAAAATTCAAAAATAAAACTTTAAAATTTAAAATTTGAATTTTTAAAATTTGAATTTTAAAATTTAAAATTTGAATTTTAAAATTTAAAATTTAAAAAAATAAAAAAAATTAAATTTAAAATTTAAAATTTTATCTTAAATTTGAAAATTAAAATTTAAAGTTTTAAATTTTGAAATTTAAAAATTTCAAATTTAAAATTTAAAATTTTGAAATATGATGTTACAAATTAAAATGTAAAGTTTGAAATTTTAATTTTTTAAATTTTGAAATTTAAAAATTTATTTAAAATTTTAAATTTTAGAATTTTAAAATTTTAAATTTGAAATATGAAATTTACTGTTTAAATTTTAAAATTTAGAATTATATATCTAAATTTTAAATTTTGAAATTTAAATTTATAAGTTACAATTTGAAATTTAAATTTAAAAGTTACAATTTGAAATTTAAAAATTCAAATATAGAATTTAAAATTTAAATAAAAAAATTAAGTTTAAATTTAAAATTTTAGCTGAATATCAGAATTAGATTTTATAAATCGGATTTTAATTGTTTCTGATTTTGGACCTCCAATATTAAAAAACTAATTTTAAAAATTAGAATCAAATTTTGAAATAGAAGTTGTCAAATACTCCATTGAACCGAAATTATTACTCTCTAAGGTTCCGTTCCCAATCCTAATTAGAGAGTGCTTGGTTTACTATTTTCAAAAAAAAAAAAAAAAAAATGAAAAAAAATTATTTCTTAAAAATAAATTTTGATTTAGATAATTAGTTCTTGTTCAAAGTTGTAAAACTTTTGAAGGAGAGAATGATTTTTTTAAAATGAATTTATAAAACTATTTACTTAAATTTATTTTCTATTTGTAAATAATAAATTTAAAATTTAAAATATAGAAGTTTCAATTTGAAATATATACTAAATATACACTATATTTAGTAAATATTTTTTTATTATATATAGTATAAAAAAATAATAATAAATCATGTGTGATCTCGCGCTGATGCTATTCAATCAGATGATTTAATCATGTTTAAACTAATAATCTAAGATCTAATAATATTTTTTTGATAGTAAATTTTTTTAAATTTGAAATCTTAGGTAGCATTTAGTTGGAGAATAAAGGAGAATATGGGGATAACCCACTTTATTCCCAAGTACTAATGGGAACATTTGGGAATAGTTGTTCCTACGTACCCGTAGCAGTTGGGAACAGGTGTGAACAACTGTTCCCACCCGTAGCGGGTGGGAACAGCCTTGGTTGGAACTAATTCCCCCGACTCTCTCTCCCTCTCTTCTCATCTCTGCCCTTTTACGTAGATCGAGGTACCTTTTTCTCCATCTTCTTTACAAATCTTCCTCCCTATCGCAGTGCTCTCTTCTTACCACGCTTCTCGAGGCTCCTTCGTCCCCATCCTCTGAGCTGTGCGGTGTGGCAGTGGGTGTGGGTTTCTTCTCGGCCGATCCCTACGACCGCAAATCTCTGGGGTGTGGGTTCTTCGCTGTGCGAATCTGCGACCGTTGATCTTTGATTGTGGGTTCTTCCACGACCTCTCTCTGTGGTGTGGATTTTTATCTTCGCCTCTCTGCGACAGGCAATCTGTGGGTCAGTGTTCTTTCTCGGCCTGTTTCTGCGACCAGTAATCTTTGCGGCTCCTTTTTCCCCACACTTCTCGAGGCTCCGTCTTTTCCAACCTTTGTCAAGGTGCTCTACACGCCCATCGATATTTGGTTGTGGGTACCTCATTGGCCTCTCCATGCGACCCTTCTGAGTTGTGCATTGTGTTTTTCCTGCGCCCTGTCCGCGATCGGCCATCTGTGGGTCCGCGACCTCTCTTTTTCTGCGACCGGTGATCTTTGCGGTGTGGGTTTTTAGCCGCGCGATCTCCGGGACTCTTGATTAGTTAACATATCATTATATTTATTAATTTTTTATATTATAAATTATACATTTAAAAAGCTACAAATCATCTATTTATTTCTCTTTAAAAATGATTTTTTGAAAAAGAGTAATTTTGTAATTTCATATAAAATACATTTCTATATTCTTCTTATTTTTTTTTTATCAAATAAAATATATATTTTTTTTTTATATCTAATACTAACCTAATATTTAACCAAACATAAAATTAAAATAATTTCTACTAATTTTCAAACTTATACTTATAATTACTACTCAAAAACAATTAATAAGCTTTTATTCTTCAACCAAATGCAGTCTAATAAGAAAATTACAATTATATTCCGGCATTGACCCATGTCCAAACTCGGGCCAGTGTACTGCGGACCGACCGTCGGCCCCTTATTAAATCTTAATAACTGAGCATTCAGGTTTCCTGTCTGCTATCCCCACATTTTCCTCCTAGTAGTAGTAGTAGTAGTAGCTTTTGTTTTTTTTTTTTTTTCTTTTTTTTTGGGGGTAATAAAATCCAAATTATTACAAAATAATCCTCCTCCTCGGCGCCTGCCTCCCAATAATGTCGGCACCGGCCCCGGTCCCAGCAAAGAAAGAGGGCAGGGACGGTGATTTAGAAGCCAACTGCAGGAGGAGGAGCAGCAGCGGCGACGCCACGGCCAGCACTACCACCATTACCCGTAGGTGGGTGCTTTGGAAGCTCCTCTTTGTGGCCTCTTTCGCCGTGCTACTTCTGTGCGCCGCAGACACCTCTCCTCGGCCTCCTCCGCTCGAGTTCGGCTACTCCGCCTACACGTCGTCTTCCCCCACCCATCCTTCTTCTTCTTTGTCCAGTAATAGTAGTACAGTAGTAGTAGCTGGGACGAAACAAGCCATCTGGATGTCCGTTCCCATCACCCCCAACTTCACCGACACCCTCCTCTCCCGCTGGATGGTTGGCCCAGTCGGGGAACCCTGCCGCGACTCCCGCACCGCCGACATCTCCATCCCCGCCCTCGACGGGCGAGTGTTCCCCGTAGAGCTGTCGGCCGCGGAGATCCACGAGTTCTCCTTCTCGGCGTTGGACGTCGACGGCCGGCCCCGCTGCCTCGGCGGCGACTTCTTCGAGATCGACCTGTCCGGCGCTTCCTGGAAGTCGCGGCCCCCGCTCGTCGACCGCGGAAACGGCTCCTACTCTCTGCGACTCCAAGTCGCCCCCGATTTCGCCGGCGCCTTCAACCTCACCATCACGCTCCTCTTCAGAAGCTTCGAAGGGCTCAAGATGTCGCCGGCGCGGTTCAAGTACGGGAGGGAGCTGCGGAAGATTCCCATCATTATTATACCCGGTCCCAACAGTGGTGGTGGTGGTGGTGGTCCTGGTCCTGGTCCGGAGCTGCGGACGTGCCGCCGGTCGGATTTCGGTGAGAATTTCTGGTGGTCCGGGCGGTGGACGCGGCACGGCCGGGAGGCGGCAGACTGCCCCGTGGACGGGGAGGGGCGGTACCGGTGCCTGGCGGCCGAGCAGCCATGCGAGCGGCCGTGGTGCGTCGGGCCTCTGGGGGCGCTGGAGAGCGACGGCTGGGTCTACTCCGCGCACTGCTCTTTCAAGATCTTCGCCAGGGAACCGGCCTGGGACTGCCTCGCAAACAAGTGGATCTTCTTCTGGGGGGACTCCAACCACGTCGACACCATCCGCAACTTGCTCCGCTTCGTGCTCGGCCGCACCGACGTCAAGCAGGTCCCCCGCCGGTTCGACTCCAACTTCACCAACCCCAGCGACGGCTCCCAGTCCGTCAGGATCACCAGCATTTTCAACGGCCACTGGAACGAGTCCATGAACTACCTCGGACTGCAGTCTCTCGAGGACGAGAGCTTCCGGCGTCTGCTGTGGAAATTCTTCACGACGGAGGACCGGGTCCCCGACGTCATCATCCTCAACTCCGGCCTGCACGACGGCGTCTACTGGCGGAGCGTCGGTGCGTTCGCCCGGGCAGCAGAGCGCGCGGCGGAGTTCTGGGCGGAGGTGATGAGGCACGTGCGGCGGCGAGGGAAGCCGGTGCCGAGGATATTCTACAGGACGACCATCGCCGTGGGAGGGTACGCGAGGAAGATGGCCTTCAACCCGAGCAAGATGGAGGCCTTCAACGGCGTTCTGCTCGAGAAGCTGAAGGACAAGGGGCTGCTGCGCTCGTCCGGCGGCGGCATCATCGACGACTTCGACATGACGTTCCCCTGGCACTACGACAACCGCTGCAGCGACGGCGTTCACTACGGCCGCCCCCCTGAGAAGGCCGTCTGGAGGGACGGCCAGATTGGCCATCACTATTTTGTCGATCTGATGCTGGGTCACGTCCTGCTCAACGCCATTTGCGGCGACTGACTGTCACGCAATTTTCGCAGGATCGATTGTAATTAACACTTACTGCGCCCCAGTTGCATTTTACACACTTTTGATAATAT
The DNA here is from genome assembly GCA_029168755.2 of Tillandsia fasciculata. NCBI lineage: Eukaryota > Viridiplantae > Streptophyta > Magnoliopsida > Poales > Bromeliaceae > Tillandsia > Tillandsia fasciculata. Next base: position 7,904,166 of record CM054930.1, on the reverse strand, counting down.
CTTTTTCTTTCTTTTTAAGAGATAAATGGGTTTATTATTGATAATGATGGTCATAATGATGACGATGCTTTTTTGCGAGGTGTACATCTTTTACGAATGTACATCCTACACCCCCACATCATTTTAGAATGAATATTATTTTATTCGTCACATCGAGTGACGAGTGAAATTCACCTCACTCCGAATAGTATTTTATAATTTTTAAAAAATTATTCTCTAAGAATAAAAATTATATTATTCACCATTAATTAGATATGGACATTAGTAGTAATAGCAAAAAATTTAATGTTAGAACTAAAAATAATTAGATATGAAAAAAAAAAAAATCACCTATTTAGGTAGCATCAATCCACCAAATAGTATGCAAAATTTTTTTGTTTTTACAAACTAAAATGTTGATTTTTCTACTCTAACCTAAAGAGAATTTTCAAGTTTTGAAAACTACCAAAAATTTTTATACCAAAAATATTTTAACTTTTAAATTCTTGCAAATACTTCAATTAGGGCATATTTGATTTGAAATATTTAATACTTTAAATAAAAATCAGAAAAAGTTATTTTTATGCTAGTATTTTGATTAAGAGATTGGTATTTTAATTTCCATTCTTGAGAGATTCCAATCTCTCAAAAATGATTCTCTCCTCCATGAGGAGTAAGAAGAAAAAAAAAATGCACTACTTATTATTTGAATTCAAATGCAAATCATATAAATTCATTAAATTAAACAATAATTTTAAAAATAATTTTAAATTTTAAATTTTGACTTTGATCTTAAATTTGTTCAAATTTAGATTTTATTTTTGATTAAAAATTTAAATAACAAATTTAAATAGGTACTTACTATAATTACACTTAAATCTCAAAAAGAGAAGAAATTGCATTTTATGCAATTTCCGTACATAACAGGGCAAAATTTCACCAATTTCGTAGCCAAGATTTGGGCTTCCCTTCCACGATCCCTATCTCAAACATAGTTAGTTAATTCGCGTATTATTCGCGAATTATTCGTGAATTATTGAAAATCCGAATTAAACGGTCCGTTCCCGAATCTTTTTAAAAATTCGGATTAATTCGGAATTTTTTTTTTCAAAAATTATTATTCGCGATTAATTCGCGAATTCCGAATTTTTCCCCAAAAAATTCGGTATTATTTTTTTAAAAAAATTCAAAAGTTAAACCCCAATTTTTTTAACCCAGAGTTCAAGACTCTGATGCACAGGACCCACTGCATTAACCATTGGGTAACAGGTAAAGTGAAACAACTTTACAATTTATCGTTTTCCTTTCCGAGAAAAAAAAAAAAAAATACTATTCATGGAAATTACAGAATCACCCCTTACCTTCACCCCTGCGTCGGGAATAATTTAAAATTATTTTTTTTTGTTCTAAATGAATATTTTATTTATTTCTAAAATAAATTGATTAAATTATTTTAAAAAATTATAATTGTTTATACTAATAGTATAAATTTTTTATTTTTTTTTAAATTTAATAGCCGAATTTTTGATCCCGAATTTTTAATTAGTGAACGTATTATTTTCGTATAAATCACGTATCCGAATAATTGACGAGCCCGTTTTTTAGCCGAATTTTTCAACGAATTTTAAAATTATGATACGAATTTTATCCGTATTATATCCGTACCGAATTTTTGCCGAATCCGAATTAACTAACTATGATCTCAAACCTCACTCTGCATATTACACGGCCAAGGTCCGGACTTTCCTTCCACAATCCAGATCTTGATATTGTGACATTATTTTCAGTCTTTTTCATTTCTTCTTATTTTTGTTTTAATACTTTAATTTTTTTTTTTAAAAAAAAAAAATCAAATTCAACCCAATCGAAACTCCTCAAACGTTCTTTAAACACTTTCAAAAACTTCTCAAATTAGGAAATTCAAAATTTTACTTTATTAAAAAGGTTAAATTTGGGAGTTGTATTATTGGGTTGGGTTTTGTTGGGCTATTGTGAGAGAGTTGTGTTGGGCTGTGTTGGGTTGTGTTGAGCCATATTAACTACTTAATAATCCTTCCATAACTAGGCAGTTTTCTCATAATAAATCACATTTGGTTAAGGAATATATAGAAATTGCTTATTCCTAATAAAGACAAAAATTTTGGGATGGAAATAAACAAGATTAATTTTATGTTTAGATAAAAATTCGGTTGTTTTCAAAAATAAAAAAAAAAAAATAGCCTTTGAATAGCTAAGTTGGAATAATAAGAATAAAAATAATTATAGTTTTAAAATAATAATATTTTATCTAATTAAATAATATAAAAATATTAGTTAAATAATAATTTAACTTATCTAATTAATTAATTAATTATGAATGCAACTAGATAATTCTAAATATTAATTAAATAAAATAATTAACAATATATACTATTATTAATAATTTAAATAATCACAAATAATTTAATAAATTAATTAGTTAATTATTTAATTTTTTCATAACTAGTAATAAAATAATTAGATTAGTCAAAACATTAGATTAATTAAAATTATATTTGCTTTAATTAAGTTTATTCTTAAATAGAAACAAGGAAAATGATAACTGCACATCCCAAATATAGTGTATATCTTACACCCCACCCATTCTATGGTGGGGTGAATTCTACTCGTTACTTCGAAGTGACGAGTGGAGAAGTTTCAATTCTAGGATTGATGGGGTGTAAGATATATATCCCTAATGGGGTGTATAGGTAGCATCCCTCAACAAAGAGGGGTGGAGAAGCCTCCATCCTAGGATGGATGGGTGTAAGATATACACCCCTAATGGAGTATATAGCTAGCATCCATCTAGGAACAAATGTGTTCTCAAAAAAGGTAGAACATGTTAGTGTTTATTATTTTTTTATAATTTAAAATATGTTGTTAGCTTTTGGGCTTTCTATGTGGCCCAATATCAATGGGGTTTATATAGAAGTCCAATACTTTAGCTCACCACATGTGATGTTTACTTCCACAATGAAAACTAATCACATGTGGTAACTATTTAAAAATACACGCATAGCATGAACCAGGCTGGGCTAGATCGGGCAAGTTCTTTTTTTATTTGCTCTTTTGTTTTTGCTTGCCTTACTTGACTTGGGAAGAATATATATATATATATATATATATATATATATATATATATATATATATATATATATATATATAGTCCGGCTGGAATACTATTGATAGCACCAAGCAATCGGTGCTACCAAGATTTTAATTCTTGAATGAAAAGATGTGCGGTTGGAATTATACTGATCCCCTAAGATTTTTACTATTCAACCAACCACCTACTAAATCCTAGGAGACCACTATCATCCTAATCGCACATCTCTTAAATCTTTTAATCCAAGGGATAAAAAATTGGTAGCACTAATGATTTGATGCTATTGATAGTATTTCATATATATATATATATATATATATATATAGAGAGAGAGAGAGAGAGAGAGAGAGAGAGAGAGAGAGAGAGAGAGAGTCCGGCTACTATACTATTAATAGTACTAAGTTATTGGTGCTATTAAGTTTTCTACCCTTATATCATTTTCATCTGTTAGATTTTACTATTTTCCAACCACCTATTAAATCCAAGGGACTCACTATCATCTCAACCACATATTTTTTAATCCAAGGGTTAAAAACTTAATAGCATCAATGACTTGGTATTATTAATAGTATTCCAGCCTAACTATATATATATATATATATAAGCTCTTATGCTTTTAAATGTATAGAGTCATTGGTGCTTATAGATTTTTAACCCTTGGATGAAAAGATATGTGGTTAGGATGATAATGGGCCCCTTGGGTTTAGTGGGTGGTTGGTAGAATAGTATGATCTTAGGGATAAAATTGGTCAAAGGGATAGATCTAACGATAGAAAACTTACAAGTACCAATTGATTGGTGCTTGTACAAACATAGTAGCCGGACTCTATATATATATATATATATATATATATATATATATATATATATATATATATATGGGTGTTTTTTGTTAAGTCCATAGATACAATTTTGATTTACAGTACAGTACTATACTTTACACTAAGCTTTACTATACCTTGTACATTAAGTTTTACCTTTTGTTGGGTCTCTAAAAGTCGACAGGTACGTTCTGCGTCATTCTAGAATCGTGCTGACGGAGTGGACAGTGGTCGTTGTATCGCTAAGAGTGATTGCCGGAGCCTCGCATGTGGAAGAGCAATCTTGCATCTAGAATAGTACATCTACACGTCTCGACTCACATACTTCATCTAATCTTTACTTTCTATTTATTAATAATAGTATAATTATAATTTGCATGCAAATATATAGATTTGATTATTTTGAATTTAAATCAATTTAAAATATTATTTTGCTAAAAAAAATTATAATTTTTTTTTTCTAACAGAACAGCAGTTCAAGCTTTACATAAGTTTATTCTCAAAAAAAAGAAAAAAAAAAAGAAAAAAAAAAGAAAGAAAAAAGAAACAGAACTGTTGCTTCAGATCTCTCAAAATTGTGTTTGGATATTAAAAAAAAAAAGAATAAGGACTTTTATATCCAAACCAAATGGTTCCCTTGCAACTCTCTCATAATAAGTACATCCCATTGCAGAGTCTTATTAATAAAATGAGGCTCCTTAAAATTGTCCGCAAAAGTACAGTGAAAAAATATTATTTACACTGTCACAAGCCATATCAGCTATCTGCAAGGATTAAACAAAAAATATAATGTCAAGAAAATTGTAAGAATAAGTAAGGCTTGCTTGAAAAATATGAGAAAATTTTGATTTCCAGTCTCATATGTGAGAGGTATTTATGTAGAAAATTCTATTTAATATGAAAAAACAGAAAACAAAAAAAGTTCTATCTGGGTCACGCTTATCTGAGAAAGCACACTCAAATTAATGAATTCAGATTAACCAATTACATGTTGAGTTAATTATAATAATTTATATATTTACAACACTTTGTCCCGGTTAGGTTCCTTATTACACAATCTTTGCTCTTTATAAAGGACTATATATATATATATATATATATATATATATATATATATATATAGATATAGATAGAGAGAGAGAGAGAGAGAGAGAGAGAGAGAGAGAGAGAGAGAGAGCCAGGAATACTATTAATAGTACCAAATTATTGGTGCTATTAAGTTTTTAACCGTTGAATTAAAAAATATGTGGTTAAGATGATAGTGGGCCCCTTGAGTTTAATGGGTAGTTGGGAAAATAGTATAATCTAACGGATGAAAATAATTAAAGGGGTTGATCTAAAGGTAAAAAACTTGATAGTGCTAAATGCTTGGTACTATCGATAGTATAGTAGCCGAACTTTCTCTCTCTCTCTCTCTCTCTCTATATATATATATATAGAGAGAGAGAGAGAGAGAGAGAGAGAGAGAGAAGAGCTTACATGTTTTTAAAAGCATAAGTCCATTCATATTTGTGAATTTTTTACCATTGGATTTATATTGAGATTTGTACTTTATACTTTATCATTCTCTCTATTTAGTTCTTTTACACTTTATCTTTTTCTCTCTTTAGTTGTTTTTACAAAAGCACAAATTTCAATACAAATTCAATGATAAAACATTCACAAGCATGGATTGGTTTGTGCTTTTAAAAGTATATAAGCTCTAATATATATATATATATATATATATATATATATATATATATATATATATATATATATATATTATAGTATTTTTTCTGTTGGAAGCTTTAAAAGCTCTGATACTAATTTTCGAAATCGATATCACGATGATACCGATTATGTAACTCAGGAAAATTATATGTAGAACATACATGAAAGAAGAACTAATACTTTATTAATAAAAAATATTTAATTACACCATTAATTTACTGTGGTCCTAATTATCTAATTACCACGCCTAGATATATATAGCTATCAAATAATAACAGATCACAAATGTAACTTTTACTTTAGATAATAACAAATAAAATTTTAAATATAATTTGGATAAACTCTATCTCTAACTAACTTTTAGATTAAATTTGGATTATTATTTCCAACATCCTCCTTTAATCTAAACTTTATCTTCGAGCTGCAAATTCCATGAAACTCACATTTTGATTGTGCAATCTCTGTCGCTGTTGTTGTCGTGTTCGAGTTGTGTAACATGAAACATGTCCAATAATATACTACCATGCGCGAAATCTTTGCCACATATAATTCTGATTATTCATACATTTCTTGAAAATCTGTGGGTTTATCCAAAAATGATTATTCATATATTTCTTCAAAATCTGTGGGTTTATCCAAAAATCTAGATCCGATATTTTAGATTCACTGGTTTCAATGCGTACGCCTTGTGCCATACCAAAACTCATTATTTTTAATTCTATATTTTTGTCTGCTTTTTTTTTTTTCTTCGTCCACATTATGACATATGAATATTTCTTCAATAATATTACAAAAAGAGTCAACTATTTATTTGACTTGATGGGTAATTACTTAATCAACAGAAAATTCTTTACTTATATCATCATAGTGAATTTTTTCGTCGGTCTGGATCTTACCGTTTTGATCATCGACATATTTTTCGTGAATCAAATCTTCTATGTATTCTTGATTAGGATTTCCTTTCCAAATTTCATCATAAACTGGGATTTCTATGTCTTCATAATAAGATTTAATTTTTTTTTCTTTTTGAATTTTATTCTCTTCCTACAAATCTTCTCCTTCAATTTTTGCTAAAATTCTCCATGTTTCTCGTACCGTTTTTGTCGTTGAAATTTTTTCAAACAACGATAGATCCATTGCTTGAAAAATATATGACATAACTTTTTTATCTCTCTTTCTAAATTCTTCTTTACCAAATTCTTTTTCATAATTTCTATTCTCTATTAGATCCCACAAATTTTGGGATTCTAAAAAATATCGAATGATGATTTTCCATCGTTTAAAGTTCGTTTCATCAAACTTAGGTAAACTAGGTTGAATAAACCAATCTAAATCCATAATGAAACTAGAAAAATTAAAAATTAAGTTTCAAACTTGTACCTTTCTATTCAGATGACGTCCGAGATATCACCAAGTTTTTTGTACTTCGGTTTGCTTGCCTAACCCAACTAGCTATTTGGACAAGTTTTTTGATCTCTTCACGGGCTCTCATCGCTCTCTTTTCGTCAAGCGTCACAACCATCTTCTCTCATGTGTTGTTCGGAGACCAACTTCTTCGAAACAATACCTTTGCTTCGGTTTCACCTGAACGTCACATTCGTCAATCTGCTACGAGTCGCTTGACTTTGATGTAGTTATCTGGTACATTGATTCTATATTTTTTCCAAATCTATTATCGTCTGGCTTAGAATTCATTCGGTAGTTTCCGGCTCTGATACCAATTGTTGGAAGCGTGAATACCGATTACAACAATTAGTATCAGAGCTTTTCATGCTTCCAACAATTGGTATAAGAGCCGAAAACTACCGAATGAATTCTAAGCCAGACGACAATAGATTTGGAAAGAATATAGAATCAATGTACCGGATAACTATATCAAAGTCAAGCGACTCGTAGCAGATTGATCACGAAGGTGACGTTCAGGTGAAACCGAATCAAAGGTATTGTTTCGAAGAAGTTGGCCTCCGCACAACACACAAGAGAATGTGGTTGTGACGCTTGATGAAAAGAGAGCGAGGAGAGCACGTGAATAGATCAAAAAACTTGTCCAACTCGAACACGTTGGACTAGGGCTGCATCATTGGACAGGTTTCATGCTGCACAACTCGAGCACGACAGCGACAGAGATTGCAAAATCAAAATACATGTTTCACAGAATTTGCTATTCGAAGATGAAGTTTGGATTAAGGGAGGATGTTGGAAATAGTAATCTAAACTTCATCTTCGAATAGCAAATTTTGTGAAACGCGCATTTTGATTTTGCAATCTCCGTCGCTGTAATTGTTGAACTTCATCTTCGAATAGCAAATTCTGTGAAACATATATTTTGATTTTGCAATCTCCGTCGCTGTCATTGTTGTCGTATTCGAGTTGTGCAGCATGATACCTGTCCAATGATGTTTCGAAACCGGTATTCACGCTGATACTGATTATTGGGAATTTGGTACTCGCCCTGGTAACAACTTTTGTGAATCCGCAACCCGCTCCGGTACGTCAATCCACGCCAGTACCGCCTAGTGTTGGGATTCCGCAACGAAAATGTAAAATCAGGTTTTTACCATAAACACGTCTCTTCAACAGAATCCTCTTCTAGAATAGAGTAGCTTTAATCCGAGCTCTCCTCCTGAATTTCTCTCACCCTTCTCTCGTCTTTTATAAACCTAGAAAACTTCTCTCTTTAAACGCACTCGTACGTGCATCCAATATCATGGTTATCTTGGCCATGCCATATGAATGTGGCTAAATCCTAGCCCCCACCATATCATATGAGTGTGGTTAAACCCTACCACTACCGTGGGTGTGGCTAAACCCTACCACCATCGTCAAAATAATAGCACATATGCTATATTTATAGCTTACATAAAAAACTATCCAAATCCTAGTCTAAATATATTTTTATTCTAATTAATATTTAAATCTTAACAAACTTATCTCCAACAGATTTAAATGTTAATCTTAATCTAACTAGAATTCAACTACAAATCTAACCAAATCCTAACAGTCTCCACCTTGATTTGATTTGTAGTATTCAATTGCTACAATGAGCTCTCCGCCGCTCCACCTTGAGCGACTGTATCTCTGTACGATTCGATCTCGCTTTTGGACCATCTTAGCTCCACCTGAAGCCGAAAAATCACATACCTTCGAGTCCAACATGCCTAGCGAGTTCAAATTGTGATTGCCCCCTGTGATGATCGGTAATCCAGTACTCTGATATCGATCTCTCCTCAGGATCGGTAACCTTTAGTTCAAGTATACCCAATGAGATCCAATTTGTCCTCACATCTGGAACATGCCGAACCTCAGATATAGTCCTCATAACTCCATCGAACATTCGTACCCGAATAGTGCCAATGCCAACAACTGTACACTTAGCGTGATTTTCCATCAATACAACTCCAACAGACATGACCGCATCATTGGCATATGCGATTGGGCCATATGAGTGAATATAGTATGACAAAATTGAGCGAGAGAGGTTTACTTGGTAGTCAGAGTTTAGAAAAGTTGGACTTCTGCGAGCATTGCGTTCTTGGCAAACAAAAGATAGCCAGTTTTAAGGCCGCAGTTCATCGAACAAAAGGTACTTTGGACTTCTGCAGGACCAATTTTGATTTTGCAATCAACGTCATTGTCGTTGTTGTCATTGTCGTTGTTGTTTTGGGCACACACCTTACTGTTGGGAATCTAGTACTCGCTCCGGTATCAGATTTTGTGAATTCGCAACATGCTCCGGTACCACAATCCACTCCGATACCGCCTAGTGTTTGGATTTTATTGAGGCATTATCTAAATCAAAGGAAAGAGATACAATTCTGGTGGTAGTTGACAGATTAACAAAGTATGATCATTTCATTTTCCTTACCATCCTTTCACAGCGACTGATGTGGTCAGAGCCTTTATGAACTTCATTTACAGACTAATGGGTGTCCCAAAACCATTGTGTCCGATCGAGACAAGGTGTTCACTAGCCATTTCTGGAGGGAGCTGTTTAATTTATTGGGAACAAAGTTACACATGAGTACAACCTATCACCCGCAAACTGACGGACAAATCGAAAGAGTCAACAGGTGCCTAGAGACCTATGTCAGGTGTATGTGTTTCCAAATTCATGGCTGTCGCACGCTGAGTGGTGGTATAACACTAATTTCCATACCTCATTGGGAATAACCCCATATGAGGCACTGTATAGTCATACCCCTCCAAACTACCTGGTTGCCACTGCAGAGGTAGCTACTTCCCAAAAAGTAAGGAGTTGGGCCATAGAAAGGGAAGTTTTAACAAAATAGTTAAGAGATCGCCTACAGACTGCCCAAAAAAACTATAACCAGACTACCAGGGCCATGAGAAGAAGGTCAAGCTCACTTCGAGGCTGTGACGACCCGACCCGCTAGCAATAATAACTCATTAGACTCAAACCACAACCCAAATGCTTAAGCCCAATTATTATTACTAGCGTGTATGGTCTCATATATCCAATCAGAACTCCTTTTCCATCCGATGTAGGAGACATTACAGACTCCCCTCGTTTAGACCTTAACGTTCTTGTCGGATCAGAAATATTCCCATCCGATGTAGGAGGTGTTACAGACTCCCCTCGTTTAGACCCTAACGCCCTCGTCGGATCCAAACCAGATCACAGACAGACAGAGTAGAATTACCAGGCGATGTGAGATTCTAGAGGTGGCTCCTACGGATTCAAGAGGTGGCTCCCACCAAACCCATGGTGTAGCATTTTGCTCCGCATAGCACTTAGTTCTCACACTTCCGGCTGGTATTCGTCTCTGATACCATTTGTAACAACCCGACTCGCTAGCAATAATAACTCGTTGGCCCCAAACCACAACCTAAAATACTTAAGCTCAATTATTATTATTAGCGTGTATGGTCTCATATATCCAATCATAACTTCTTTTCCCATCCCATATGGGACTATTGGGATGTTACAAACTCCCCCCGTTTAGACCCAGACATCCTCGTCTGATCCAAATCAGATCACAAACACAGAACAAATCATAATTACCAAGCGATATGAGATTCTAGAGGTGGCTCCTGTGGATTCAAGAGGTGGCTCCCACCAAAACCCATGGTACAGCACTTTGCTCCGCATAGCACTTAGCTCTCACACTTCAACTGGTATTCGTCTTTGATAACATTCATAACGACCCGACCCGCTAGCAATAATAACTCATTGAGTCCAAATCATAGCCCAAAATGCTTAAGCCCAATTATTATTACTAGCACGTATGGTCTCATATATTCAATCAGAACTCGTTTTCCATCCGATGTGGGAGGCATTACAGACTCCCCTCGTTTAGACCCTAACGCCCTCGTCGGGTCCAAACCAGATTACAGACAGACAGATTAGAATTACCAGGCGATGTGAGATTCTAGAGGTGGCTCCTACGGGTTCAAGAGGTGGCTCCCACCAAACCCGTGGTGTAACACTTTGCTCCGCATAGCACTTAATTCTCACACTTTCGACTGGTATTCGTTGTCACGCCCTGAACCTGAAGCGTAACAGACGCCGCATACTTGTTAGATAAGCAAATACGCAAGGCTACAGAATAAAACAGAGAACACACAACGATGATCACAACAAAAATTATCAAATTCGAAAAACTAGATTTATTAGGCAGTCACAAAATTAAGATCAGAATCAAACTAATTGTTACGACTGAAAAACTAAGGTCTACAACGAAATTACTAATAGGACATTTGGTTCAACAGATTCCATAATTAATAATAAAGCAGAAGCGAATAAATTAAATGCTAGATAGGAAGTCTAATTAATCACATCTAACTACACTAAATATGAACAAAAAAAAAAAAAAAAAAAAAAAAAAAAAAAAAAAAAGAACGACTCAATGACGACTACGTCTAGCGTTCACTCGGACCCGTCCCGGCCCGGTAAAATAGTTTCGGTATCTGGATAAGCAATCATATACCATATTAGTCGGATTAAGCATACAACGAAATAAATAATAAAAGTTATGAAATAAATTAATTTAAGTAACTAGTCTATAATTTGCAAAATTTCAGAAAATAGAGATTATTAAATAACAAAATAATTTCCTTCCAGCAATCAAACGAAATTAAAAATAAATAAGTCTCCAATAACTAACTATAAAAAATGATCCGTTGGCGAGATCCAGAGGCACCCAAAAGTGTAGGCACTCAAAAATGCAGGCATCTAGAGGCGCAACACAAAGACGAAGCTAGCTTTTATAACAGAGTACATGTCGACATGACCAACATTAGTACAGCAGAATACCAATAGACATTATAATTTAAAATATTTACTAGTCGCTAATATACAGAATAAATTATCAATTTTAAAAATGTTTTACTAAAAAACTCTGCCAATCGAATTTAAAACTTAATTTTCATAATGTATAATAATATACTAAATACTTAGTTTTAAAATCTATAAAATATAAATTCTCTTATAATCAAAATATTTTCCTATACTATATAGCAAAGAACTAATGAGTATCCACCTTAAAAGTAGATTCTAAACTAAGAAGCTATCCGGTTGAGAATGCACAAAAAGTCAATCACTGGAACCTAAAATAAAACTTTACGATTCTCTATGAGCTACTAAGAAAATAAATATAGAACACAAATTAACAATCTGATGAACGAAACCTAAAATAATAAACGATCAAATTGGATAGGCACACAAAGGTCAACAATATAAATTACACATACTAACAAATAGGCCGAGATTGAGCATGAAAAAGATTCGAATGAAAACTATATTATTAATCAAGAAAAATGTGAAAGTCTAAAGTCTAAGTTAATCAAAATGGCAAGAAAACTAGAATAGAAGTTAATTATTAAACAAACGTTTGTAGTTTCGAAAAGAATGTGGATTATTAAACAAAGATTTATAGTGTCGAAAAGAATGTGATTTTTAGATGTCGAATCATAAGTTCATAATCAGAAATCAAATGGGCACAAAATTAGGAGCAAAAATGATATATACCTTCTCTTATGTATTTTGTCGAACGGTTGGTGTGTAATTTGAAAGGCATGAAGAATTTAGAGAATTTGCACAACTAAATTTCATGAAAAAATTTCAGAGTATAATAATGAGACAATCATAATAATCTTATATTAGAATGAATCGGATTTTAAAAGTTTTAAATTCAAATCAACAAAGAGGCAAATACTAAATATATAACCTCATAACCTATAACAATAATGTTGGAAGATCTCAAGATTTAATAAAAGCGATAAACATGAACGAATAATAATAATAATAATAATAATAATAATAATAATAATAATAATAATAATAATAATAATAATAATAAGAGATCTCTTTGAGAACGAAAATAATGACGTCGACAATGAGATTCCGTTGACGGTGAACCAAGGATGTCAACCAAGTGCGAGGAAGGTGGCTGTGGCGGCGGCAACCACTTTGAATGACAACGACGCCGGCGATGATGGTGATTAACGACAGAGGACAAGTGGCTCGTGTGCGTGCGTGCGAGCATGGAAAAAAAAAAGTAAGAGAAAGAAAAGAGAGAGATACGATTGCAGCTAACTAAAAATTTTAATTAGGTTAATGTGCTGTCAGGTTCTCCAACTTTCGATATTTACGAAAAAGTCTAAACTAAAGGAAAAAGGCATCAAACAATAAATTTAAAAGTACGGGGTGTTACAGAGGTACTTTGGACCGTTTCAAATCTTGCAACGCATAGTATTTATAGCATTCATCCTTTTTTTCATGTATCTTGCTAAAAAGAATCTGTCCCCGGTGGAACCAGCAAACCCTATAATACCATTATAGGTGAAGAAAGACAGCTACTAGCAGAACCTAAAATTTTAGATAGATTGGGCTACTGGGCACTGAAACAGAGATTTCCAAACTTCGATCGTTGAGGATAAAGATCAACTAAAGAGAGAGGGAGTTGCCATACTTGCGTAGGTAACATAGTAGTTTAGCATTTTAGTAAAGAATAAGAAGCTTAGCATGGTAGTAAAAAATAAGAAAATTAACATGTCAGTAAAGAAAAAGAAGCTTAGCATGTTAGTAAAAAATAAGAAGCTTAGCCTTCAGTAAAAAATAAGAAAATTAACATGTTAGTAAAGAATAAAAAGAGTTTGAATGAGCTTGTGGAGTGGAGGTGATGTCTAGTGACATGGAAAAGAAGCCAGAGAAAGGGATTGAGCATTCCAGCCGTTGTTATCGACGTTTCAACTCTGCGGTTTCAAAAAAAAAAACTATATAAATATAGAAATAAATATGAATTTCAGCTTTCGGAAGAGCTGTCAATCCAATTATTATAACTCTTCCGCTTCAAAGAAACCTATATAAATATAGAAAGAAATAAGAATTTCAGTTTTCGGAAGGGCTGTCAATCCAATTAGTATAACTCAGCCGCTTCAAAGAAAACTATATAAATATAGAAAGAAACATGAATTTCAGTTTTCGGAAGGACTGTCAATCCAATTAGTATAACTCTGCCGCTTCAAAAAAAAACTATATAAATATAGAAATAAATATGAATTTTAGTTTTCGGAAGGGCTGTCAATCCAATTAGTATAACTCTGCAGCTTCAAAGAAAACTATATAAATATAGAAAGAAACATGAATTTCAGTTTTCGGAAGGGCTGTCAAAAATATTCTAAGAAATAAATGACATGAAGATTGTTAATGATGGTGAAAGACTTTATTTGTTATTCAGGAAGTTCGGCAGAGATCTAAGTAAAATTCAAAAGCTAACCGACCGTAAAGAGATCGTCAACTTCAAACTTCATATCCCTGAGCAACAGGCTGAATTTGACAATGCAACTACTACTAGATTGGCTGATTGACCATCACCACCTCATTGGTGAAGAAGGACAACTACTAGCAGAATCTAAAATTTTAGATAGACTTGGGCTACTGGGTACTGAAACAGAGATTTCCAAACTTCGATCGTTGAGAATAAAGATCAACTAAAGAGAGAGGGGTTGCCATACCTGCGTAGGTAACATAGTAGCTTAGCATGTTTGTAAAGAATAAGAAGTTTAGCATGTTAGTAAAAAATAAGAAAAAATTAATAAAGAATAAGAAATTTAGCATGTTAGTAAAGTATAAGAAGCTTAGCATATTAGTAAAAAATAAGAAATTTAACATGTTACTAAAGAATAAAAAGAGTTTGAATGAGCTTGGGAAGTGGAGGTGATGTCTAGTGACATGAAAAAGAAGCTAGAGAAAAGGAATGAGCATTCTAGCAGTTGTTATCGACATTCCAACTCTGCCGCTTCACAAAAACTATATAAATATAGAAAGAAATATGAATTTCTGTTTTCGAAAGGATTGTCAATCCAATTAGTATAACTCTGCCGCTTCAAAGAAAACTATATAAATATAGAAAGAAACATGAATTTCAGTTTTCGGAAGGGCTGTCAAAAATATTTTAAGAAATAAATGACATGAAGATTGTTAATGATGGTGATAAACTTTATTTGTTAATTATTCAGGAAGTCCGACAGAGATCTAAGTAAAATTCAAAAGCTAACCGACCGTAAAGAGGTCGTCAACTTCAAACTTCATATCCCTGGGCAACAGGCTGAATTTGACAATGCAACTACTACTAGATTGGCTGATTGACTACCACCACCTCTTGGCTGATTGACCACCACCAACTCATTGGTTGATTGACCATCAGGTGAAGAAGGACAACTACTAGCAGAACTTAAAATTTTAGATAGACTTGGGCTACTGGGCACTGAAAGAGATATTTCCAAACTTCGATCGTTGAGGATAAAGATCAACTAAAGAGAGAGGGAGTTGCCAAACCTGCGTAGGTAACATAATAGCATGTTAGTAAAGAATAAGAAGCTTAGCATGTTAGTAAAAAATAAAAAAATTAATAAAAAATAAGAAGCTTAGCATGTTAGTAAAGAATAAGAAGTTTAGCATGTTAGTAAAAAATAAGAAAATTAACATGTTGGTAAAGAATAAAAAGAGTTTGAATAAGCTTGGGGAGTGGAGGTGATGTCTAGTGACATGGAAAAGAAGCCAGAGAAAGAGAATGAGCATTCCAGCAGTTGTTATCGACATTCCAACTCTGCCGCTTCAAAAAAAACTATATAAATATAAAATAAATATGAATTTTAGTTTTTGGAAGGGCTGTCAATCCAATTAGTATAACTCTGTCACTTCAAAGAAAACTATATAAATATTAGAAAGAAACATCAATTTCAGTTTTCGGAAGGGCTGTCAAAATTTTTTTAAGGAATAAATGACATGAAGATTGTTAATGATGGTGATAGACTTTATTTGTTATTCAGAAAATTCGGCAGAGATCTAAGTAAAATTCAAAAGCTAACCGACCGTAAAGAGATCGTCAACTTCAAACTTCATATCCCTGGGCAACAGGCTGAATTTGAAAATGTAACTACTATTAGATTGGCTGATTGACCACCACCACCTCCTTGGTTGATTGACCACCAGGTGAAGAAAGACAACTACTAGCAGAACCTAAAATTTTAAATAGACTTGGGCTACTAGGTACTGAAATGGAGATTTCCAAACTTCGATCGTTGAGGATAAAGATCAACTAAAGAGAGAGGGAGTTGCCATACCTGCGTAGGTAACATAGTAGCTTAGCATGTTAGTAAAGAATAAGAAGCTTAGAATGTTAGTAAAGAATAAGAAGCTTAGCATGTTAGTAAAAAATAAAAAAATTAATAAAGAATAAGAAGCTTAGCATGTTAGTAAAGAATAAGAAGTTTAGCATGTTAATAAAAAATAAAAAATTTAACATGTTAGTAAAGAATAAAAAGAGTTTGAGTGAGCTTGGGGAGTGGAGGTGATGTGTAGTGACATGGAAAAGAAGCCAGAGAAAGGGAATGAGCATTCCAGCCATTGTTATCGACATTCCAACTCTGCTGCTTCAAAAAAAGCTATATAAATATAGAAAGAAATATGAATTTCTGTTTTCGGAAGGGTTGTCAATCCAATTAGTATAACTCTGCCGCTTCAAAGAAAACTATATAAATATAGAAAGAAATGAGAATTTTAGTTTTTGGAAGGGTTGTCAATCCAATTAGTATAACTCTGTCGTTTCAAAGAAAACTATATAAATATAGAAAGAAACATAAATTTCAGTTTTCGGAAGGGCTGTTAATCCAATTAGTATAACTCTGCTGCTTCAAAGAAAACTATATAAATATGGAATGAAATATAAATTTTAGTTTTCGGAAGGGCTGTCAATCCAATTAGTATAACTCTGCCGCTTCAAAGAAAACTATATAAATATAGAAAGAAACATGAATTTCAGTTTTCAGAAGGGATATCAAAAGTATTTTAAGAAATAAATAACATGAAGATTTTTAATGATGGTGATAGACTTTATTTGTTATTCAGGAAGTTCCGTAGAGAACTAAGTAAAATTCAAAAGCTAACCGACCGTAAAGAGATCGTCAACTTCAAACTTCATATTCCTGGGCAACAGGCTGAATTTGACAATGCAACTACTAGTAGATTGGCTGATTGACCACCACCACCTCTTGGCTGATTGACCACCACCACCTCCTTGGTTGATTGACCCCGATACCACTTGTTGAAAGGAGAGTATATATTATAAAGAGGTATTGTGGCAAATTTAAAACTTTATTAATTGCTCTTGGCCTGAATGCAACAATGGATTTCGCAACAAAAATATCAAATCGGATTTTCTTACCAGAAACCCGTCTCCTCAATAGAAACTGGAACCGACACAGCCACAAAGAGAAAGAAAAACACCAAAAGCAGAAAATACGAATGAAATAATATTCACAATAGAGTAGCTTCTAACCGAACCCTCCTCACGAATCTCTATCACCCTTCTCTCATCTTCTTCTACAATAGAGTAGCTTCTAATCGAACCCTCCTCATGAAACGTACGAGGAAACGCACTCGTACGTGCATTCAAAATTATGAACATTCCATATGAGTGTGGCTAAACCCGCGAATAACGTATTTTTTCAATAACTTTTAAATTAAGTTTGGATTATTATTTTCAACATCCTTCCTTAATCCAAACTTCATCTTCGAGCTGCAAATTCCACGAAACTTTCCAAACTTCATCTTCGAGCTGCAAATTCCACAAAACTTGATGTAGTTATTTGGTCGTGTGGTTTAGAATTTATTCGATAGTTTCCGGCTCTGATAAGCTTCAATACCAATTGTCGAAACCAGTATTCATGATGATACTAATTATGTAACCCAGGATCTAAATTCTAAAATAAAATAATATAAAGAAAAGATATTAGAGAAGAAATAATACTTTATTAATAGAAATATTCAATTACACCTTAACGATATTCTTGATTCTATGCGGCCATATCTACTATGATCTTAATCATCTAATTACCACGCCTAGATATATATAGCTATCAAATAATAACAGATCACAAATCTAACTTTTAGTTTAGATAATTACAAATAAACTTTTAAATATAATTTGGATAAACTCTATCTCTAACTAACTTTTAGATTAAATTTAAATTATTATTTCCAACATCTTCCCAGGAAAATCTAAAGTCCGGATTCTGAAAATATTTTTGGCTATACAGAGAGAAAGTCTAGAATTTCGTCGGAAAGTCTAGACTATGAAGTTTTCAAAACTTGGACTTCCTGTATAAGATCGAGACTTCCAACCCGTAATCAACTTTTCAAATTAAAATTTTTGAGTTCTAATCCAACTTCAATGTTTCCAAAGCTGTAAATATGTTATAGGATTTTCTCTAAAACGGGGTTATGATTATTTTTATCTTTTAGAAATTCTAAAAATTTATTAATTAGCTTCTTTTTTTAATCATTAACAATAAATTTCTAACAAATCATTTTCAGAACTTAAATCTTTTTACTTACCGTCTTTCCACAGAATTTTAATATTTCTTTAAACATTATATCACCATCAACACTACATCACTTTGCTCCGGACGGAATATACGAGAATTTGTGTGCAAGCCGAGGATTCGTGTGCAAGCGGTAGACATGAAGCGAGAATTCGTGTGTAGGCCGAGGATTCGTGTGCAAGCGGTAGATATGAAGCGGCTACACAACATGAAGGTGTGTAGCGTTATCGATTGAAGGATTTCAATTGATCGGAACCAGCAAAGGAGATTTTTTACGAGTATAGAGTACGAGCATAGAGTAGGGTTGAGTAATGAATACGATAAATCATCCTATAAACAATTTTTTATAGTAAATTTATCGCGTTATCAGTTATGTAAATTTTTATTTATTTTTGAAGATTTTTCCACATAAAAATTTTGTGTACTTATTTTTATATCTTTCATTTATTTTTATTTATCGAGATTATTGCGATTTACATGTTGCACTTAATCAACCCTCGATGTTAACTTAACCTATTCAATCCTAGGGTTTCATTATTAACACTCTCCTCTTCTTAACATATTCAATCCTAGGGTTTTTTATTAACACTCTCCTCTTCTTAACTCTCCATTACCTTCTTTCCTTTTTCTCTCAAATCCTCCACTATCTTCTTCTTTTCCATTTTAATTCTTTTTGGAGCTTCTGGACTTGGAGCTAGGGACTTTGAAGAGGTGTGGTTTGAATCTTCCAATTTTCAATTCCCTCACTTTAGACGTAGATTAGGTTTCTAATTATGATAAGTTCTTATGTCTAGAACATATTATTGGATGATTTTGAATTTATAGGAGATTTTTGTAAATTATGGCAAATTTGGCTTACACCTGGTGCTTTTCAAATTGAGGGCTTTTAGTTGAAATTGATAGGTTAAAAATCTTTTATAGGTTGAAATACAAGCCCCAACAACTTCAATTGAAGTATTAACAAGAATTAACTAAGCTAAAATATGTTTTCCTATTTTTAATAATTTTTGAAAAATTTTGAGATGAGTATTTTGGAAAGTTTTGGTAACTTAAAAAATTCTCTTTAGAGTAGAAGAATAAGTTCAACCATTTGGATTAAGAAAACAAAAGAATTTCATTGACTATCTAATTAACTAATCGAAATATGTAAACTCTTTCTATGTCATATATTTTTTTTATTAGCTCTAATTTTTTTGTAAACATATCATTAGACGGTTAATTATTGATATAGAATATTACGATATTCACAAATGCACGCCAGTTGTATATTCCACGTTATGCGTCTCATGATAGTATGTTGTGCATGCAACTCCCTACATGATGTATATGAGTTAAAGATAGTTGAACCTCACTCTTAGACGTAAACTTGTTGACCATTTACTTGCATTACTTTCAAATGAGATATATTGAGACAGAAATAAGTTGAGAGAACTCTTATATGACCTATAGTCTACTTGGGATATATATGGCCTTCGAGCATGATACTCGAGATAAAAAATCGTAAGAACCAAATTGAGCTCAACTAGCATACTGTTTGTGATGATCGCTCCCTACAAGCCTAAACCCTCCACAGGTATAGCCATTGTGATCAAGCTTGCCTTTGCTTTTTGAGCTCCAACTGGCCGACCGGTGTAAGGCACAACTCTGTATGTGGGGTATCGAACGCATGAGCGAAATTCGAATGAACTCTTAGAAGAACATGGGTGGGTATTTGGCAACTCTCTCACAGTCCAACCAATCCAATTAGTCATATTTAACTGTGAAATTCGTATGATCTATTTGATTAAAGTATAAATTAATTTTTAGTTTCGATTAAGTTCGAATTAGTTTAAATACACTTTAACATACATGATTTATGATTGCGAGCAGAAAACACAATACTTTATTTTTAAAGAATAAAACAAACTTCATAGTCTATTATTTGTATGAAAAAAAAAAATAAAAAATTATTCTAAATATAATTTGAAAAATGTAGACTCTCAAGTCCCACCTATATTTTAATAAAAATAATTTTTTCTTATATAAATTGAATAACTAGGCAAGAGATAAGATTGATTAATCATTACTAAATAATTATTTCAAAACACATAAACCAAGAAACCCTTAACTCCAAGAAAGCAAAGTTTAACAACCACCCAATCAATATAATTCCAATTGACCTTCCATTTAATTGTCAAAATCAATAATAATAATAATAATAATAATAATAATAATGGAAATAATTTCATACCTATCTCCGTAAGATTTTAAAATTGCTTATTTATTATTGCAAAATTTTAATTATTAAATATATTTTCTAAAATTTTAAAATATATATATTTATTCTTACAGATTGATTATCATTAGATCGTTAATTTTTTATATTTCGACTATTATGCTCTTGTTAGAAATAGCTTTTGAATGAATATATCATTAGATCCTTTTTAGTTTACATTCATATAAATATTTATAAATTATGCTATTTTGAATGAATATATATAGTAACTTAAATTTTATAAAAATTAATATACAATATTATCACTTTGCAGAGATGCATATGTAATTAACCAAAAAAAAAAAAAAATTTATTGTATTATTTTATTGGTCATTTCAAAATATTTTATTCTGAAATAGATGGAATGTGTATCGTACATCTAGAATATAGGGATAGCATTGCCAAAAAAAAAAAAAAAAAAAAAAAAAAAAAAAAATCTCCTCTCACCATGGCCATGGTCTATAGGCCCAATTCCGCTTATGTCTCTAAGATTTTCTTATTTCTCCATTTTATTTTCCAAATATTTTTGATCTAATATTTTAAAATTTAAAATAATATTTTATTTTGATTTTTAGACATAAAATTATTTTGTTATAATCTTTATAAATTATTTTGTAAATTCGACTAATATTTAATCCATATAATAATACTTTCAATTTAATATACTAATTTAAAATAATTTGTTATAGTCTTCATAAATTATTTTATAAATTCGACTAATATTTAATCCATATAATAATACTTTAAATTTAATATACTAATTTAAAACAATAAAAAATATATATAAATGGGTTGAAATATGAGATAAGATAAGATAAAAAAAAAAAAAAAAAAAAAAAAAAAGCAATAGATACATAATATATTAATAATTTATTCTTTAATATTTGTGCATATGGATTAAAAAAAAAAATTCTTTCAAAAATTTGAAAGTTTCAAAGTTCAAAATAAAAAATGTTTGGAAACTGGTGGTGGTGCAGTAAGTTGGTAGGTATGTTTCTGCACTAATTTTTTTTATTTATCAATTAAAATTTAATGTGAATAATATATATATATATATATATATATATATATATATATATATATATATATATATATATATATATATATATATATATATATATACATTTATGAATAAAAAATATGAGCTTAAAAATTTTTCTTACTCTACATATTAGAAATTAAAATTAGGCTAATTATTTATTTTATTAATTACTTTAAGCAGCAGTGGTTTTTATTTTTATTTTTCTTTAGAACATGAAAGGAAATAAAATATTTATGAAAGATATTTTGTCTTTGACTTTTTCTATGCAGTTTTTTAAGATTTGTATATCCTAATAATCCAAAACAAGAAAAAAAATGTTTTTTTTTTATTTTTTTTGCTAACTAATCTTTTTATTGAAATTTCAATTTTAATCTCAATCGTGTTATTTTGATATTAAAAAATGCTAGTGGCTAAATATAAAAATATAAAAATATAATTTTCTATCAACTTAAGTTATTAAAGTGTAATAATTATTTTATATTATTTATATGATATTAAAGTCGAAAATTTTGAATTTGAATTGCGTCGACTTTTAGTATAACTATTTTTTTTTTTACGTTATGTTCCGCTATTCTCTTATTTAATTCAAATTTATAATTTTTAAATATAAAAATATAAAAATAGTATAAACTTTAGCATTTTCAAAAAATATTATAAAAATGCAAGCATCACAATTTTACAAAATTACAAACAATTTTAGTTTTTTTTTTTATTTTATTTTGTAAGATGAGCAATATTATTCATATTTTCAAAATAATAGCTATGATACATATTTCATTCATCCAACGATAAAAAAAATTTTCGTTGATTATTTTGAAATGACTAATAATATTTACCTTACTCTAAAATAAATAAAATATAAAATATATATTTTATTTCGAACATACAAAAAAATAATTTTTTTACAAAATATCGGCATCACAGAAAGAAAATTAGCATGCCATCTATTATACGGTTCCAATATAAAAAAGTATAAAAAATATATATAAAATACTTGCATCACAAAATAATATCAATTAATTACTCTAAATAAAAAATTTTAATCTTTTATTTTTTTGGCTAAATTACAGAAAATTTTTGTGTAATATCCCGCTTTTTCACTTTGCCCTATGTCTTTTAAAAGCCTACATTTTGCCCCCTCGTAATTATCGAAATATGCATTTACTCTCGCCGTCACCATTCCGTGAGTGAACCGTCAATTTTTTAAAAAATATTATTAGATATACCCAAAATATCCTTCAAAAATGGCGGGAAATAAGCTAAAATACATTTTCTCCAATACAAGGTAACATCATCTTCGTCAATTTACCTTCTTCGTTAACGCCGTTGTCCCCTAAAAATAATTCGGTAATTATGATGTGACAAAATATAGATTTTTAAAAGACAGTAAGGTAAAGTGAAAAAAACAAAATATTACAACGATGTTTTCTATAATTTAGCCCTTCTTCTTTTTTTTTTCTTTTTTTTTTTTTTTTTTTTTTAAGCTGAAGCTATATCAATCAATTACTTGAAGCAGCAGCAACTTTTTAGCTTCTTTCTAAAACAGAAATTAATTATAAAATCGAGCATATGTGGACTTTTGCAGTGCACGCGTCAGCGCTTAGATAAGAGAGCATCTTTTCAGATGCCTGTCTTTCCCAGCCGTCCATATCACTCTTTTTTCTCCACCTGGAACAGATTAGTTGGTGTTTGAATTTACTCACCCCAACCCTCCAATTCAATTCCTCGCTTTTGCGCACTTTTGCTTTATTATTTCGGTAAAATATATGGAGATGGTATGAACTTTAACTCATATATAAATAAATATTTAAATTTTAAAATATTTTAAAAAATATATTATCTTTTATATTTTAATATATAAAAAAAAATGAAAAGATAAAAGCTCACTGCAACTTTTTATTGGAACGCTATGCCTAATTATCAAAATATAATGGCTAAATTATAGGAAATTTTACTGTAATATCTTGCTTTTTTATTGTCCCCTTATCTTTTAAAAATTTTATATTTTGCCCTCTCGTAATTATCGAAATATACATTTATTCCTGCCGTCATATGAGTGAACCGTCAATTTTTAAAAAAATATTATTTGATATACCTAAAATACCCTTCAAAAATGACGAAAAATAAGTTAAAATTCATTTTCTCTCCAATATAAGGTAAGGATATTTTCGTCAATTTACCTCTTCCGTTAACGCCGTTGCCCTCTAAAGATAATTCGGTAATTATGAGGGGGTAAAATGTAGGCTTTTAAAAGACAGGAGGGCAAAATGAAAAAGCGGGATATTACAGAAAGATTTTCTGTAATTTAACCAAATGTAATTCAGTAGAAGGATTGTAATTGGTAAATTTATTTTTAAAGAAAAAAATTTATTAAATTTTTTGAAAAGGTTGCAAAAAAAATTAAAATTCAAAAATTTTCCACACTTTTTTTTTTCCCTTGTACGTATTTTACTATTATATAATTTTTATTTTTTTATTATTAATATTTATCGATAATTAAGATACAGTACATAATAAAAAAGTAATATATTTTACGCATATTTAAAAAACTAAATATATAAAGCAGCAAATCAAGTTACAAAATAACAAAATAAACACGCACTAAAGTACAATTTCTATATTGTGCATTAATATCAAGTTAATTTTTTTTATAAAATGACTAATGTGCTTGTTTTGTAAAAATATTTTTAAATATTTTTAGATTAAAAAATAATATACGTCATAGTTCAGAGATTAAAATGTTTAAATAAATCGTATACGAACTATTCAGATCATGAGTCATATTTATCTCCAAAAAAGTAAAATTTATTATTCTTATATAATTTATTATAATAATATATATATATTGTGTTTATTTTTTTTTCTGATACTAATGTCATTTGTGAAATTACGTGGTATATATTTAAACATTATTTTGTCAACTTATTTTTATAAAAGTTTATATATAAATTTAATGATCATTCCAAATTTTTACACTTATTTATTTTCATTCAATATTTTTAGGTAGGAGTGTGACGCGACGCATGATTATAAATATAATTAATTTTGTCAAAACACACTTTTTTATAAAATATAAAATTTTGGGGTTTGCCCTGTAAAATTACAGCCATTTTCCCGTGAAGTAAACTATGGTGACATATGTGATGACACAATATGACTCATTTAGCAGTAGCCCCGCGCAATATATAAATATTCGAGGGAATGATTTGCAAAATAAGCATAAATTAGAGGTTTTTTTTTTTTTTTTTTTTCGGTCTTAGATATGATTGAATCATTGAGGATCTAAATTAAAATATGATTTCATCCTAGAACAAATAATTATTTTTTTTAGAGCTAAATTTGAAAAATAATTAATTAAATATTTAATAATTAAATATTATTTATATCCAAATTAATATCCAATGAATCAATATCAGATTTTAGCTTTTGCATCCAAATCCAATAGCTTATTATTTCCACATTTATTAAGTAGGAAAAATTATGCTGTGCACCCTCAATTCTATAATATTTAAAATTAATGAGCTTCGAAAAATTCCATTAATATACAAATTTTTTAGTTACTATAGATAACATTAAATAGATTTAGATTTTGATTCAAAAAATGATAATAATAATGCTATTCCCACTTATATTTTTTGCACTAATTTACTTAAATGCTCGCATAAAATATTTTAAATATATATTTTTCTAATTTGTTATCATTAGTTCATTATTTATTTTTTAACAAAATATAAATAAAATATTAATTTTGTTCTTACAAATATATTTTTTCAAAAAAATTTAATATTAAAAAATATATTTATGATTAAATATAAAATCTGAAAGAATAAAAAAAAATTTACTTTACTCACTAACCAATATTAAGTATTTAACATATGGTTAACTATATTTTTCTAACGAATATTGACAATACGAAAATATATAAGCTACTTAAAATTTGTTAAAAAATAAATATAAAAAATTAAATTTTATTGAAATATTTTTATTATTGATATATTTATAAGGAGCTGTATGAAACTAACCCTAATAAAAAAAACTAATAGAACAATGACACATAAGAAAGGCAGACGTAACGCTATCGTATACTTGAAATAGAGTGTACGATGTATATTCCATCCATTTTAACATGAGAACTTAATCACTAGTTACTTCGAACTTCGAAGTGATTAGTAAAATTTAGATCATCCTAAGATGGATGATGTGACACTTCTAGAATGTGTATTAGTCCTATATAAAAATAATATAATAAGACTAAATCTTTGAATCCGGCTATAGCATTTTGGATGGTAGTAAGACCCAAGAGGTTAAGAGAGTTAAGCGTGTTAGAACTAGAGTAGTTCTAGGATGGGTGATCCCCTGAGAAGTGGGGCATCATAGATGGTATCGGAGCCATTCATCAGCCGGAAATGTGATATGAGTCTCGGCTGAGCCAGGGTTATATAACGGGTAGAGCGAGGCTCCCCCTACAAGGTCGGCTAAGGCTAGCGAGGTGAGTCTCATATCGCCTGATGCTTGTGAGTGTTGTCCTGATGCTTGTGAGTGTTGTTGAGCCTGACGAGGACGTCGGGGCTTAAAGGGAGGAAGAATGTGACATCTCTAGAATGTGTATTAGTCCTATATATAAATAATATAATATGACTAAATCTCTCAACCCGGCTATAGTATTTTGGGTGGTAGCAAGACTGAAGAGGTTAAGAGAGTTAAGCGTGTTAGAGTTAGAGTAGTTCTAGGATCATAGATGAGATGTATATTATATATACGATTTTAGATGTATAAAAAATATTTTCTGAAGTGCAGTGCACAAAGCACCATGCTAAGAAATTTTCCTTAAAAGAGGGGTTTTTTTTATTCTGAACTAGTGCAAGGTCCTTTTGGGATTTGTTCCTTCTGCATGTGGGATGAGATACCGCATCTTAGTAAGAGAAAAAGTGTAGTGGAGGGACAAAGGGGGGAAAAGGTGATGATACTCAATTTTAGGTGATAAAGGAAATAAATAATGCATTGGTGGTCTCACTTTTGAGGGAATAGTCAGAGAAAGGGGCTACCTACAAAAACACAAGTGCATTGAAAGGGGAAGGAAAAAAAAAAAAGTAAAAAAATAAAAAAAATAAAAAGATTACATTCATGTCACGAGTAAATTTTATTTTTATTTTTTTTTTTTGATGGATGAGGATAAATTATGTATTTCAAAATAAAGTATACGAATAATATTATTTTTTTCCTAAAAAACAATATTTAGTGTATTCTTTAAAAGAAATATTTTTATTAAATTTCAAAAAAATTTCTTCAAGTATTTTCAAAATCCTTTGAATGTACTGATAAAATATAAGATTTTAAAAAATAATTTAATAATTTTCAAATAAATTTAAATTTTTTGAATCAAAAATAAATAAGCAAAAAGCTTTTTTTTTTTTTTTCATATCTTAATTAGAAGGGTATATATAAGTATACACCCCTTTAAGGGTGTATATCTTACACTTCACCCCATTCTGAGGTGAGATAAATTTCACTCGTCATTCGATGTGACGAGTGAAATAATACTCATTCTAAAATTGGGTAGGGTGTAGAATGTATACCCCTAAAGGGGTGTACACCTAGCATCTCCCGATGGATGAAGCATTACTCATTACATTAAATTCATAGTCTGGGACCTCTTAAGCAAGCAATTTGGCATCTACCTCTGGCACTAAAAGTTGACAGAAACGGCGGTATTTTATCATTTTTCTCCTCAAATATTTACGAATAGTTATTATTGTGGCAGTCGACAGAGTAGTCAATGCAGTTTAGATTTGTCCTGCCAGTATCAAAATGAGAACTGTGAATATCATCTCATATCTTGACAAAAAATGATTTATTACATATATTTCTGCTGGTCCTACTGTTTTAGCATATTGGATTTGGATTTGAATAAAATCTTTGTTATTTAGTTTGTTGGGTTCAGTTGGCTCATTTAACTTGGTGCTTTTTTTGTAACTTGGGTCCTAAGGCATCAAAAGTCATGCATGACCTGGTCCAAAATTCAAGAATTTGACTGCGAAATGAAGAACAGTATGCTGGTAGTGTGTGGAATCATCATGATGCCAAAGAAAAGAAAACTTGGAAAGAAGAGATAAGTGTCAATTCTAAGCACAAATTACATTATTTTTACATTACAAAAGAGGAATTTCTTTTGGAAAAAGACAATTTCTAAAAAGAGAAAAAAAAAAAAAAAAAAAAAAAGTTGAAAAAAAGAATGGGAGCCAGCCATTGTGTCATCAATTAACCATAAGTTGAACAGAGTCCCCAACAAGAGCATGTTTAGCCTAGTTTCTTAAACAGATTCTTTGCTCTGAGAAAAATTTTGAATTTTTACTATAGCAGAAAAATAATAAGAATTTGAAATTTAAGAGTAGAGAATCAAATTTGAAGCCTCTGCTTCTTTTGGAATGATTTTGATGGAAAAATAAATGATGCTTCTTCCAAAGTTCCACTGAGAACAAACATGTTCTAATTTAGAAGAAAAAAAAAAACAATGTTAGGAATTACACCACCAACTTAAGTTTAGCATCCAAATTAAAGCAAATAGTGGAGTAATAAAGAAGGAAACTCACACAAAAGGGCATCATCCAACCATCCCATAAACATATCCAAAAAATCTGCATTTATAGCAATAAAGTCAGCTAACAGAAGCAATGCAAAGTTAACTTAAGGAACATAAAATGGTAAAGAAGATCAATGAATTGTGTATGTTATTTCTATAACAGAAATGGACCAACCATTTATGACTGGGTCAGATATAATTAGATTACAACTTACTGTCTCAGAGTGTCATTTGGCATAATTGAACACCCTTTTGAGGCCCCAAGCTTCTTCACTTTTGTTTCTTCTCAAGCCTCTTTATCATCCATTCATGGCATTCTCTTATCAAAAGTATACATATATATCTAAAAAAATTCCTCCCCTAAGCATCGGCAAATAAGCTAAACATCCGTAGAGAGAATTGTTGCAGCAATTATGTCCTTTTCCAGTGAGTCAGGCGGGAAAAACAAATACGCCGCAACATGCCACTCGAGTTGTAAAATCGATTGACATATCTAATGCCGCCCGTTCGCCCAATTCCTAAAATGGTTCCTGGGTTTCATATTAAATTGTCTACTGTGGTTCGACTGCTTCGGTATGTCTTGCAGCTCCATTACTTGTATCGTTCTTTGTTTCTTCGCTGCACGGGACAAAATTTGAAGCAAATATTACAGATGAATACTAAAATCCGGTACTAGGAACGAACCAAGGATGATTAGTAAGAAAAAGAGCACTAACCATTTTCTGCTTGTTGGTAGCCCTCGTGGAGCCTCCGCTTCGCCAACTCGAGCTTGGCCCTTACGGAAGCTTCTTCCGAGTGCTTCGGTTTCTGGACCATATGCGGAAAAATTAGCCTCATTGCAATCTATACAAGCACCATTATTATCCTATGCCTCAATAGCATAGAATACTTACATCAGTTGGAGGAATTGCGGATCTTCTTTGATCGGCGGCAAGAGTTTGCGATTGTTTAGGTTCAATAGTTGATTTCTGTGGTCTCCCAGGACCGGATTCAGTATTCAAGGGCTTAGTTGGCTTGATCGTGTTACCTTGGGGCCTTTGTTGAGAACTAGAGGCTTCTAACGGTTTTACCGGCCTCATTACAGGCTCTTGCCTCTTTACTTGCCTTACTACCTTTTCTGGATTAACCATTTGGCGAGGCTGCCGCTTCCTCACTGCTTCATTATTTACTGGAGGCTTCCTACCGTTCTCTCGCTTATTGCCATACTCGCTATTATTTCTGAAATCTGCAATAGGAACTCAAAATCTTAATATTCGGAGAATAAAAGGAAAGAAATGAAAAATGAGAATACGGCACGAAGAGATCGAAAACTCACTTCCGTCATCATCCATTCCATCAAAGAACTTCGGAATCAAGCAGTTTCGGCGAAGCGGAGAGAATGAAATCAAGTCAGTTCATGTTGATTGAGAGGTATTTACTTGCTTCGAATAATAGAGAAAACACAAGTAATCTTATATTATACCTTAGAAAGCTGGATAGAGGTAGTTTGCGTGAATAACAAAGCACCTTCATCCAACGGAGGAGAAGGGAGCCCTTCTTCCTCATCCACAACAGATGGATTCACAGATTCTGGAGAATTATCTTTAAAATAGGAAAAAAAAGTATAATTGATCACAACTCAGTTCAATTTAATGGCTAGTTCAGAATTGAGCTAGATAAAGGAACAGCATATAAATGAATGTAATCGGCGTCGTTACCTGCAATGGCAGCTGTAGCATTTACCCACTCATCAACTAAGACTTTCCAACCTCTGCAGAGGTAAAACAACAAATTCCTGATTAATCTCAAGCATGCTCGACAAACATACAACTTCGAATTCTTCAAAAAGAGGATACTGCTAATAAACTCCAGTTTATCCGCAAAAAGGTATGCTATATCAACAAAACATATCTTCTTTGTTTAGTAATCCTTGAGTATTGCGACTTTAAATGCGATGATTCAATGAACACTTGTAAAAGATCACAGGAGAGGAGAACAAAACTAAGCTTTCGCAGTTGTAGATTCAAAATTCAGAGGCGAATAAATAATTGACGCTTTCGACAGCAACTACTAGGAGACTTTTATTAGGAAATTTTGCTTCTATATTACGAAGAAACTTACTCTATGAGAGTGCGAACGAGATGGCGAATCTGCTTCGAACTGTGTTTCCTCAGGCCATTAACAGCTCTCCCAATCTCAGTTGCCTGAATATAAAATAATCATACCAAAATCGAAATCAGGATTTAGAACTCAATTCCTTCGACTCAGACAATTTCCTATCTCTCTAACTTCAATGAACTAAGAACATAAATTCATTACCCTCAATGTTGCTACTGAGAGCTCCATCAACTGCAGCCTCCGAAGCGAATCGAACAAGACGATCTCCGACTGCGACGTCGCAAAGTGGTCACAAACCGATCAATCGCACAGCAGATCAAACAAAATTTACTCAAAAATCACACCCACCCCTCCTCTCTCCAATTTTTTTTTTTTTTTTTTTTTTTTTTTTTTTTTTTTAAAAAAAAACGACGAGAAAGGGAAACTATACCTGATCCTGGGTGTTGATGAGGATCTCCTTGATCCTGAGCACCTCCTCGACGATCTGGCTCTCCTCTTCGATCTCCTCCGTTAGGGCTTCGGCTTCGTCGTAGCTGTAGTTGCTGCTGCTCACAACCCTCCGCAGATCCTCGGGGCCATCGTTGCTGCTCCCCACCTTGCTCCCCTTCTCCGCTTCCCTCCTCACGCTCCCGCCCCCCTCCTCGGCGTCGTCTCCTCCGCCGCCGCCGCCGCCGGAGGAGGCGGCGGCGGCGGCGGGCGGAGCTGGAGCGTAGCTCGGCCCGGTCGCAGCCGAAGCAGCGCGGGAGGAGCGCGGTGTAGAGCCGCTCCACGATCCGATCCCTCCGGATCCGGAGCTCCTGGGGCCGATCCCACGCGGCGACGAGGATGGCGTTCTCGATCACCTCGAAGATGTCCGATTCCGCGGCGGCGAAGAGCTCGCGCCAGTCCTCCAACTGAGGCGGCGGAGGCGGCCCCGCCATGGGCGACCTCCTCCTCGTCGTCGTCGTCGGCGGCGGCGGCGGCGGCGATCGATCGCTAGGGTTCGGTGGAAGGATTCGGCCGAAATGGGAAATGATGCAGAATAGGGAAAATTAAAACCCGTTTCGATCGATCGATCGATCAATAAAAGGAAACGTCGCAAACCCCAACCCCTCGTACGTACCGTGCTCGTTCTCTCGTCCTCCTCAAAAATAGAATCGAAATCAAAATTAATTCCAATTTAATTCACCTTTTCCAGCTTTAAAAATTATAATAATTAATTAATTAATAATAATAGTTATTATATTAATTATATCTCTCCTCCTCCTCCTCCGTTTTCTCGCTTGTTGTTGATAATAACAATAACAATAATAATAATAATAATAATAATAATAAAAGAGAATCCAAGTGCCCAACAATAAATCTCAATCTCAAATCCTAAACAAAGTAATAATATAATCTTTGAGGGATAAAGGCGAAAAAAAAAAAAATTACGAAGAGGAGGAGTGACTTTAACGCCGCCGTAGCGTTACCGTGTTGACTACTCTTTGATTCTTATTTTTAACTACTATTCTTATTGAGCAATTTGGAGGATGTGAAAGTGTATGGATAGTCCTTGTATTATCTAAGTTTCACATTTTATCTTTTTGTATTTTTTTTTGTGAAGTTAAAAATGGATACGTTGTTTGGTTGCTTATATTTAAAATTCAGGACTAACTTGTAATATTGGTATAGTGCAGGGACGATCGGCGCGTCCAACGCATGATCAAATGTACGGTGATTTATTGATCATGGGTGGATAGAAACATGACGTCATCTCCTCTTATCCTCTATCCCAAGTGGACCACTTTTCTAATCGGACGGCTCACGCTTCTTGTGATCCGTCCGTTGGATCGAGATCGGACGGTGGATATTTGCCTCCACGGTATCTTGGAAACTGGATTTCCTTTTTCAGATTTTATAAAATATTAATGTTTTCGTTTTTCAAATAATTTATATTCAAAAAATAAAAATTATGAAAAAATATATATATATATAAAGGCCCCTAATATTTTTTAAAATTGAGTAATGTAATTAAAAAAAGGTTAAGAGTTTACCAAATTCAATTATAAAATTTTTACCAAAAAAATTAATTACCAGCTGAGACGTGTGAGTGAGGGGGGCTGTTTTAGAACGAGTTATAATTGAGGGGGCTCCTTACATTTCTCAGAAGAAACCCAAAAATCACGTGTGCGAACGACTCTCCCGCCACCCACGCGAGGGGGCGAATTTGGCGCGCGCGGGAACGGGGAAAAATCGCCGCGGAAATCGCCACCTCGGCGAGGGGCGAGGGGTAGTTTGGGTATTTCACTTACGTGGCAGTAGAGCATGAATCACGAGCAATAAAGAGAATGTGGTGTGGTAGTGGGGTAGTTTGGGTATTTCACTTATGCTGCAGTGGACATGACTCACGAGATTTGTTTCGCACGCGGAGTGTACTTAACAACCGATTCAACATCGGTCAAAATAACAGTATAAAATAGGTCAAAATGCATGGCGATCCCTCAATAATTGCAATTTTTGAAATAAAGGTCTTATTATTATTATTATTTTTTTATCAAGACCGCTCAACTTTTAATTTCTAAGTACGAAATTACGTCTAAAATTTTATCAAATTTCATCAACTAAGTGA
Source organism: Tillandsia fasciculata (assembly GCA_029168755.2). NCBI lineage: Eukaryota > Viridiplantae > Streptophyta > Magnoliopsida > Poales > Bromeliaceae > Tillandsia > Tillandsia fasciculata. Next base: position 7,871,117 of record CM054930.1, on the reverse strand, counting down.
AGGCAATTAACTTTAAGAAGACAAATCAAATTATTTGAAAAAATAAGATAGTACAATTAAATTTTTTCAAAATTTAATAATATTTTTAGAAATAATTCAAAAATTAGGCCAGTTCTATGCAATTTCACACCCCTGGTAAATAATATCTTTTTTTTGTGGACATAGCGAACAAAAAAGATTTTAGTACATTTTCTTTTTTAAATTAATGCATGTCCTTTTATGCTTTTGTTGTTTGAATTTGTTCTAAATTTTTAATGCCAACAAATTGGTGTCTCAAATTTGTCTTTTTGTGTCACCTCAAAAATTAGCTTTGCCCAACAAGTCAATGGTCAAAACTAACATTCATATAAATTGATTAAAATTATCAATTTGTAATTTTAAATTCAACCCAAATTGATCAGTTCAAACTTCAAATGCTTATACATATTCAAACATTTAACTTGAAAATGTCTTAATTTGCTGATAAAATATTGGGGAAAAAAAAAAAGTAAAGAGACCGTAGAATTTTAGCACGCATCCGACAAGCACACAAATAAAAATAAAATTAAGACGATAAATCACAAAATAAATAAATTTTAAATGCACGACAGAAAGTAAAAAAAAGGTTAAATTACAAAAAAGTCTCTGTAATATTTTACTTTTTCATTTTGCCCTCCTATTTTTTAGAAGCCTATATTTTGCCCCCTCGTAATTACCGAATTGTCTTTAGGGAGCAACGACGTTAACGGAGGAGATAAATTGACGAAAATGCCCTTATCTTATATTGGAGAGAATAAATTTTAGCTTATTTTCCGTCATTCTTGAAGGATATTTTGGGTATATTCAATAATATTTTTTAAAAAATTTTCACTCACGGAATGGTGACGGCGGGATAAATACATATTTCGATAATTACGAGGGGGCAAAATATAGACTTTTAAAAGACGGGGGGCAAAGTGAAAAAACGGAATATTACAGGGAGATTTTCTGTAATTTAGCCTAAAAAAATAAATATTTACGTAAAAAAAATTACAGAAAAAAAAAATTTGAAAAAATAAATAAATATTTTCTTAATAAGCTTTTTTTTATCGACCAGATACCATTACTTTCAACGACATACATCTAATTTTTTTTCTCAAAAATATTTTTTTTTCACACGAAGCTGTCGACGAATTGAGAAAATAAAATAGAGACAATTACCAATTTCGAAACAAATCTAATAATACCAAAATTTTTTTATCAAATAACACGATAGAGCCGTCTTTTAAATCTAAATTACTAATTACCACAACCAAATTAATTTTTAAAATATATAGAAATTTATTTTTTTTATTTTCAATAAAAGTTAAAAATTGAATATAGATTTGCTTTATTTTTCAATCATGCATGGTGCTTAATTATCAATTCAAAAATTATAGTTTTTTTTTTTGTGTTTTGAAGTCGATTCTATTAAACTATTTGATCAAATTTAAGGAGTCTTAGTGACAAAATTTAAAAGTTTAAGCCCTTTTTTGCTAGAGTGCAAAGTTCATAGGGTCTTCATACTTTTTTTTTCCTAATATATAAATTACAGATTAATACATCAATGCAAAATAAAAAGATCAAATTAAATGTTCCAATTTAATTGTATTCTAAAAATTAATTTTAAATTAGGATTTTGAATTGAATAAGTAATTTTATTTCGATCCTACTGTAAAATATTATTTTTTGGCAGGGATGTGAAATTAATTATAATTAGAACTAATTGGAATGTATTAACTTGTTCATGGAACATTTTACATTTAACTACCTATAAAAATTAGAGTTTTCCTCAAAAGAGAAAGATTTAAATGTAAATAGTTATTTTTATGAGGATATAAGTAAGAAACAAATTAATCATGGTAATTATTTTTTAGTCACTAATATGGAAAGATTATTATATATTTTATAATTGATATATATTACTTGTCTAATATTTACTTATTGAATGTGTGCAAATGTATGAAAACACCTTCAACTATATGGCATTTTGAAATTGGCCCCTCAATTTTATAATTTATTAACATCTCTTTTACTTCAAATTTTTTATTTACATTTTTTTTTGTTAATTAAATCATAATTTGTATTAAATTTAGTATTTTTATTTGTTACTAATTAATAATTGCTTAAGTTTTATTTTCTAAAAAGTGATTAAAATTAATGGATAGAATTTAATGAAATGTTTAATTTATTTAATTCTAAAGGAGTACAAACAAATAAGTTACTTGTCAAAACAAAAACATAGGGGGCCATTTCAAAATATCCTACTGTAGAGAGGGTTTTTGCCAATAATTTTACTGAGGAATATTATTGAGCAATAATATCCATACACCCATTTAGGATATATGATATATATACTTTTTTATTTTAGAATAAAAAATTTTTTACTCGTCATTTCGAAATGACAAATAAAATGACGAGTAAAATTCACCCATTATAAAATTAATAGAGTATAAGATATATATCCCAAATGAGACGTAAAAAAAATATTTATCAATATCTTATATGCTCTCAACATTTTAGAAATATTTTATTTATTTTTATTTTTTATTTTATTTTATATTTTTTTATTATAAAAAAATATTTTTGTATTCGTTGAATTAAAAGTTAATTCGGGTTGATCCCATAAATTTTTACTAGAATTAAAAAAAAAATAAATTATTTATTTTGCCTCTATCTTGAGAATAAATAAAAAAATTAATGACAGATATATATATATATATATATATATATATATATATATATATATATATATATATATATATTTAAAAAAATAAAATAATAATTTTATAAAAATAACAATAGTGGCTAATGATTTACTAACAGAATTTAAATCTAAGAATATATTTCAAAAAAATTAAAATGTTAAAAAATATTTTTTGAGTGGTAAATAAAAATGGGAAAAGTTTTGAGAAATATAAAAGCAAGGTTAAAATATGAAAAATATTCTTATAAAAATTAACTTTTTAATTTGCTTTAAAAAATTTTAAAAAATATTTTTTAAAAATTACGATATTACTGAAAAAAATAAGTGAAATGATCAAATTATTTTTATTTATTTTTATAAAAAATTTGTTTTTTTCATATATTTCTATAATTTTAAAATTATTTTCGATAAAAATTATAAGAAAATAGCGAGGAAATTAAATGCATCAATTTAATTTTTTTTTAAAAAATAAAATATAAATAAAAATTAGAAAAATTAAAATAAAAAACAAGTATTTAAAAGAGGGTTTTTTCAGTAATTTAGCTTAAAAGCAGTTGGCTCTTTTACTAACGCATCACGCTCGTAACCTCGTCGGATGAGATTCGGACGGTCGTGATCATTCGTGAAACAAGCATTCTCGCATTCCCGTTATTTACTGGAAAAATGAGTCCTTAGTTATACGACGAGAGTACGGGGGTAAAAGCGTAATTAAGGAGTACGGACGCAGAGTATTTTGGCGCGTTATGGAAAAATCGGCGCGGGGAAGCTCAAAAGATACGGCGATCAAATCGCGGAAAACCACGGGGGCGCGACTGCGGGCCGAGGAGGCGGCGACACTGCGCTCCGAAAACCGCGGCCCGATTCCTTGCCTCCGCGGTTTCCAGTTGCTGCGAGTGCCAGCTCCGACCCGCTAAGTAGGAAGGCAAACGGGGGGCGGATCTTGATTCTTGAGTAAGGGTGAAAGTGGGCAGCATAAAATTCGGTCAAATTCGATACCCGGATGCCAATATGGACATCAAAATTTAACATTTAACTAAAAAATCAAGTGAAATTAAAATTTACCAGTACGATATATACCACACGATGCGTACCAAATTGTGTCGATAGGTGCTGATCGCAAAAAATACATGTATTGATATATAATGACATAAAATATTTATTTTTAATTTTAGCAATAAAATATTACAATTACTTATTATATATTTTTATTTATTAAAAATATTATTTACTAATTTATAGAAAAAATATTTTTTAGTTGTGCCATCGACCTAAAGACTGTATCGTACTAATATCTTGTTCCATACCAATGTGCACTTAAATCTTTGTATTTGATATATATTCGCATCCGAATTTATATTAAAATAAATAAAAATATATATAAATGCGAATTTAGTTTCACTCTTAATAAATACGAGGGATGTAAATATATATTATAGGAAGGAAGATAAATTAATTTTCTGTTGTTTCTTTAATTTATTTTACTATAAATTTTATATTAAAATTATATTTATATTTATTAAATATTAAATTTTATTAAATAATATATAGGAATAAGAAATTTGAACGTAAGTATACATTTTTAATTATATTATGTGTCATATTCGTACTAATTTTAATTTATATTTATATATAGGCATTAGTATTTATTATTATTCGAATAATATTCGAATACAAATTCAATTCATATTTGAATTCTCCCACTGATTCTTCTAGAAGTGTGTATATATACACACACTTACACTATATATATATATATATATATATATATATATATATATATATATATATATATATATATATAAAATTAAGTTTTTATGTTTTTAAAAATATCAAATTATTGGTGCTGGTAAGCTTTTAGCTATTGGATGAAAATATGTGTGGTTAGGATGATAGTGAGCCCCTTGGGGTTGGTGGGTGGTTGGTGTTATCGATAGTATTTCAGTTGAACTCATATAGAATTAGGCTGAAATACTACCGATATCACAAAGTCATTAGTGCTACCAATTTTTTAACATTTGGATTAAGGGATGTGCGGTTAGGATGATAGTGGTCCCTTAGAGTTTAGTGGGTGGTTGGTTGAATAGTAAAAATCTTAGGAGACCACTATAATTCCAACTGCACATACTTTCATCCAAAAATTGAAAATTTGATAGCACCAATAGCTTGGTGCTATCAATAATATTCCAGCCGGACTCATATAGAATTATACTGGAATACTATAGATAGCACAAAGTCATTGGTGTTACTAATTTTTTAACCTTTGGATTAAGGGATGTGCGGTTAGGATGATAGTGGTTCCCTAGGGTTTAGTGGGTGGTTGGTTGAATAGTAAAAATCTTAGGGGACAACTATAATTCCGACCGCACATACTTTTATTCAAGTGCTGGAAATTTGATAGCATCAATTGCTTGGTACTATCGATAGTATTCCAGCCGGACTTATATAGAATTAGGCTGAAATACTATCGATAGCACAAAGTCATTAGTGCTACCAATTTTTTAGTTGTTGGATTAAGAGATGTGCGGTTATGATGATAATGGTCTCAAAGGGTTTAGTAAGCGGTTGGTTGAATAATAAAAATTTTATAGGACTACTATAATTCCAACCGCACATACTTTCATCCAAGAGCTGAAAACTTGATAGCACCAATTGATTGACGCTATCGATAGTATTCCAGCCGGACTCTCTCTCTCTCTCTCTCTCTCTCTCTCTCTCTCTCTCTCTATATATATATATATATATATATAGTATGACTTGTGAATAGACGATCGGCTCTGTAAGACCTGATCTAAAATATTTGAAGTATCTAAAAACTAAATTTTACGATTTTTCAATATCATTTATCTAGTGATCGAAGGGTTCAAAACCAACGACTGAAAATAAAAATCTCATAAAATATAATGATATGATACTAAAATTTTAGATCAAAAATATTGATCTTGTTCTATATAATATAAAAAATTTTCTATCAAATTTTACGTGATTTGGATATTTCGACACCGTTAAACTTGCAAACGGCTCATCACAACCATTAAAATTATTAATTTTGAGCCACTTTGATCACTAGGCAAATGATATCGAAAATTCACAAAATTTAATTTTTAGGCCTTTTAAATACTCTAGATCAAGTTTAACGGAGCCGATCATCCATTCGGAAATCCCAACATCGAAAATAACTTAGGAGCACGAGGGCCTCCATGATAAAGTAGACTATATATATATATATATATAGAGAGAGAGAGAGAGAGAGAGAGAGAGAGAGAGAGAGAGAGAGAGAGAGAGAGCGAGAGAGAGAGAGAAACAGAGAGAGAGAGAGAGTAGAGCTTATATACTTTAAAAAGTACAAGCTCAATTATGTTTGTAAATTTTTTACCATTGAATTTGTATTGGATTCCGTATTATTGTACTTTCTCTTTTTTTCTCTTTAGTTGATTTTATAATGGCATAAATCTCAATACAAATTCAATAATGAAAAATTCAAAAGCATAGTTGGGCTTGTGCTTTTAAAAGTATATAAGCTCTACTCTGCTTTAAGGCCCCGTTTGGTAACGGGGATAAGGGGGGAATAACCCCCTTATCCCCGTTTCCATACCCAAACGGGGATAGGTATAGTTGGAATCCGGATTCCAATTAATCTGGAATAGGGGGTATGGGGGTGGGAATTGGAATTCCCACCCCCAGCTGGAATTGGGCGGAACCCATGTGTGGCGCGGGGTTCGAGAGAACCAGCTTTTTGCAGGCTCTCATCCTCTCTCTCTCTCCAAGCTTTTTTTTTTTTTTTTTTTTTTTTTCTTTTTTTTTTATTTCTTTTCCATACTAATAATAAAAATTAGTTTTTTTATTTTTTTAAATTAGAATTTTTAAATTTTAAAATTTTAAAATTTTAAAATTTTAAAATTTAAAATTTAAAATTTAAAATTTAAAATTTAAAAATTAAAATTTAAAATTTAAAATTTAAAATTTAAAATTTAAAATTTAATTTTATAATTTAAAATTTAAAAATTTAAAATTTTTAAATTTTAAAAATTTTAAATTTTTTTCTCTCTCTGCACCTCCTCTCTCTCTCTCTCTCTCCACGGCACTTTTTTTTTTCTTTTTTTCTTTTTTTTTCCTTTCTTTTCCATACACTGTAATAATAAAAATTAGTTTTTTTATTTTTTTAACTTAGAATTTTTTAAAAGATATTTAAATTTATAAATTTTAAAATTTAAAATTTTTTATTTAATAAATATTATTTTTTTAACTTATTTTTTAATAAATCTAAAAATTTTATTTTATTTCATTTTTGAAAAAATAAAATTATTAATTTAAAATTTATAAAATTTATACAATTATTTTATAATTTTTTTAAAATTTATATAAATTTAAAAATTAAAATTTTTACTCCCATTTAAACTTTATTTTAAAGAGCAAAATAGTCAAAATACATAATTATCCCCTCTCAATTCTTCTTATTTCTCTATACTCAACCAAACGCAATTTTTTCCTATTCATCTTATTCTCCTTATTCCTATATAATTTACCAAACACAATTTCCTTTAATTCCGGTATAACTCATAAACCCAACCAAACGCAAATTTACACTAATTCCTGCTAATACCATAATCTATACCTATCCCCGGTATAACAAAATTTTCCTTATCCCCGAACCAAACGGTACCTAAAAGTATATAAGCTCTACTCTATAGATAGAGTAGAGCTTATATACTTTTAAAAACACAAGCCCAATTATGTTTATAAATTTTTTATCATTAAATTTTTTTTGAGATTTGTGTAATTGTACTTTCTCTTTCTCTCTCTTTAGTTGACTTTATAATAATACAAATCTCAATATAAATCTAATTGTAAAAAATTCACAAGCATAGTTGGACTTATGCTTTTAAAAGTACATAAGCTCTACTATATATATATATATATATATATATATACACACACACACACACCGAGCAAAGTTTCTCCTACGTACCCACACGAAGCGGTAACATTTATCAACTGTACATTTCATATAATAATAAATAAAATAAGCACTGAGTTAACTAACTTCTAATTTAAATTTTTTACAATACCATTTTTTTTTTTAGTTTACAACGAAATATATCCAAAATAGTACACATTTTTTTTGTTCTTATAAAATGATACTCTCTGGACTGACTCGTGGACGATCTATCTAGCTCGCGACACTTTTGTCATAGTGACGCGTCTCACTGTTGGTGGATGGCTATGTTAAAGTAATAACAACAATAGGGTGAGAACTTGAAATAAGTTTTCAGTGGGTGCTATTATCGAAAGTGGTGCTCTACATTCATTCAGTTTAAAGAAAGCATAAGTAGCTAGAATAATAATAAATAATAAAAACTACTATTGCAATGAATACATATGAAAAATATATGACTATTATGCCTCTAGTAAGATACCAACATACCAAGTAAAATGTAGTTATGTTGATGTAAAAAAAAGATTTACTCAACTCATTTTCCTAACTCTAGTCAAATTATTAGTTCGGTTTCAATTCTTTATTAAATACCTCATGAAGAGTCGATAGTAATCGAATCTCTCTACAATCGATAAGTAATTGGGGTCAAGGATGATCGAATTTCCTATAATCAAGGCATAAAGGAGTCGAGAGTGATCGAGCTTTTCCCATAATAACTCTTTTGGAAGGTCATGCCTTACAGTATCGCGATCCCCACAAGCGATGCCAATGTGTTTCTTACTTTACACCCTAGGTCTCCAATTGACCTCTACAAACATGTCCTCATAGTTTGGCTATACTTTTTCATGTTCATCACGATAAGGTTTCTCCTATATCTTGTTAGATGTGATCTTAAATTGAAAATCGTCTATATTTTATATTTTCGATTTGCCGATGGTTTTGCGGTGCGGTGACAAAATATGGAAAAGGAAGGACGGTTTCACGATACGGATTGGATCCGTTAAGAAAAATCCGTTAAGATTATTTTGTTGCCTTTTCTTTTGTCCTAGAGATCGAGCGATGAAATTAATATTGAGAATATTTTGTATTTTCTTTTTCATATAGTGAAACCTTCCTTCTTCGGCCGTGGTTTTTTTTCTGCAAAGATTTTTTCACGTAAATCTGTGTGTTTATTATTTTATCGTGCATTTGAGATATGCTTTTGTGTGGTGATCGCTTTTGATTTCGTTAAGTTTGTACGCTCGTTGCTAACATATCTAATGGCACTACCATGTCTGCAAAGTTCATATATCCTTATAATAATATTTTATTTATTCATGAAGAATACTGTCAAAATGACATGACATAACAAGAAAGAATGAAAACAACTACATGCTAGGTCATATGAACGGAGATCGAGTAGATTGTTAGGGAATATTAATCTTCTTTTACTCAAGACAACGTGGAAGTGTAGATTGTTAGGGAATATGAATGGAGATCGAGTAGATAATGGTCTTGAGGTGTGTAGGAACACTTTCTTTAAAGTGATATTTGCTCCCATTCAAATGTATGCTGCTAGATTAATAGCAAATCACCTCTAGGATACAATAAGATTGTCGAAAGACTGCAAACAACACTTTTAATAACAACACTTTTATAAGAACTTCTCTCTTAAGAATCAATGTGAAAAATTAGGAAGGAGAAATAATTGGTTATGTTATACTTGAAGCCTTCAAACATCTCTTATTATAGAAATGAATGGTTATGATAAAAGAGTACAACTTTTAATATTATAACCCTTTCCAAAAGGACACATTATTTTACAAATATTGAAGAGATATGTTCTTTCATAAATGGATTCATTAAGAAGCATATCTCTTCGTAAAGGGACACATCTCTTTGCATCAAATGAAAAGATATATTTTTTCATAAAAATAACTAATTCACCAAAGAGACATCCAAATGAAAAGACCTTTCTTTTCACTAATTTAATTCTTCATGTTAATTTCGTACTTTCATTATTATTACAATCTACGCTAACATAGACTATATGCATAGAAATAGAAACACATTAGACACAGGAGTAATCAAATTTATTTCGGTAATATTTTTTAGGGTTAATTGCATATAGGTTCCTACAAATATGTCGAATAGCAAATATATCCCTACAAAATTCAACTTTTCATATTTATTCCTTCAAAAATCCACCGTTATTCAAATCTACACCTACCGTCCATCTCTGTTAGAAAAGTTGAGTTAACCATAGGTTAAATGCTTAATCTTGGTTAGATTAAACAGTGAATTTACCTTTTTACCCTTTCTATTACTTTTGAAGGAATATATTTATAAGGGGGCAAAAAAGTTGTTTCACATCGAATCTGTTAAAATATAAACAGATTCCAAACGGTACTAAACCAGAGGGGTAGATTTGAAGAACTTAGAATTTTTGAAGGGATAAATATGAAAAATTAAATTTTGTAGGAATATATTTGTTATTCGACATATTTGCAGGAACATATATGCAATTAATCCTATTTTTTTACCTTGTTTTATGAAACCCTCTTGAAAGTATCCCTTGAGCTCTTGAAACTTTCAAGAAGCCCAGAAAGTTCTAGCTTCAGTTAGAATCTTCAAAACCCTCATTTATAAAAACTCTCAAATTGAACCCTAAAAATTTCAACTCATCTTTACTTTTCCCTACAAGAGAAATGAGGCTTAGAAAGTTTGACTGCTTTCTCCAACCTTGTTAGAAGATGGAGCTCCAAGGTTCCCACAATGGTGGCGAAGGATTTTTTTTTTTTTTTTTTTTTTTTTTTTTTTTTTTAGAAAAAAAAAAAGTAAAGAGGGAGAGTGAGAGGACTGTTAATTGTATATGGGTATTTATAGAAGTGCTACAATTGCAAGGCCTCCCAATTATTTGTATTTGCAAATAACAAACCATTGTCCGTTTGAATTCGGTATAGAATGGGAAATAGAAAGGGTATTTTTTTTATTCTTTCAAACGCATCAGAAATCAATCGGTATAGCTTGTTCTGGTACAACTAGAATAAGTGAGAATTACCGTTCTCACTCTTTCCAACCACCCTCTTATTTTTTTCTTAAATACTCTCCCACGTCTACCGAGGCACCATCTCTCATCTCATTATTACATAATAAAATTTGAGGACAAAAAGATAATTTATCTCAATTAAAACTTTTATTCCTCTTATTCCTTATTCTCATACCAAACACAAAATCTTTTATTCCTGAAACCATCCCAAACGCTTTTTATACTAGTTTCGTACTTTATACTTATTACTGAAATAGCTAGTTCTGTCTTATCCCGTTACCAAATGGGCGCTTAGGCGCTCGAAAGCTCAGGCTGCAACTCTAGAGCCTTCGAGCTCAACATCTGAAAGTTGTTTCGGGAGCATCCCCAACCTCGAACCCAATTATTTAACAAGTGGAACAACCCCAGCTCTCAGGTTGAGCATCCAAAAGTGGAACTGGATGCCTATAGGAGCACTCCAGAAGATTTTATAAATTTTATGGCATATGTTTTAAATAAATTTTTGAAAATAATGCATAAAGATTTTATAAATTTTAATTTTTTTTATAAATAATAGAGTCTGAACTTTCAAATTTGGCACCTAAACCTCTGAACTTTATTAAATATTTCAATGGACCTCTCTCCTCCATCAAAGTTACTAATTATACAACCATTTTGATCCACACCTTACACATAACTTTATAATATTTTAGAATACGGTGAAATCTATTTTTTTTTCTCATGCAATTTTAATAATTAATCATAAGAATTGAAAATTACGTTATGTTCGAAATATTTTTTTTTTATATGTTACAATTGAAAAAAAAAAAAAAAAAAATCCCTTTGTGTTTAAAACTTTATGAGATTGTATGCAAAACATATATAAAATGTAATAAGTAACTTCACTGTTTAGCAAATTTGATAAAGCTTAGGAAAAAAGCTAATTGCTAAATTTAAAACTTAGAAACCAATTAGCAAAAACCCTAAAGTACAAGGGCCTTTATACATATTTTACTACTTTTATGCTGTATTATTTTGGTAAGAGTGCTGCTAGGGCTACACCCACGTTTGGAGTGTATATCATACACCCCGCGACGTGGGCGGTCAGGATTGAATGAATTTTTTAAAACTTCTATTCTCACTCTCTCTCTCTCTAAGTACCGGTACACTTTCTTGCGTACCGATACTTTTTTAAATTTAAATATTTTTTATATTTTATTTGTTTCAAAATTTATTATAAAATAAAGTAAAAAAATATAAACTGAAATAAAATTAAATATTTTTAAAATTTAAATATTATAAATTAAATTATCTTTTACTATTATTAAATTGTAAAAATATATATTGAATTTTCAGATCATGTCTCCCTCTCATGGGATATTCTTGGCACTAGTATAATTTAAATTTTAACTTTGTGAAAAAAATTTAATTTAATTTTGTACAAATTTAGTTTTTTAATTTAAATTTAATTTTTTAATTTAAATTCTAATTTTTTTTTAATTTTTTATTCATAATTATTTAAAAAAAAAAATAAATAAAGAGTGACAGTATCACATTTTTATTTAATGGGAAAAGAAGTTGTGAATTCATACCGTCCATTAAGGGATGTAGGATCTACACCCCTTAATGGGGTGTACGGAAATGACATTCCTTTTTGGTAAAGTGTCGCTTGGAGTTAGCAAGAGACGAGATAGAAAAATAATAAAAAATTATTTTAAAAGAAAAAAATAAAAAAATATTAATGGCGATACTTTTGTTAAAAAATTAATTATTAAAATTTTGTTCACCTTTTCATCTGAAAATAAATAAAAAATATCGGTTGTAAAAATTAATTTTGGAGTGATTATTTTTTCTTATATGACATTTTTTTTTGGCAATGTAAAGCAATAATAATAATAATAATAATAATAATAATAATAATAATAATAATAAAAGTAATTTAAGCTTCAATTAAATTAAAATTAATTTTAACAAAAAAATAATTAATACGTGAAGTTTGTACGGTTTAATAGTTAATTTTATATAATTTTTTATAAATATATCGAATAGCTGATATATTTTTATAAAATTTAATTTTTTATATTTATTTTTTATAAATTCTAAATTGTTCATATATATTTTTCTGATTTATTACTGCTAATTAACTATTTATTTTTTAATAAAATATTAATTTTATCCTTATAAATATATTGAAAATCTCAGTTATTAAAAAATATTTAATTCTTAATTATATTTTTTTACATGAATATCATATATAAATAATTTACAATTTTTAAAATAATAAATATAAAAATTTAAAATTTTAAAATATATATTTATTATTGGATAATTTTATAAAAATCGGTACGAAATTAACCGAGAAATAAAAAACACGTGGAGAAAAGAAATGGACACGTGGAATACTCGGTAATCGTGAACCAGGACCCTTCCACTGGTGCCACGTGTAATGTTCGATAGTGCGGTGGGGTGGGCCCCACACTCGAATATACCGTCCAAATCGCGTTCCTGTTCTTATCCCAAGGAATAATATGCACCACCACATTCCACTTTCCTAATATATGCATATAACATATACTAAAAATAGTTTTTTTTTTTTTTTTTTTTTTTTTTTTTTTTTTTTTTGTAAAAAAAACCTTTACATTTTTTTTTAAAAAGTTTTAGGCACTGTTTGAATATCTTAGAAAAATATAGCATAATTAAACTATATTATATTTATTAAAAAAAATTTATAAAATATTTGAGAGACTAATAAAAATAAATAAATAATTCAAGTATAATTATATTATATTCTAAAAAAAATAGTAAAATGATAATCTATTCCAACTTAAAAAAAAAAATTCAATATTTTGGAGCTATATCTTACCCTCCGTCGAATTTTTAATTTAATTTTTTAAATTTTAATATTATAAAATTTAAACCTTAGATATAAATTTTAAATTTTAAATTGTAAAAAATTATGTACTTTGTTATTATGTACTTTATTGCACCAATTATTATTCTATAATTTGTTATCATTTTAAATAAATTTTATATTTTTTAAAATATAAATTAGGATGTGAAATTTTATTAAAGTCGATGTTGTTGGCTTAAAAGTGGTCGACATTATGTCATGTGGCGGAAGGTCATATTGGGCCGAGTCACGATCGAAATAGCATGAAGCTTGGTTGAACTGAATCATATTCGCAGTGGCATTAGGCTGGTTAAGCCGAGTCATAATCGAGATCTGTGAACGCTGTGTCTAGACGCTTCAAATGAATTTATTGCGTATTTCTAATCGCTTGAGCTTTTTGAAATTAATAATTAGCATCAATCCGACAGACGTATCATATTGTTTCACTTCACAATATAAATCTAATTTACAACTTATATACATATAAATTTTAAATAAATTAGATCTCATATGTTATTAATACTGTCAAAAGCAATAGTTTATTAGATAATTTATTAGTTATGAATAACTTTATTCTAGTATTAGTTATGAATAACTTTATTATACATTATTTTTACAAAGCATTGGATACTTATACCAAATAGTTGAACCTGTTTGAGATAATAACAAAACGTAGAGATATGATTACTTTAACTTTTTATGCAAGGAGGTAACTTAGGTGGCCTTTTATATTTAGCCAAAAAAAAATTAAAAAAGAAAAAAAAAAAAAAAAAAAAAAACTAATTTGTCTCAATGTGCTTTAGTTATTTTATTTTCTACTCTAGCTATGATTCAAAAAATTATACTTAAATATAGTGGTTTAAAATATTATGCTTAACTATTTATGGTTATAAAAAAATTTATTTTGTTATTCTATTTGATAGTAGAATATTTTTTAAAAAAAAATTATAGAAAGTTAAATATAAAAAATTAATAAATGATTCACAAAGTATTGTGACACTCCAATAGTTCTATATCGGATAGGAATGGAGTTATTTTTATGACACCACAATAGTTCACATCGAATGGAAATGGAATTGTGATTGGATATTGTTGAGACCAAAATTTTTCGCCACTCTAAGGAAGTGACATGTGGCGTATACATCAGCTAAAGACATCAGCCGATAGGATAAATGGTCGACAAGGAGGATCGTCTCATTCAGGATTGAACTCGATCGAAGGCAAGTATCAGACCGCCCCAGTTGAACGACGAAAAGGCGAAGTCACGGTCAATTCTCGGCTGCTCAAGCCACAGAAGGAAAGACCCGGGAGGAAAGAGTACGAGATTTGGGCGCGAATCTCGTAACTGACTCCGAAACAGCAAACGACCCTCAGCATTGGAAAGCGCCGAAGATCACGTTTCGGCGCGTCAATTAGGGAATGAAATTAGACGAAAACCGGCTACTGTCCTATTGAGGATAATCGACTAAAAAGAAAATGCTTGAGAAATTTACAATGACTCTCCTTAGATCACGCAATTACTAAAATCGGCGGTTACACACTTGGTTCGTAAATATATAAACAAGTGAACCAACGAATGGGGGGGGAATACCAATCCCCCCCTTTTTCCCACTGTTCTGGTACAAAATCAATTTCATACCCACCCCCCCGGAACCAAACTTTCTCTCTCATCTTGCCCCTGCCCTCTCTCTCTCTTCGATTATTGCTCTTCTCCCCACCCCTCTTCTCCATTTCTCCATCTCCCTCATCTCTCTCTTCTTGCTCCGATATCCTCCGCCGCTCGGATCTCCTCCGCCATCAACTCCCCCCTCGATCAACTCCCCCCTCGAGGCCGCTCGGATCTCCTCCGCCGCTCGGTTACCCTCCGCCATCAACTCCCCCCTCGATCCGAGCCGCTCGGAAGTCCTCCGCCGCTCGGATCCCCTCCGACGCTCGGATCTCCTCCGCCGCTCGGATCTCCTCCGCCATCAACTTCCCCCGCTATCCGAGGCCGCTCGGATCTCCTCCGCCGCTCGGATCCCCTCCGCCATCAACTCCCCCCTCGATCCGAGCCCGCTCGGAAGTCCTCCGCCGCTCGGATCCCCCCGCGCTCGGATCTCCTCCGCCGCTCGGATCTCCTCCGCCATCAACTCCCCCCTCGATCAACTCCCCCCTCGAGGCCGCTCGGATCTCCTCCGTCGCTCCGATCCCCTCCGCCATCAAACTCCCCCCTAGATCCGAGCCCGCTCGGATCTCCTCCGCCGCAAGGATCCCCTCCGCCATCAACTCCCCCCTCGATCAACTCCCCCTCGAGCCCGCTCGGATCTCCTCCAACGCTCGGATCCCCTCCGCCATCAACTCCCCCCTCGATCCGACGCCGCTCGGATCTCCTCCGCCGCTCGGATCTCCTCCGCCATCTACTACCCCCTCGATCCGAGGCCGCTCGGATCTACTCCGCCGCTGTGTGTGATTTGTGGCCCGGTGTGCGTGATCCGTGCCCCTTGTGTGCGTGATTTGTGGCCTTGTGTGCGTGAGTTGTGGGCCTGTGGGCGTGATCCGTGCCCCCCTGTGTGTGATTTGCGGCTCTCTCTGCCTGATCCGTGCCCCGCTGTGCGTGATCTGTGCCCGCGGCTGCCTCTGTGCCCGAGCATTGCCCACCCTGTGTGCTCGATCTACTCTCTGTCCCGCCAAAGGTCCTATCCTAATCCCTAGTCTGTGTGCTTGTCCAGTGTTGTCTCGAAGTAGGTTTACATGAGATTGATATATCTGTTATATCTAATATGTGGTTAAATATGTGGTCATGCTGGTAGCGCATGATGAATCAGTAGGTTATTGTGGGATGATTGTTATTCTCTCTGGCGATGATGACGGTTGCCATAGGCAATAGATGGATGGCATGGATGTAAATCCACTGCAACCCGTTGCTTGTTGGAAACCATTTGAGCCCGTGTATATAACAGAATTTTGTTCGGCGATGATGACGGTTACCATAAGCAATAGAAGGATGGCACGGATTTTTTATCCACTGCAACCCCTTGCTTGTTGGAAACCACTTGAGCCCGTGTACAGAACAAAATTCTATTGGACGTCAGTATCGATATCTGTTGATGGCAATGATATGTTGCAATTATAAGTATGTAGTCTTCATTTATCTATCTGACATCTCCCTTAGCATACATAAAAATTATTTATTATATGTTGTGCAATTTGTTTTGTATCACATACATTGTATGCCTGTTATGATTTGCATTTCGAACAACAATTTTCTTTTGGAATGTTGATAATATTTGACACACCCCTTACCTTACATGTGTTTAACTTATTTTAATAGGTCATTTGTAATATTGTTTGATTCGCAAATGATTCGTTCAACTAGTCAAACGTTTTTTAATTTGCATATAATACAACAACTACTTTGCCATTTTTTAATTATTGAACAATCTTGAGAATCTACTTGCACAATGATAAATATATAAAGAGTACGTCCATAATTTACAGATGCGTCCTTATAAGAGACTTGTAATTCCCGGTCAGAGCAGTCAGTCGGACATGAATAACCCACAAGGTGCCAGTGGTTCTCGCCCTCAAGCGTATTCGCGAACACCCAACTGGACCGCGTCGATGGATGCTTGTCTGTTAGCGTTGTTGTGTGAGGAACATGCCTTAGGCAATAATGTTCATGGAACATTCACGACCCTTGCATGGGTTAGGGTTGTTGGAGAGGTAAATAGACGAAATAATTTAAACCTTACGAAGGATCAGGTCAAAAATAGATTGAAAGTCTTGAAGCGCACTTTCGCGTTATACCATGCGTTGGTCAACAAGAGCGGATGGGGATGAGATTTTAATCTGAATATACCCACGCCTGGCGATAGTGCTGACTGGGATGCGGTGATCGCGGTAATGTGATTCTATTTCGGTTTTCATAAATTGTTAATTGAGTTTAATTGTTATTGTAAGACTAATATAATTAACCGACCTTCAGGAAAACCCAGCTTATGCCAAATGTAGAGATAAACTGTGACGCCCCACTTCCCACGGGGTCACCCATCCTAGAACTACTCTAGCTCTAGCACGCTTAACTCTCATGTTCCTCTTGGATCTTGCTACCATCCAAAATGCTATAGCCGGGTTAGAGATTTAGTCCTATTATATCATTTATATAGAGGACTAATCCAAATTCCGGGGGTGTCACATTCTTCCCCCCTTTAAGCCCTGACGTCCACGTCAGGCTCAAGCACACTCACAAGCACCAGGCGATGTGAGACTCGTCTCGCTAGCCTTAGCCGACCTTGTGAGGAGCTGCACTCCACTCACAACGGTCATTAGCCGGGGAGCCTCGCTCTACCCGCTATATAACCCTGGCTCAGCCGAGACTCATCTCACATTTCCGGCTGGTGAATGGCTCTGATACCAACTGTGACGCCCCACTTCCCAGGGGGTCACCCATCCTAGAACTACTCTAGCTCTAGCACGCTTAACTCTCATGTTCCTCTTGAATTTTGCTACCATCCAAAATGCTATAGCCGGGTTAGAGATTTAGTCCTATTATATCATTTATATAGAGGACTAATCCAAATTCCGGGGGTGTCACATAAACCATTTCCTCCCTATAAGGATATTGAGTTCCTTACGGAGAAGACCACCGCAACCGGCAGATATAGCTTTGCTTCTGTCATGCCGTCCACTACCACTATTGTTAGCTCGTCCTCCTCATCCCCTGGTGAGGGTGATAACATAATTACTCCTAGATTGGAAGGTTTATATATCTTACCCTCCTCCATGTGAAGCAGGGTCATCGGGGCCACCAATGAATGAATTCATGGAAGGTGGAGAACCCGACTTCACACCAAGCCCTCATCACCCCAACAAGAATACCAGTGGGTCGGGACATAGCTCTGGCAGCAAGAGGCCTCGTTCCCCACTCCCCGAGCGTAGCCAACGAACAAACCGACCGTCGAGTGGTGGACGGCGGAAGAAAACCGAGACTATCACTGAGGCTGTAACTGAGATGTTGCAGTTAGGAAAAGATAAATTTGATTTTGTCAAGGAAATGTATCATAAGGATTCTGACAGTCGGCGCTCTATTCCTACAATCGAGGATTGTATGCAGCGCGTATACCTAATGCAAGGGCTCAACAATCGTAAGATTTTGGCGGCCGGCGAATCTTTGAAAGATCCCCAGAATCGTCAACTTTTTATGACAATGAATGACGATCTTGCAAAAGACTGGGTCGAAATGCAATTAGAAAATCATAATGCTATCTATCGCCCTTTTTTTCCCAGCAATTAGTGGACAATTTGACTATGTTTTAATTATGTAGTGTAAATTAAACCAATGTAACATATTTTATCTTAACTTTTTAGTAGTAGAAAACTGTTCTAACATGTATTTTCGAAAGTTGCACTGTTAGTACGAGGATTGTAATATTTAGTAGGACAGTTTGGTTGCATTTAAGTATAATTAACTTGAATGTTGGTATTTCATATCGATAGATATTACATCATGTATACTTATCATGATTTCTTGCTAATTGGGTGCAATTTCGATGCAGATATTATGGATCGTACAATTAATGAAAGAGTAGGTAATTCCAGGGTCTTTGAATTGATGATGTTACTTTTAGATGATGAAGATGACATTATGCTGTTTCTTATATTAATACTCATTGCGGAAGGAAATCTTTGAAAATTTTTATGTAGTAATTTCTTGTGTAATTCGTTGTTGTATCGAGACATATGAATATTCGTGCTACATGATCTACATTTATCACAACTTTGTTTGCCTACAATCAACCTTGGCTAAATGCCTAAAATGTTGTTGCAGTTATAATGGATGCTTCATTGTATCGACCTTTATTTTCGTCAACTTTTCATGCCGAATTGTTCGCAATATTAGAAGATGATGATGACTACTGGGTGCAACTCATAATATTGCTTATTGAAGGGGGTTGTATAAATGAAACAAGTCCAATAACCAGACGACCTTGTCGTACCCGTCCATTTACTGGCCATCAGTTTATTTGTGATATACTTAATGGTCATCCAGAACGGGGGTACACTCACTTTAGAATGACGACAAGTTCCTTCATTGCTCTCCGCGATGAACTTGTTGGAAAGGGTCTTTTAAGTGGCACACGGAATATGACTGTTGAAGAACAAATAGCGATTTTTCTGTTTTGTATTGGACATGGTGTTGTAAATAGGGTCCTCGCTGAGACTTTTCAACATTCAGGGGAAACAATTAGTCGTCACTTTAACAATGTTCTAAGAGCTATTATTCAACTAAAAGATGACTACTTAACTCTGCCGCCAAGTGATATTGGAGTCCATCCAAGAATTAGTGACAATATCAATTTCCATCCGTTCAAGGTAAGTCTAAATCTCTTTTAATTGTCAGTAAATTGAGCATTTAAATTGTTAAATTTATCTATGTACTTTGTTTTCAAATTACCGTTTGTAGAATGCAATTGGGGCGGTGGATGGTACGCATATTCCGGTTATTGTAAAAACGGAGAAACAAACCCAATTTCGATGTCGCAAAGGATTTACATCTCAAAATATGATGGCCGCGGTTTCGTTTGATCATATGTTCTTTTATGTATGCACCGGTTGGGAAGGATCTGCCTCAGATATGAGGGTACTCAGATGGGCCTGTGAAGATGGAGGCTTTACTGTTCCTGAAGGTATCATTTAAGAATAAATTAGTCATTTATCTTTTCAAAAATATTGGTTTCACTTATTTATTACAAGTTGTATACACTTCTATTATCTATACAGGAAAATATTATCTCGTTGATTCCGGATACGCGAATACCGAAAAATTTCTGACACCTTATAGAGGCGAGCGTTACCATCTGAGTCAATTTAATAGTAACAGTCGTGGTCGGATACATCGTTCGCCAAAAGACTTGTATAATCATCGGCACGCACAATTAAGAAATGTGGTAGAGAAGACATTTGGAATTTTAAAAAAGCGATTTAGAATTTTAACTAATGCTACACCATTTCCTTATAGAGTGCAGTGTCACATTGCTATGGCGTGTTGTGTGCTTCATAATTTTATTCGACGGCAACAAGGAGATGACAGATATTTTAATGAAGCGCAAAACGCAGAGCCGTCAGAGGAAGAGGTGGAAGTGCCGACTACAAATGAGACTACATCAGATTCACACCGTGGAGACCAGATTCGCACTCAAATTACGGAGGAGTTGTGGAATAATAGGAGTTAGAATTTATGTTGTAATATAATGGTAGTCAGTTTGTGTAATAGTTTAATTGGTTTTTCTGTAATCTTAATTGGATGGTTATTTACAAAAGTAGTGTTCCCCGTGTATGATGTTAGTATAAAATTAGTATGACGTGATATGGATGTTATCTACGTTAGTACAGTAGTGTATTGAGCAACAAAGTTGTATTTTTAAAATTATTACTTTTAAGTATTTAATGCACCGGTTGTATTAAATTTTGTATTGAATTTAATGCACCCGTACCCATTGCATTATGCAGATCTAGTCCAGCAAACTATCATAGTAAAAGTTTCTTTTCATTTTTTTTTTTTTTCTAAATATCTAATTTTTTAAATTGGTTTGATTTTAAGTCATTTGATTACTCTTTCGACGTAAAGTTTAAATAAATTTATAATTATATAAATTGCATGAGAACATATTAATTAAATTCGTAAAAATAAATAATATATTTTAAAAATTAAATATTTAGATTAAATAATTAAAATATATGACAGTTGAGGTTAGCTCTATATTTTTATATTTTTATTTTTCTTACTTAATATTATTGTAAAATTATTATATTTTTGTTGTGTATATATGTGTGGAGGGAACACTATAAAAAATTAATATTTTAAAATATTTTTTTTATATTTAATAATATTTAAAAATGTCGTAGAATAATTTAATTTTATATTTACAAATATCGATAAAATATATTTTAAAATAATATAATAGATGATTCATATTTTTTTTTTTAAATATCGATATTTATTATATTATAAAAATATTTGAAAATATTTTTTCTAAACTTCGTCTAAAAATAAAACTAATTTAATATTTTATCTAATTAATTA
Organism: Tillandsia fasciculata; assembly: GCA_029168755.2. Taxonomy (NCBI): domain Eukaryota; kingdom Viridiplantae; phylum Streptophyta; class Magnoliopsida; order Poales; family Bromeliaceae; genus Tillandsia; species Tillandsia fasciculata. The sequence continues at coordinate 7,849,521 of CM054930.1, read as the reverse complement.
AATCCTATTTATAACAAATAACATAATTAAAAAGTTATAATACATTATTTATTTACACAACTTTTACCCATACATAAAAATGTCAAAGGGCATATTCGTCTTTTTACTTAAAAGTTAACTATTTATCCCTCTTATTCTTCATTCCCAACCAAACACTATTTTTCTTATACTGGTACAACCTATACCCCAACCAAACACTATTTTTACTTTATCCTACCTTATACTCAATTTTATACTTGTACCTGGTACTACTAATTCCCACTAATTCCCCAACCAAACGCTACCTAAAAATAGTTTTTTTTTTTTTTTTTTTTTTTTTTTTTTTTTTTTTTTTTTTTTTGTAAAAAACACCTTACATTTTTTATTTTTTTTTTTTGGAAGTTTTAGGCACTGTTTGAATATCTTAGAAAAATATAGCATAATTAAACTATATTATATTTATTAAAAAAAAATTATAAAATATTTGAGAGACTAATAAAAAAGAATAAATAATTCAAGTATAATTATATTATATTCTAAAAAAATTAGCAAAATGATAATCTATTCCAACTTAAAAAAAAAAAAAAATCAATATTTTGGAGCTCCATCTCACCCTCTGTCGAATTTTTAATTTATTTTTTAAAATTTTAATATTATAAAATTTAAACTTTAGATATAAATTTTAAATTTTAAATTATAAAAAATTATGTACTTTGTTATTATGTACTTTATTGCACCAATTATTATTCTATAATTTGTTATCATTTTAAATAAATTTTATAATTTTTTAAAATATAAATTAGGATGTAAAATTTTATTAAAACAAGTCGATGTTGCTGGCTTAAAAGTGGCCAACATTATGTCATGTGGCGGAAGGTCATATTGGGCCGAGTCACGATCGAAATAGCATGAAGCTTGGTTGAACTGAATCATATTCGCAGTGGCATTAGGCTGGTTAAGCCGAGTCATAATCGAGATTTGTGAACGTTGTGTTTAGACGCTTCAAATGAATTTATTACGTATTTCTAATCGCTTGAGTTTTTTAAAATTAATAATTAGCATTAACGATCCAACAGATGTATTATATTATTTCACTTCACAATATAAATCTAATTTACAACTTATATACATATAAATTTTAAATAAATTAGATCTCATATGTTATTAATACTGTCAAAAGCAATAGTTTATTAGATAATTTATTAGTTATGAATAACTTTATTCTAGTATTAGTTATGAATAACTTTATCTATACATTTATTTTTACAAAGCATTGGATACTTATACCAAATAGTTGAACCTGTTTGAGATAATAACAAAACGTAGAGATATGATTACTTTAACTTTTTATGCAAGGAGGTAACTTAGGTGGCCTTTTATAATTTAGCCAAAAAAAAATTAAAAAAGAAAAAAAAAAAAAAAAAAAAACTAATTTGTCTCAATGTGCTTTAGCTTATTTTTATTTTACTACTCTAGCTATGATTCAAAAAATTATACTTAAATATAGTGGTTTAAAATATTATGCTTAACTATTTTATGGTTATAAAAAAATTTTATTTTGTTATTCTATTTGATAGTAGAATATTTTGATTAAAAAAAAATTATAGAATAGTTAAATATAAAAAATTAATAAATGATTCACAAAGTTATTGTGACACTCCAATAGTTCTATATCGGATAGGAATGGAGTTATTTTTATGACACCACAATAGTTCCACATCGAATGGAAATGGAATTGTGATTGGATATTGTTGAGACCAAAATTTTTCGCCACTCTAAGGAAGTGACATGTGGCGTATACCATCAGCTAAAGACATCAGCCGATAGGATAAATGGTCGACAAGGAGGATCGTCTCATTCAGGATTGACCTCGATCGAAGGCAAGTATCAGACCGCCCCAGTTGAACGACGAAAAGGCGAAGTCACGGTCAATTCTCGGCTGCTCAAGCCACAGAAGGAAAGACCCCGGGAGGAAAGAGTACGAGATTTGGGCGCGAATCTCGTAACTGACTCCGAAACAGCAAACGACCCTCAGCATTGGAAAGCGCCGAAGATCACGTTTCGGCGCGTCAATTAGGGAATGAAATTAGACGAAAACCGGCTACTGTCCTATTGAGGATAATCGACTAAAAAGAAAATGCTTGAGAAATTTACAATGACTCTCCTTAGATCACGCCAATTACTAAAATCGGCGGTTACACACTTGGTTCGTAAATATATAAACAAGTGAACCAACGAAGAAAAAGCGATCCCGCAACCTCGTAAGCCAGTGACCACCCCTGTTTTTTCATATAGTTCATATCTACATTTACTGCTTTCCAAGATAATCTTTACCGCATTTTCTAGGAGTAGAGGAGTAGATTTACTTGTAATTGGCTCCATGTTACTCTTGTAACCTCTTTTCAATCAATACAAATTCTACAATCGGCTCCTTAGCCGTGTCAACTTCTTGTCTCTGACTGTCAATTCGGCTATTCTAAGCCGAACTCTATTTACCTCACAACTCCAGTTCGGCTAATCTAAGCCGAACTCGTTCGAGAGTTGATTGAGAAAACCCGGCCGAGCAGATCCCTCCTCGGCCCGATCGCTTGATTTCTTGGCACGCGGCGCATCGCACTTAAAGGGTCTCCCTCAAGGGCCGATCGCAGACCTCAACTTTTTGGCCCAACAGGTATATAAGAGACATTGACACTAATAATAATAACTGGGTTTAAGCATTTTGGATTGTGGTTTGCGTCTAATGAGTTATTATTGCCAGTGAGCGGATCGTTATATTTGGTATTAGAGTCAATCACCAGCCGAAAGTGTGTGATGAATCTCGGCTTAGGCTGGGTCTAGATTACAAGACTAGCAAGATGTCACGCCCCGAGTTTTGAAAAGCAGGCAATTTTTTTTTTTTTTTTTTTTTTTTTTTTTTTTTTTTTTTTTTTTTTTTTTTTTAAATCAGAGTTTGAAGACAACCAGGGCGCGACAGAGACCGCCACATATATAGAAAATTCTCAATTCACTCATTGGAATTGAGCATTTTCTATACATGCACGGCTAAGCTTTTGCAACAACATCAGAGTAACTAAACTACGTATAACTAAACAATTAAATTACAACAGGATATGATTACAACTCTTTTCCATAATTTACGGAATAATTAAAAGTAGCGGCTGCCATGTGTCGATTGCTAATACGGAACCTCACCAACACGTCCCGACATCCCAACACCCAAACAACCTGAAAAACAGTCACCCAGGGGGTGTGAGATACATCGACAGTGTATCCCAGTGGGCACGACGAGCCGAGAAATAGCTAATCGTACCTACTAGATACAGTAATCTGCGGATATATAGTAAATAGATCGATGGGTAAAGCTGAATAATCAATAAATCACGATATAACTGAGCAGATATGGGTATAGAAATATCAAAATCAATCATGGTGATAATCAAATATAACTGAGCAGAAGTAGGTACTGAAATAAAGCATGCTAATACATGGAAGTATATAAGCTATGCATCAATCAAAGAACAGCAACTACCCAATCATATGCCACTATTGGTCTCACAGAACCTCAAGCAAAGATATCAAAGCAGAACCAACCACAACCATACTGGATTCCACCTAGCCGAGCTGAACAGCAACCCCGTACCATTGTCATATGCCACTATTGGTCTCACAGAACCTCAGGCAAAGATATCAAAGCAAAACCAACCACAACCATACTGGATTCCACCTAGCCGAGCTGAATAGCAACCCCGTACCATTGATATAGCCAAGAGGATCCTCGTACCAAACGATACAGCCGAGAGTTTCCTCATATCGGTACAGCCGAGGGGCTCCCCGTACCCAGTGATACAGCAAGAGGGGATAGCTCACGGGTCAACCAGACCCTTTACCGGTAAAGAACGCAGTGTGGGTGATCAATCCCACAGCGTACGCGAGTGAACAGCAGGTGCACAACCATCATAATGCGAATGCTCAATGTGACGCCCCACTTCCCAGGAGGTCACCCATCCTAGAACTACTCTAGCTCTAGCACGCTTAATTCTCATAACCTCTTGGATCTTGCTACCATCCAAAATGCTATAGCCGGGTTAAGAGATTTAGTCCCTATTATATTATTTATATATAGGACTAATCCAAATTCCGGGTGTGTCACATTCTTCCCCCCTTTAAGCCCTGACGTCCACGTCAGGCTCAAGCACACTCGTAAGCACCAGGCGATGTGAGACTCGTCTCGCTAGCCTTAGCTGACCTTGTGAGGAGCTGCACTCCACTCACAACGGTCATTAGCCGGGGAGCCTCGCTCTACCCACTATATAATCCTGGCTCAGCCGAGACTCATCTCACATTTCCGGCTGGTGAATGGCTCTGATACCAACTGTGACGCCCCACTTCCCAGAGGGTCACCCATCCTAGAACTACTCTAGCTCTAGCACGCTTAACTCTCATAACCTCTTAGATCTTGCTACCATCCAAAATGCTATAGCCGGGTTAAGAGATTTAGTCCTATTATATCATTTATATATAGGACTAATCCAAATTCCGGGGGTGTCACACTCAATCTCACGGTCCACATACTGGGTAATCGGCAACATGCCGGAAATCCCCACAGGGATGCAGATGTCTATATATCAATCATATATCATGCAGTCTGGAATACGAGAAATATGTATCTCTGAATAAAAGCAAGTATAATGACCAAGAAGGCATGATAAGTCCAAGCATATGCTACTGTACTGATATCTGAATAGAAGTAAGTCTATGTAGTGATCGAGCAAATATGATATATATGTCCAAATATGAGCTAATGAACTGTCATCTAACTAATGACCAATCAAGCAGGTATATGTCCAGGTATAAGCAAGGGATACTAAATCAACAGAATAAAGCTCATAAACATAATCTGGGCTAAATAGAAGAACAGGTGTCCGACTGGACTAAAGCAACCAGAGGACCGAAAAGATAAAGCCCGGACCGAAGATAACCCACCTGAATGTAGGCCGGTCCCGAATTCCCGCTAGACTACTGGGAGGCTGGTGCTGAATGCTGGGCCCTGAACAGAAACCGTGATCAGAAATAGACTCACTCATACCCATCCCCGACAACACTACAGTAACCCGAATCCATTCTTTCATACCGTGGTACGCGAAACACGCGCCAGAAATCATAAAACCGACGATTTCGCCGATTTACGGAACGATAACCGATTCCCGCTCAACGAAGATCAACGGACCTCTAGCAAAAAGCTTAGAGATCACATACACACTGTCCAAGATAGTCCACAAAGTCACATTTGCAACTTGGTCCTTAGTGTTCTTTAAAATTACATAATTACACTATTTTAAACGCCATTTCAACTCGTTCTTCCAAACCAGGAGGTTCTAGGCTGCGCTGTCACGCCCCGGAACCCGGGCTCGCCAATAGATCCGCCGTGCACACGGGATTTCCCGCGTACACGAAGCGCTGGTAACCTGCTCCGATATAATATGAACAATAAAAGAGCATAATATCAAGCTGAATAGAAGAACCACATAGTATTTCAGACTGGAAATATAAATACAACTGTAATAAGTATAATAATCTCCCAGCTCACCAAAATAGTACATCCAGCTGGCGGAAGCCAGACCCAAAATAAAAGGAGAATATCACAGTCTGAGTGGAGGGTGCAATATCTGTCTAAAAGCTCTCAGCCTCACAGGAGATCTATCTATTCAGCGATCCCCTTACCTTTATCAGCTGCCGATGGCCTAGCGGCTCCCGCAGACGACTCTGCAAATAAAGAAGAAGAAAGAGAGAAACAACAATGGGGGTGAGAACTACCAGATAAACCAGTAGCCTCCCCTAGTGGGTAAAACCTCAACTCTGACGCACCCACTAGGACTACTAGAGGCAACAGGAAAGAACAGTGGTAAATTATAAAGACTGCTGTAAAGAAAGGAACTATCACCACTATGCATCTACATGCCATGTAGCACGAAATGACTGGATGCAACATTACCAAACATGCCTGCCTGAAATAACTCAGTCTAGTGTCACTAGTAAAACTGGTACTGCCTGCTGTGCCTTGCCAAATCGGGTGTGCTGGCCAATGCCTTATCACCGATAGGGGATAGTTGCCAAATCGGGTATGCATAATACCGATAGGGGATAGGAGTCTCAAAGACTCTAAGCATGTCTGTAACACACTCCGGAGTGGCACTCGAGGGGAGCGACCCACACGAGTAAAATATCTCAGTAATAAGTATCAGAAGTGCCATAAAACAGCAGGACTGGATCATGACTATGATCAAAGTGGGAAAACCATCCACTAGGAAAACCCGATCCCCAACTGACGCAATAAACCAGACTCAACCCCAATCTGATGCAAGGATAAACATCTGGTCAACCGCCTACTGTCCGCGGTCACCGCAATACCCCACAAGTCCACAATCTAGCACAACCTTGGCTACACTATCCCAAACCCCTGCTCACACTTGAGCAACAACATATGAATGCAAAGGACAACAATGAAACATGTTCAAATCCCAATATGATAGTGTAGCAATGAATAGTGGCCTTACCTGATGTCCGGGCATGCATGCAACTGTCTTTATTTTTAAAAGTTGTAAAATAGTGTCAAAGGTTTAAAACAATTGATTTACTGAATAAAAGTCATTTGCATGCGAGATCATAGCCTTTGTCTCAATCACAGTGTCCCAATATAAGTCATCATATCATTTGTGGGGTTATATTAAATTTTAGGGGAGTTTGTCCCAGCGGTCCTTGTCATTTGTCATATTAATTTGTCCCAATGGTTCTCATTAATTGTCCTGTTAGTTGTCCTGTTAGTAGTCCTGTTAGTAGTCCTGTTAGTTGTCCCAATGGTTCTCATTAATTGTCATATTTTAGGGGATTTCTAGTAATCCCAGTGAGCTTGTCAAAAATGAGGTAAGCAACAACCGCCCACCTCGAGCAGCTCAAAATACACCCCAGGTAGTCTCCTGGTTGTCCACAGTCCTCAAATCCTGCAAATCAACGCTCCCGGTATAAATACAAATCCCAAAAAGCACAATATTTGCTGTTTTTCAAACAGCACGGGAAAAGAGGAATTTTTCACCTCTAAAATGAGCTCCTAAAATCCCAGAAAAATCACGGTTGCGTTCCTCGCGAAGAGTAGATCAAAATCGACTCTTAAAACGCCTCGATCTGACGCTCCTACGTCAAGATAAAAATCGGAGAAGTCGGTGCTGTCCAAAAACCATCACAGTAAAAAGGGGGGTCAAAGAGGACTTGAAAACTGTGCCAAAAGTACGAAACGGAGCAAAATGATCAACACGGAAATCGAAGCCCTACCTCTTACGGTCGCGCTGCCGCAAAAATCGTCCAAAAATTCCACCTGGTTAGCCCGCAGTGAATTTTCGACGGAACTGCGACGGGAAATGGGCCTAAAAAGAAAATCGTCGCAGTGCGCCGCGTCGCAGATATCTCACTATCTGTAACTCCTAAAATCCTGAGATTTTAGAGAGAGAGAGAGAGAGAGAACTTTTGTATAGAACACTTTCTCTGATTCTCTCTCTTCGGCGCGCAAAACGAGGTGGAATGAGAGGGGTGGGGGACCCTATTTATAATGGGCCAAGGGAATATTCCCACACGGGATCGGATCCGAACAGGAAACACCGAATTGGGCCAACCAGATTGCGCCACGTGTTGCCCAAACAGGAAACAGCCGGTGCAAGGGCCACTGGGAATTTGCCACGTGTCCACGTGGTCCACATGCCCGGTCCGCGCTCCGGGTTTTCCGGAAAATGTCGGCCAATCGGATGCGCCACGTGTCACATTCCCACGTGCTTCTAGAAGCCGGCCAGCCAATCAGGGGCTGCCACGTGGCAAGGGAAAGTTTCGGTGCACCCGGTGCACGCCTGGCCCATGGACCGCGCACCCGAGCCCCCTGCCCGCGCCTGCCCGCGCCTGCCCGCGCTGCCCGCGCCGCTCTCCCCCGCGCTCCGCCGCTGCCCCGCCGCTGCGCCGCTGCCCGCCGCCGTGCGCCGCCGCCGCCGGTCGCCGGAACAGTAATTCCGGCGGCCGGAGTTACTGTTCCGGCGTGAACAGTACCATGTGCCAAAAAAATAAGTAAATATACCGTTTCGACCGTTTTCGCGCGCTGAGTCCAAATTCGACGTCCGTTTCGCCAAATTCTCATCCGAAATTTTGCCGAAAGCTCCCGGAAAATCCCATTTGCTCCGATTTTCGCGCAGAGTCTATTTTAAATATCCAATTTCGATTCTACAAGCTCCGTTGCACTGTACAAGCTCCCGTAGTCACTGTTTAATGTTGCACAGTTCCTGCGGGAGTCCGGATCATCACATCCTCCCCCACTAAAAAGAGTTTCGTCCTCGAAACGAGACTAAACAATAATCCTCAGTCCGATGTCTCGAATAAGTAGGGGTGAGCATTCCTCATCTCCGACTCGAGCTCCCATGTAGCCTCGCGCTCGTCATGATTGCTCCATTGGATTTTCACATAGGGAATGGCCCGATTGCGCAATTCTCTCACCTCTCGATCCAGAATTCGCAGTGGGCGCTCCTCATACCTCAAATCCTCGCTGATCTCGAGCGGTGTGAAGTCGATGACGTGCGATGGGTCGAAGACATACTTCCTCAAAGTAGAGACATGAAATACATTATGGACACCAGCAAGCCTCGGAGGAAGTGCAAGTCGGTAGGCAACTGGCCCGATACGCTCCAATACCTCAAAGGGTCCAATGTATCGGGGGCTAAGCTTCCCACGAATGCCGAATCTCCTGATTCCTTTGGACGGCGAGACTTTCAGGAATACATGATCTCCAACCTGAAATTCTAAGTCTCGTCGCCGAACATCGGCATAGCTCCTTTGTCGGCTTTGGGCGGTCTGAAGATGCTTCTGAATCACTCGGACCTTCTCTTCTGCCTCTAACAACACATCTGGTCCCAAGGTCCGCCTCTCGCCCACGTCACTCCAATAAAGTGGTGATCGACACTTGCGTCCATACAACGCTTCAAACGGAGCCATCTGAATGCTCGCTTGAAAGCTATTGTTGTACGCGAACTCAGCCAAGATAAGTGTCGAATCCACCCTCCGCCGAAATCCAGGACGCAAGCCCTCAACATGTCCTCCAGGATTTGTATCGTCCGCTCTGACTGCCCATCAGTCTGCGGATGAAAAGCTGTACTGAACCTGAGTTCAGTCCCCAAGGCTGTTTGCAAACTTTTCCAGAAATGCGAAACAAACCTCGGGTCTCTATCTGATACAATGGAGGCTGGTACTCCATGTAATCTCACTATCTCATCTAGATATAACTGGGCTAGTCGCTCAAGTGGCCACGTAGTCTGCATAGGGCAGAAAGTGCGCTGACTTGGTAAGTCGATCTACGACTACCCAGATAGCGTCTGCTCCTCCCTGTGCCCTAGGAAGTCCGACCACGAAATCCATCGTAATGTGGTCCCATTTCCACTGGGGAATTGGGAGACTCTGTAACTTGCCAGCTGGCACTCGATGCTCAGCTTTCACCTGCTGACAAGTTAAACACTGAGCCACAAATCTCCCGATATCCCTTTTCATGCCATTCCACCAAAAGTGTGCCTTGAGGTCCTTATACATCTTAGTCCCACCAGGATGTAGGGTATAAGGTGTATAATGGGCCTCTCGCAAAATCTGCTCTCTGATCTCCGCATCCACTGGCACACATGCTCGGTTCCTGTACCTTAGTACTCCCGAGGCATCTACCGTAAAGTCCCCAGACTGATTACTCGGAATTGATCTTTAATCCTGGTCAAGTGGGGGTCCTCACTCTGTTTCTCCTTGATCCTGTCCAGCAGAGTGGGCTGCACGACTAAAGATGTCAGTCTAGCAGAGACCCCAGGGGACACAACCTCTATCTCGAGCCGTCTCATCTCCTCTAATAGCGGTGCCTGGTCTGTGATCAACATAGACAAACTTTGCACCGCCCTCCTACTCAAGGCGTCAGCGACCACATTAGCTTTGCCTGGGTGGTAGAGAATATCTACATCATAATCTTTTAATAGCTCTAACCACCTACGTTGCCTTAAATTTAGCTCCTTTTGCGTGAACAGGTATTTTAGGCTCTTGTGGTCGGTGTAGATTTCACAGTGCTCTCCATATAGGTAATGACGCCAAAGCTTCAGTGCAAACACTACAGCAGCAAGCTCCAAGTCATGGGTAGGGTAATTCTTCTCGTAATCCTTGAGTTGCCTTGATGCATAAGCAATTACCCTCCCTTCTTGCATCAACACACAACCAAGTCCACTGTGTGATGCGTCGCTGTAGATCACATATCCTTTCCCCATAACAGGGAGGGAAAGGATAGGGGCGGTCATCAATCTATTCTTTAGCTCCTCAAAACTCCTTCTGACAGTCCTCACTCCAGATAAACTTCACTCCTTTACGCGTCAAGCGAGTGAGGGGTGTGGAGAGCTTCGCAAAGCCTTCCACAAACCGACGGTAATACCCAGCTAAACCCATAAAGCTACGTACCTCAGAAACCGTCGTCGGTCGGGGCCAATCACGGACTGCCTCAATCTTTGCCGGGTCCACCGCCACTCCTGCGGCAGAAATCACATGGCCCAAGAAGACCACCTCCCGAAGCCAAAATTCGCACTTTGCCAGCTTGGCATACAACTTCTTCTCTCGCAGAAGTTGCAGCACAATTCTTAAGTGCTCCTCATGCTCGGCATCACTTCGGGAGTAGATCAAGATGTCATCGATGAACACCACCACAAACCGGTCTAAGTATGGTCGGAAAATCCGGTTCATTAAATCCATGAATGCGGCAGGGGCATTAGTTAGCCCAAAAGGCATAACTGTAAATTCATAATGCCCGTACCGTGATCTAAACGCCGTTTTCGGAATATCCTCGGCCTTCACCTTCAACTGGTGGTAACCGGATTGCAGATCTATCTTAGAGAAGACACAAGACCCTTGCAGCTGATCAAAAAGATCATCAATGCGCGGCAAAGGGTACTTGTTCTTGATGGTCACTTTATTTAATTCCCTATAGTCCACACATAGTCTAAGTGACCCATCTTTCTTCTTTACGAATAGCACCGGCGCTCCCCAAGGCGACACACTCGGCCTAATAAAGCCCTTGTCCATCAAATCCTGAAGTTGCGCCTTAAGCTCTCGCAACTCAGCCGGTGCCATCCGGTAAGGAGCCTTAGAGATTGGCGCAGTTCCTGGAACTACGTCAATCACGAACTCAATCTCCCTATCTGGCGGCATACTAGTCAGCTCAGGTGGAAAGACATCCGGAAACTCGCGGGCAATAGGGATATCCCCGAGTTCCGGCGCCGCCGTAGGCCCCTCAACAACACTAGCCAAAAAGGCTACACATCCTCGATGGATCATCTGCCTCGCTCGGGAAGTCGAAACCATAGAGGCAAAGAAAGCACTCTGACATCCCCGGTATACCAACATCTCCTGGCCTGGCTCTCTAAAAGTGACAGTCCTTGCGGCACAATCAATAGTCGCGAAATACCGAGCCAGCCAGTCCATCCCGAGGACCACATCAAAGTCTCTTAACTGTCTTAAGACCAATAGGTCTGCTGGCATAATCCAGGACTCGATTTGCATCGGGCAGGACCAACAGCACTCCTCCACGTGCAAAGTGTGATCGGGAATCTGAACCTCTCGTGCACGTGGTAAAGGTCCTACCTCTATCCCATGTAATGATGCAAATGATTTACTAATAAAAGAATGCGATGCTCCAGTATCAAATAATGTACGAGTCCTAATGCCAGAAAGTAAGGTGATACCTGCCACCACGTGTTCTGCTGCTGAAGAGTCCTCTACCTGCGCAGCATACACTCGCCCACTCTGAGCTGGAGGGCGATACTCCGTGGGATAGGAAGAAGATGGCCTGCTTGCTGGAGCATATGGTCGCTGAGCTGTCGACCACTGCTGAGACGAAGAAGGAGCAGATGCTGAAGATGGAGCCGTCGATGGTGCATATGGGCAGGCAGCTCGGAGGTGGCCAGACTGTCCACATCGATAACAGCGGCCAAACCTCAGATCACATGTATCAGAGTTATGCTGTCCCTGACAGAAAATGCACCTAACCGTAGCCTGGGGCTGCCTCGCCTGCTGCCTCTGTCGCGGAGGCCCTTGCTGCCGCGACTGCGATCTCTGTTGATGCGAATGCTGTTGCTGCTGATGCTGCTGCGGTGGCCTCTGGGATCCACCAGGCCCTCGCCGCTCAAAACGCCCGCGGCCGGAAAACTGAGGCCGTGGCGGCCTCCAAGAACTGGCCTGTCCCCCGTCGTCTTGTGCTGGTCGCTTTCTGTCAGAACTCTGAGTGACTAAGCCCCCACGTCTGGCGATGACGCGGTCTCCCCTCTCAACCCACTGTGCATGCTCTGCTGCCTCCTGCAAGGTCTGTAGCCTTTGAGCATGCACCAACGTATAGATCTCTGGGCGCAGGCCCGACTCAAAGAGCTCCACTTGGTGAGGTCCGTCCCTGGCGACATACGGCACGCAGTTGAGCAACCGCGTGAACTCCTGAGAGTAGTCTAATGCTGTCCGGTCGCCTTGCTGAAGATTCTTCAAATCATCTTCCAGCTTTTTCTTCACACTCGTGGAGAAGTACGTATCCAGGATCATTTTCTTGAATTCTGACCAGGGTAGCTGTCGAGTGATCTGAAATTCCAGGGGCTCCACCCGGCGCCACCATGCATCAGCATCCCCGTCTAAGCAGTGTACAGCCATATGTACCCTGTACTTCGGGTCAATGAAGAAGTCCCGAAATAACTTCTCCATTGAAGAAAGCCAAGTCCCGATCTCCCAAGGCTGAGTATTCCGCCCTGAAAACCTGGGCGGTCCCCGCTTACAGAATCGAGTAAGTTTGTCAGCAAACTCCTGCTCCTCTGCAGGAGTCAATGGCCGGATTGCTCCCTGAGCAACAGGGGATGCCGGGGTCACTGGTACAACTGGGGGATTCACGGCAGGGGAAGAAGGTACGGGAGAATTCTCCGAGGGTGCTACAACAGGCTGCGCCCTCTGTTCTAACATCTGCGTCAGCCGGCTCATGGCCTCCTCCTGACGCCGAACAGCTTCAGACATCTGGGCCATCTGAGCCTGCAGCTCTTGCACCTCACTCTGCTGGCCCTGCTCGGACTCCTCCTGATCGGGTTCAGGGGAATCAGGCTGAGAACGCGTCAACATTCTACGTCGCGGAGGCATCCTACCACAAGAAACCATACTCAGTATCATCACCCCACACGACCCAATCTTAGCGAAAGTCAAAGACATTCTCCTATTTCTGTGACTTTATGTTGTCTGCAGCCAACATAACTGTCCACCAGAAGTAGGCTAAGTCGATCCTTCTTACTTTACTGGAAGAGTTAAATAAGTAACCCAACGACTTCCGCAAAATATCACGTCTCTCATACCCTATTATCCTAGGGTCTGCCAAAAGCCTAGGGTTTCCTAAGTCCCAACTGACCTATCCCTAAGCTCTGATACCAACTTTAATCTGTCACGCCCCGGAACCCGGGCTCGCCAACAGATCCGCCGTGCACACGGGATTTCCGCGTACACGAAGCGCTGGTAACCTGCTCCGATATAATATGAACAATAAAAGAGCATAATATCGAGCTGAATAGAAGAACCACATAGTATTTCAGACTGGAAATACAAATACAACTGTAATAAGTACAATAATCTCCCAGCTCACCAAAATAGTACATCCAGCTGGCGGAAGCCAGACCCAAAATAAAAGGAGAATATCACAGTCTGAGTGGAGGGTGCAATATCTGTCTAATAGCTCTCAGCCTCACAGGAGATCTATCTATTCAGCGATCCCCTTACCTTTATCAGCTGCCGATGGCCTAGCGGCTCCCGCAGACGACTCTGCAAATAAAGAAGAAGAAAGAGAGAAACAACAATGGGGGTGAGAACTACCAGATGAAACCAGTAGCCTCCCCTAGTGGGTAAAACCTCAACTCTGACGCACCCACTAGGACTACTAGAGGCAACATGAAAGAACAGTGGTAAATTATAAAGGCTGCTGTAAAGAAAGGAAACTATCACCACTATGCATCTACATGCCATGTAGCACGAAATGACTGGATGCAACAATACCAAACATGCCTGCCTGAAATAACTCAGTCTAGTGTCACTAGTAAAACTGGTACTGCCTGCTGTGCCTTGCCAAATCGGGTGTGCTGGCCAATGCCTATCACCGATAGGGGATAGTTGCCAAATCGGGTATGCATAATACCGATAGGGGATAGGAGTCTCAAAGACTCTAAGCATGTCTGTAACACACTCCGGAGTGGCACTCGAGGGGAGCGACCCACACGAGTAAAATATCTCAGTAATAAGTATCAGAAGTGCCATAAATCAGCAGGACTGGATCATGACTATGATCAAAGTGGGAAAACCATCCACTAGGAAAACCCGATCCCCAACTGACGCAATAAACCAGACTCAACCCCAATCTGATGCAAGGATAAACATCTGGTCAACCGCCTACTGTCCGCGGTCACCGCAATACCCCACAAGTCCACAATCTAGCACAACCTTGGCTACACTATCCCAAACCCCTGCTCACACTTGAGCAACAACATATGAATGCAAAGGACAACAATGAAACATGTTCAAATCCCAATATGATAGTGTAGCAATGAATAGTGGCCTTACCTGATGTCCGGGCATGCATGCAACTGTCTTTATTTTTAAAAGTTGTAAAATAGTGTCAAAGGTTTAAAACAATTGATTTACTGAATAAAAGTCATTTGCATGCGAGATCATAGCCTTTGTCTCAATCACAGTGTCCCAATATAAGTCATCATATCTTTTGTGGGGTTATATTAAGTTTTAGGGGAGTTTGTCCCAGCGGTCCTTGTCATTTGTCATATTAATTTGTCCCAATGGTTCTCATTAATTGTCCTGTTAGTTGTCCTGTTAGTAGTCCTGTTAGTAGTCCTGTTAGTTGTCCCAATGGTTCTCATTAATTGTCATATTTTAGGGGATTTCTAGTAATCCCAGTGAGCTTGTCAAAAATGAGGTAAGCAACAACCGCCCACCTCGAGCAGCTCAAAATACACCCCAGGTAGTCTCCTGGTTGTCCACAGTCCTCAAATCCTGCAAATCAACGCTCCCGGTATAAATACAAATCTCAAAAAGCACAATATTTGCTGTTTTTCAAACAGCACGGGAAAAGAGGAATTTTTCACCTCTAAAATGAGCTCCTAAAATCCCAGAAAAATCACGGTTGCGTTCCTCGCGAAGAGTAGATCAAAATCGACTCTTAAAACGCCTCGATCTGACGCTCCTACGTCAAGATAAAAATCGGAGAAGTCGGTGCTGTCCAAAAACCATCACAGTAGAAAGGGGGGTCAAAGAGGACTTAAAAACTGTGCCAAAAGTACGAAACGGAGCAAAATGATCAACACGGAAATCGAAGCCCTACCTCTTACGGTCGCGCTGCCGCAAAAATCGTCCAAAAATTCCACCTGGTTAGCCCGCAGTGAATTTTCGACGGAACTGCGACGGGAAATGGGCCTAAAAAGAAAATCGTCGCAGTGCGCCGCGTCGCAGATATCTTGCTATCTGTAACTCCTAAAATCTTGAGATTTTAGAGAGAGAGAGAGGAGAGAGAGAGGAAAAACTTTTGTATAGAACACTTTCTCTGATTCTCTCTCTTCGGCACGCAAAACGAGGTGCAAATGAGAGGGGTGGGGGACCCCTATTTATAATGGGCCAAAAGGGAATATTCCCACACGGGATCGGATCCGAACAGGAAACACCGAATTGGGCCAATCAGATTGCGCCACGTGTGCCCAAACAGGAAACAGCCGGTGCAAGGGCCACTGGGAATTTGCCACGTGTCCACGTGGTCCACATGCCCGGTCCCGCTCCGGGTTTTCCGGAAAATGTCGGCCAATCGGATCAGCCACGTGTCACATTCCCACGTGCTTCTAGAAGCCGGCCAGCCAATCAGGGCTGCCACGTGGCAAGGGAAGTTTCGGTGCACCCGGTGCACGCCTGGCCCATGGACCGCGCACCCGAGCCCCCTGCCCGCGCCTGCCCGCGCCTGCCCGCGCTGCCCGCGCCTGCCCGCGCCGCTCTCCCCCGCTCCGCCGCTGCCCGCCCCGCGCTGCGCCGCTGCCCGCCGCCGCCCGCCGCCGCTCGCCGGCGCGCCGGAACAGTAATTCCGGCGGCCGAGTTACTGTTCCGGTGAACAGTAACCATGTGCCGAAAAAATAAGTAAATATACCGTTTCGACCGTTTTCGCGCGCTGAGTCCAAATTCGACGTCCGTTTCGCCAAATTCTCATCCGAAATTTTGCAAAAAGCTCCCGGAAAATCCCATTTGCTCCGATTTTCGCGCCGAGTCAATTTTAAATATCCAATTTCGCTTCTACAAGCTCCGATGCACTGTACAAGCTCCCCGTAGTCACTGTTTAATGTTGCACAGTACCTGCGGGAGTCCGGATCATCACATGCGCCGTAAGTTTCAGCGCGTTCGTTTCGACGAGACGAAACTCGTGCTCACGAGTTTGGGCTGGCACGAGGCTCGAGGGCAAAGTTGGCTATTAAATTCTTAAGGTCCAGAATGACACTATGCTATATCTTATTTATTACTTGATCAAATGGTGATCTACTGTGAGCATGGTGCTCAGCAATGATAGGGAATTATAGTGCTCACCTGAGGCTTGCCGTAAAGTGACCGGAGAAGTTGGCCGGAGCAACCCTCAAATCAAGCTAGGCTCGTTTGGGTTAGCTTGGAGCAAACCAGGCTCAGACCTGATGCAAAGGTGAGCATCAGTATTAAGACCCTCCCAGATGAAGGTTGGTCACGGCCAAACCAGGCGCCGGCGGCCGGAGAAAAACCCAACTAAAGCCTTTTTAAACAAGGTTGGAGTAACTCGATTCTACAGGACTTTCGGGCTACACCAAAATGACAGGAATACTTAAAATAGTGTTTAGGGATTACCTGTGTGGTTTTCCGGCGACCAGGAGCGGCGGCGGCGGCCGGCGGTGGAGATCGGGTTACCACCTGGTGCAACCACAGAAGTCAAAACCCTTACGTTCAAACTTTCATGCAAATGCATGGAGAAGTTCCTCTCACCCCAGAGAACTTACCAGAGGGCTCAAACGGTGGTTAGGGGCGGCGGCGATGTCCGGCGACCAAGCCCTACCAAGCTCGGTGAAGATGAAGGTGCTCTAAGGGTGGATTCCGACCGGGTGCTTCAAAGGCCTTCCAACTTGGACCAAACTTCTTCTCTTGGTGCTACGGTGCTTGCCAAGACGATATCCGGCGGCGCGGGTGAGCGGCGGCGCCGGACGGCGAAGATCGGTAAAGACAAGGTTTTGCCCGGTTCTAGGGCACGCTCGTACGCCCCGGATCCTTAGCCGATTGCCACCAAACTTGATGGAACCCTTTGCAGTCGTCAAGAGAAGAATCCAACGGTTCAATC
>CM054930.1:7783978-7831996 GCA_029168755.2 Tillandsia fasciculata | reverse complement strand
CGAATCCTTCTTACTTTACTGGAAAGTTAAATAGTAACCCATACGACTTCCGCAAAATCACACGTCTCTCGCCCTATTATCGAGGGGGTCTGCCAAGCCTAGGTTTTCTAAGTCCAACTGACCTATCCCAAGCTCTGATACCAACTTTAATCTGTCACGCCCCGGAACCCGGGCTCGTCAACAGATCCGCCGTGCACACGGGATTTCCCGCGTACACGAAGCGCTGGTAACCTGCTCCGATATAATATAACAATAAAAGAGCATAATATCAGAGCTGAATAGAAGAACCACATAGTATCTCAGACTGGAAATACAAATACAACTGTAATAAGTACAATAATCTCCCAGCTCACCAAAATAGTACATCCAGCTGGCGGAAGCCAGACCCAAAATAAAAGGAGAATATCACAGTCTGAGTGGAGGGTGCAATATCTGTCTAATAGCTCTCAGCCTCACAGGAGATCTATCTATTCAGCGATCCCCTTACCTCGATCAGCTGCCGATGGCCTAGCAGCTCCCGCAGACGACTCTGCAAATAAAGAAGAAGAAAGAGAGAAAAACAATGGGGGTGAGAACTACCAGATAAACCAGTAGCCTCCCCTAGTGGGTAAAAACCTCAACTCTGACGCACCCACTAGGACTACTAGAGGCAAAAGAAAGAACAGTGGTAAAATATAAAGGCTGCTGTAAACAAGGAACTACCACCACCATATGCCTCTAAATGCCATGTAGCAGAATGACTGTATGCAACATTACCAAACTGCCTGCCTAATAACTCAATCTAGTGCACAGTAAAACTGGTACTTACCTGCTGCGCCTGCCTTGCCACCAATCGGGTGTGCTGGCCAATGCCTATCACCGATAGGGGATAGTGTTGCCAAATCGGGTATGCATAATACCGATAGGGGATAGAGTCTAAAGACTCTAAGCATGTCTGTAAACACACTCCGGAGTGGCACTCGAGGGGAGCGACCCACACGAGTAAAATATCTCAGTAATAAGTATCAGAAGTGCCATAAACAGCAGGACTGGATCATGACTATGATCAAAGTGGGAAAACCATCCACTAGGAAAACCCAATCCCCAACTGATGCAATAAACCAGACTCAACCCCAATCTGATGCAAGGATAAACATCTGGTCAACCGCCTACTGTCCGCGGTCACCGCAATACCCCACAAGTCCACAATCTAGCACAACCTTGGCTACACTATCCCAAACCCCTGCTCACACTTGAGCAACAACATCTGAATGCAAAGGACAACAATGAAACATGTTCAAATCCCAATATGATAGTGTAGCAATGAATAGTGGCCTTACCTGATGTCCGGGCATGCATGCAACTGTCTTTATTTTTAAAAGTTGTAAAATAGTGTCAAAGGTTTAAAACAATTGATTTACTGAATAAAAGTCATTTGCATGCGAGATCATAGCCTTTGTCTCAATCACAGTGTCCCAATATAAGTCATCATATCATTTGTGGGGTTATATTAAATTTTAGGGGAGTTTGTCCCAGCGGTCCTTGTCATTTGTCATATTAATTTGTCCCAATGGTTCTCATTAATTGTCCTGTTAGTTGTCCTGTTAGTAGTCCTGTTAGTAGTCCTGTTAGTTGGTCCCAATGGTTCTCATTAATTGTCATATTTTAGGGGATTTCTAGTAATCCCAGTGAGCTTGTCAAAAATGAGGTAAGCAACAACCGCCCACCTCGAACAGCTCAAACAACACCCCAGGTAGTCTCCTGGTTGTCCACAGTCCTCAAATCCTGCAAATCAACGCTCCCGGTATAAATACAAATCCCAAAAAGCACAATATTTGCTGTTTTTCAGACAGCACGGGAAAAGAGGAATTTTTCACCTCTAAAATGAGCTCCTAAAATCCCAGAAAAATCACGGTTGCGTTCCTCGCGAAGAGTAGATCAAAATCGACTCTTAAAACGCCTCGATCTGACGCTCCTACGTCAAGATAAAAATCGGAGAAGTCGGTGCTGTCCAAAAACCATCACAGTAAAAAGGGGGGTCAAAGAGGACTCGGGAACTATGCCAAAAGTACGAAACGGAGCAAAATGATCAACACGGAAATCGAAGCCCTACCTCTTACGGTCGCGCTGCCGCAAAAATCGTCCAAAAATTCCACCCGGTTAGCCCGCAGTGAATTTTCGACGGAACTGCGACGGGAAATGGGCCTAAAAAGAAAATCGTCGCAGTGCGCCGCGTCGCAGATATCTCACTATCTGTAACTCCTAAAATCCTGAGATTGTAGAGAGAGAGAGAGGAGAGAGAGAGGAAAAACTTTTGTATAGAACACTTTTTCTGATTCTCTCTCTAAGGCCTCGGAATCCGAGGTGCAAAGAGAGGGGGTGGGGGACCTCTATTTATAATGGGCCAAGGGAATATTCCCACACGGGATCGGATCCGAACAGGAAACACCAAAACGGGCCAACCAGAACGCGCCACGTGTCCCAAACAGGAAACAGCCGGTGCAAGGGCCAATGAGAATTTGCCACGTGTCCACGTGGTGCACGTGCCGGTCCCGCTCCGGGTCTTCCGGAAGATGTCGGCCAATAGGATGCTGCCACGTGTCACATTCCCACGTGCTTCTAGAAGCCGGCCAGCCAATCAGGGGCTGCCACGTGGCAAGGGGAAAGTTCGGTGCTCCCGGTGCACGCCTGGCCCATGGACCGCGCACCCGAGCCCCTGCCCGCGCCTGCCCGCGCTGCCCGCGCTGCCCGCGCCTGCCCGCGCCGCCGCCGCTCCCCGCGCTGCCGCCGCTGCCCGCCGCCGTGCCGCCGCCCGCCGCCGCCGCCGCCGCTCGCCGGTCGCCGGAACAGTAATTCCGGCGGCCGGAGTTACTGTTCCGGCGTGAACAGTAACCATGTGCCGAAAAAATAATAAATATACCGTTTCGACCGTTTTCGCGCGCTGAGTCCAAATCGACGTCCGTTTCGCCAAATTCTCATCCGAAATTTTGCAAAAAGCTCCCGGAAAATCCCATTTGCTCCGATTTTCGCGCAGAGTCAATTTTAAATATCCAATTTCGCTTCTACAAGCTCCGATGCACTGTACAAGCTCCTAGTCACTGTTTAATGTTGCACAGTACCTGCGGGAGTCCGGATCATCACATGAGCCGTAAGTTTCAGCGCTTTCGTTTCGACGAGACGAACTCGTGCTCACGAGTTTGGGCTGGCACAGGCTCGAGGGCAAAGTTGGCTATTATTCTTAAGTCCAGAAAAGACACTATGCTATAATCTTATTTATGTACTTGATCAAATGGGTGATCTACTCTGGCATGGTGCTCCGCATGATAGGGAATTATAGTGCTCACTCTAGTCTTGCCGTAAGGGACCGAAAGTTGGCCGGAGCAACCTCAAATCAAGCTATGCTCTTTTGGGTTAGCTTGGAGCAAACCAACCAGGCTCAACCCTGATGCAAAGGTGAGCATCATATTAAGACCCTCCTCCCAGATGAAAGGTTTGTTCACGTCCAATACAGGCGCCGGCGGCCGGATAAAAACCCAACTAAAGCCTTTTAAACAGGTTGGAGTAACTCGATTCTACAGGACTGTTCGGGCTACCCCAAAATGACAGGATACTTAAAATAAGTGTTTTAGGGATTACCATGTGGTGGGTTTTTCCGGCGACCAGGAGCGGCGTCGGCGGCCGGCGGTGGGAGATCCGGGTTACCACCTGGTGCAACCACAGGTGCCAAAACCCTTACGTTCAAACTTTCATGCAATGCATGGAGAATTCCTCTCACCCCCAGAGAACTTACCAGAGGGCTCAACGTTGGTTTTGGGGCGGCGGCGGATTTTCCGGCGACCAAACAAGCCCTACCAGCTCGGTGAGATGAAGGTGCTCTAAGGTTGGATTCCGCCGGGTGCTTTCAAAGGCTTCCAACTTGGACCAAACTTCTTCCTTGGTTCTACGGTGCTTGCCAAACGATATCCGGGCGGCGCTGTGAGCGGCGCCCGGACGGCGAAGATCGTTAAGACCAGGTTTTTGCACGTTCTAGGGCACGCTCGTACGCCCCGGATCCTTACCGATTGCCACCAACTTGATGGAACCCTTGCAGTCGTCAAGAGGAAGAATCCAACGTTTCAAATCTGGGTTTTTCAACGGTTGATGGAAGCCCGCAACCCGAGAATCGGCCAAAACGGCGGTTTTCCTCCAGCGAGATGTTGCGCCTCCTCCGGCAACAAGGGTCGACGGCATCGGCTCGGCTTCACAAGTTTGTCCTCTCAAACTTCAGAAAACTACAACCTAGTCCTTGGGCCATTTAAAACAAAAAGCTCAACCAAAGATCTTATCTTGCCGAACAATCAAGGACAAAGGAGAGACCCGCGGCGGCGCACGGCAGAGCCGGGTCTCGGCTTCGGTTTCAAACACACAAGAAACAACCCTCGAATAGGTTTGGTGCAATCCACTCTCCTCTTGGTTGCTTCCTCACCACCAAACCCAGAGAACAAACGCTCTTTGCTTTTGCTTCTTCTTCTCTCCGGCGTTGGACACGCGGCCGGCGGCGTACGCCTGGAGGGAGGCAGAGGGAGAGGAGAAGTCTCTGGTGGAGCGGCAGGGGCTGGGGTTCTCTATACTCTAGGGGTTTTTCTTAGTTTAACCCTAATTGCAACTTATATACTTAGTGTAACAGATGCTACTGCCCCTTCCACACTTAATATTTGAACCAGTCCTTCACAGAATCTCTGTTTCCGCAACAAACTCCCTCTCCATGAATTTGCACACTTTTCGGAGCATAAAATATAAGGGTCTCTGTGTAAAATACAGTATTTTAACTATTTTTTGCGCTTTTCTCGAGGCATAAGAGTCGCCAAACAGAAAAACGGACTTCGCCACGACGTCCGGCTCGCCGAACCTATTAGGTAGCGATTTTTGGTTTTTCGACGAAATGCCCGGATAAATTTTTTGGTCCATAATACTATACTTATACAGTATTACACGTTTTCTCGAGCCTAGGATTGTCAACGAAAATTTCGCCAGCGCCATTGCGCTCAGAACGATGAAGCGGTTAAAATTGACTACCTGGACCAATATGTTCGGACTCCAAACGGTCGATCGGCCGATGTTGGACGAGAGGGGAATTAAATAAGGGGTTACTATTCACAACTTAAGTTGTGGGCCCCGCTCGC
Source organism: Tillandsia fasciculata (assembly GCA_029168755.2). Taxonomy (NCBI): domain Eukaryota; kingdom Viridiplantae; phylum Streptophyta; class Magnoliopsida; order Poales; family Bromeliaceae; genus Tillandsia; species Tillandsia fasciculata. The sequence continues at coordinate 7,826,855 of CM054930.1, read as the reverse complement.
TTCTTCGCTGATTTCTGGACGATCCGACCGTCAGATCGAGAATATATGAATATCAATCTTTCTTGTTTCGATGAGACGGTCGCAATAGTGATCTCGAATTTTTGAGATCAGGCTCCGATCAAAAGTCGATATTTTCGGGCCACAATTGCACTACTAATAATCTATTTTTGCCATTTAAATAATCTAAAAATTATTTAAACTTAGATTTTGGATTTCAAAAATCATGGTTACTACACAAGACAAATCTCACATCACCTGATGATCTTAGACTGTGTATGTATTTGGGCTGACGAGGATGTCAGGCCTAAACACACTCCAATAGTCCCACATTGGATGAGAATGAAGTTGTGATTGAGTATATAAGAGACATTGACACTAGTAATAATAATTTGACTTAAATATTTTAAGTTATGATTTGAATCCAGTAAATTATTATTACTAATGGGTCGGATTGTTAAAATTATATTTAAATTTAATTTTTTAAATCATAAAATAGCCTAGCAAAAATAAGTTAAATTACCATAGGGCAAATTGAAATTGATCTTAAAAACATATTCAAAACAAAGAAAGAAAGAAACCTCTTGTGTTGACGGGGATTTCTTTAAAAAATAATGGTCAAAAAATTAAAATCAAAATCAAAATCTGGCAGAATTTAGAATATATTTGAATATTGGAATAAATTATTTTCAACATAATTTTTTTTTTTTTTTTTTTTTTTTTTTTTTTTTTTTTTTTTTTTTTTTTTTGGTGTGTGATTAAAGTAAATATTAAAAAAAATGTAAAAAATCTTGCCTTCCATAATTTAGTAGATAATATATTTTATCTACAAAATAATTTGTGACACTCCGAAGATTTAAAATAGTGCTATATAAAGAGTATAATGGGGCGAAACCTATTAATCCAACTATAGTATTTTTGATGGTGGCTAAATTTAAGAGATTAAGAGGATTAAGAATATTAAAACTATGATAGTTTTAGGATGGATGCGCTCCTAGAAAGTGAGGCATTATAGTTGCTATTAGAGCCAATCACTAGCCAGAATTCTGGGTGACACCTACAATTTTTTTTTAAAATAGTTCGATATAAAAAAAATATAATAGTGCTAAATCTCTTAACTTGTCTGTAGCATTTTGGATGGTGGTTAAACCCAAAAGGCTAAGATGGGTAACCTGTGAAAAGTGGGACATCACAGTTGGTATCAGAACCAATCGCTAGTCAGAAGTGTGAGATGCATGGGTCTTAACTGAGCTAATACGGACGACCGTTGTTGGTGGAGCTAGCGCGGCTCCCTACAAAATTAGCTAAAACTAACGAGACAAGTCTCACATCGCCTGATGCTTATAAGTGTGCCTGAACCTGATGAGTATGTTAGAATTTAAAGGGAAGGAATGTGATACTTCCGAAATTTGAAATAATTTAATATAAAGAATATAATAAGACTAACTCTTTTAATCTGACTATAACACTTTAGATGGTGTGTGACGTCCCAATAATTTCATACCGGATGAAAATAAGATTGTGATTAAATTTATATATAAGAGATCATAAACACAAATAATAATAACTGAATTTAAGCATTTTGAATTATGATTTAGACCCAACAAATTATTATTGTTAGTAAGCCGAATCATTACATGGTGGCTAAATCTAAGAGTTTATGAAGGATAAACATATTAAGATTAGAATAGTTCTATAATAGGAATAATTGCGTGTGTACTCCTGAAATTTGAAGAAATATTTGATTTATCCCTATTATTTTTTTTCTTTCCAATATACTCTTCATACGTTCCACCATTATTAAAAATATCCCTATCGTTTCTCTTTGTTAAGTTAACTAGGGTTAAACTAGAGTTAAATAGTAATCGGAGTTGAAAACTATCAGATATACCTATTTTGCCCGGGTTTAGGATTTAGGGTTTAGAGTTTAGAATTTTTTAGGGTTTAGGGTTTAGGGTTTTACGGTTTTGGGTTTAGGGTTTAGGATTTTTTAGGGTTTTATGGTTTAGGGTTTTAGGGTTTAGGGTTTAGAGTATATTTGAAAGGGCAAAATGGTAATTTCAGACAGATAACGGCAGTTCCAAACGGTACACTAATAGAGTTTAACTTCAGGGGTATTTTGGAAAGAAGTTGAAACGTAAGAAGTGTAGTTTTAATATTAGCCTTCTAAAAATAGTAAATCTGAAAACAGAAAATTTTTTAAAAATATATAGAAAATTGCCCCTATAATATATAATCACATGCATAGATGTGAGAGTCGTGTAATTTATCTTATTTCCAAAGGTATTAAATTAAAAAATAAAATATGCCATTTCATTTTACACATTTGGTGACATTCCTATCTCATATACCGAACATTACCGCTTCTTTAGTAAATTAAAAAATTATCAAGAATAAAATATTTTTAAATATTTTTGAATCCTAGTAGGATCTTAACATTAAAATCTTGCAGCTGGTACCCTATTAGGAACTAATTGTTTGTCTCTAAATAGATCATGTTTGGTTGGGGAATAAAGGAGAATAACTTATTTATCCCTCTTTATCCTTCAAATATAAAAAAAGAAAAAGAAAAAAATTTGTTATTCCTTTGTTAACGGATTATTCTGAAAATAACAATTCTCTCCATTAGGATAACAAGATAGTTCCTATCCGGAAACAATCTTATTTCTATTTTTTTTTATTTTTTATTTTTTAAAATTTAAATTAAAATTTATAAAATTTTAAATTTAATTTTTTTATTTTATAAATTTAAAAAATTTTAACTTTAATTTTTTATAAATCTAAAAAATTTAAAAATTTAAAAATTTAAAATTTGTACAAATTTTATATATATAAATTTTTAAATTTTTTATAGAAATTTTTTAATTTATACAAATTTAAAAATTAAAATTTTTGCATCATCTTTTACATATTTTTCGCGATAATTAAAATTTAAATTTTTAAATTTAGAAAAACTTTAAATATTATAACTTTTTAAATTTGTAACTTTAATTTTTAATAAATTTATAATTTTAATAAATTTTAAAATTTTAACTTTAATTTTTAAAAAATTAAAAGGTATTATTTACTAAAATATAAACTTTAATTTATACAAATATTAAGTATTATTTAATTAATATTTTATATTAATTAATTAGATAAAAATATTATTATTTTAAAATTATAATTATTTTTATTTTTTCACTATTCTCGCTTATTTAAAAAATGAACCAAATACAATTTCAGCTATTTCTAAGAATAACAGTTTTACAAATCAAACACTATTTTTCTTTTATTCCTGATTATTTCGGAATAGCAAACTATTCTAGAAATAAATTTTAAAAAAGTTTATCTCTAAGCTCATAATTTTCAAACCAAATGGTAACTTAGATATTATTTGGACATGAGAATAAATTATTTATTAATAAATAAATTATTTTATATAAATAGAAGGTGGGCATTTGACTTTTGCTTCACAAAAGTTTTGGCATGCATATTTGATAGAATAATATGTGTCGCTTCAAAATAATTTTTATTATTTTAAAAATGATATAAAAATTAAATTTATTATTTTATTTTAATTATTTGATTATAATTCTAAATTTTCAATAATAATAGATGAATTTTTTATTTCAAATACGTTATTATTATCACTGTATAATTAATTAATTTTCACGTCTAAGTAAGGCCTAAAATTTTTAAGATGCCAATAAAAAGTATTTTAAATAATTAAAACTTAAGGTATTGATACACTTAAGGGAGTGCTTGATTTTGCATAAAATTATGAATAGTAGTTTTTCGTAAAAAAAATAAAAAAATAAAAAAAAAATAAAAAAAAAAATAAAAAAAAAAAAATAAAAATAAAAATAAAAATTGGTGGAAAATTTTTTACGCTATGTAATGTTTAATTTGTAACAAAAAACAATTTTTTATTAATATTTATTTGGTTGGAAAAAATAATATTTACTGATTTGATAGAAAAAATAATATATGAAAAAATAATTACGCAACTTGAATTTTTGTTTTCCATCGAAAATCGACAAAAAACGAAAACGATATATTTTTCTCAAATATGTAAAACTAATTTTTCAAAAGAAAATTACGGCTAAACAAACACACCAAAAATAAATTTTTAAGTCAAAAATTATTTTTTAATATATTTTACAGCAAACTAAACATACGTAAAAAAATTTATATATATAAAACGTAGGGTTATTATACATACTCTTATGATTATAAATCTTTTTATACTCATAACTTTTTTATCCTTGGATGAAGGAATGTGCGGTTAGGATGATAGTGGTCCCCCTAGGGTTTACTAGATTGTTGAGAAAATAGTATAAATTTTAGCGACTACTATAATCATAACCGCACATTTCTTCATCCAAGGGATGAAAATTTATGAGTACAAAAATATTTTACTCATAAGAGTATAGTAGCCGGACAATATATATATATATATATATATATATATATATATATATAGAGAGAGAGAGAGAGAGAGAGAGAGAGTTGAGCTGGAATGCTATCGATAGTAAATAGACTCCGTTGCCATCCATTTATTTCGATGAAGGAGCTTTCAAATCGACGATCGACACCGTTGAATATAATAAAATAATGCTTCTATACTATTAATAGTATTATAGCCTTACTATTCTAGTCCCATTTTTTTATTTTAGGATGTTCAAATCAACGTTTTCCACCACCGTTAAATATAATTTAAGGTATATAAATTAAGTTCTTAGAATATTTTTTTTTTTTTATAATTTTTCGAATTGTTTAGTTAGTAAGTAAATAATATCAAAATGAATGGTAGAAATTGAATAATTTTTGAAATTTGAGGATAGCACTTTTGAATTTAAGATCGAAAATGTTGATCTTGATTTAAATAGTTTAAAATATTTTCTATCAAAATTTGAATAAATTTAGATTCTTCTATACCGTTAAATTACAAACTCGTCATAGTAGCCATTGAAATTAATAATTATAAAATTATTTGATCATAAAGTAAACTATGTCGAAAAATTATAAATTTTTTTTCTAAAAACTTTATATATTTTAGATCATATTTAATGGTGTAGATCGTTAATTTAAACACCCTAAAATCGAAAATGAGATTATAATAGTAAGGCCCTAATACTATCAATAGTATAAGAGCATTACTCTCTCTCTCTCTCTCTCTATAGAGGGAGAGAGTAGAGGTTATATACTTTCAAAAATATAAACTTATTCATACTTGTAAATTTTTTATTATAAAATTTGTATTGAAATTCGTATTATTATAAAGATATTTAAGAAGAGAGAGAGAAAGTACAATTGTATATATCCAAATACAAATTTTATGATAAAAAATTCATAAGTATGGATGAGCTTTTATGCTTTTGAAAGCATATAAGCTCTACTATATATATATATGCTTATATGTAGAGCTTATATGCTTTCAAAAGCATAAAAGCCCATCCATACTTATGAATTTTTTATCATAAAATTTGTATTTGGGATTTGTGTTTTTGTAAAGTCAACTAAATAGAGAGAAAGATAAATTAAAAAGATTCACAAGCATAAATGTGTTTGTGCTTTTAAAAGCATATAACCTCTACTCTCTCTCTCTCTCTCTCTCTCTCTCTCTCTCTCTATATATATATATATATATATATATCTATATATATATATATATATCTCATTCTCAGGCTAAATTCGACGTGGCTGTACCTCCTTATTTTGAGGATGGTAGGCCCCTCTCTCTCCTTCCCCCACACAACCCTTCATCTCTTTACTCTCTCTCTCTCTCTCTACTTTTTCATCGCAAGACCCTTCATCTCCCCCCACTCTCTCTCTTTCTCTAACTCCTACCGCATAACCCTTCATCTCCCTACAATATAACTGTGATAATAATATTAAATTTAGATATGAAAATATTAATTCTCTTCTAAAATACTTTAATGTCTTTTAAAATTGAAATGTCCATCTTGGATAGAGAATCGAGGACTACCTAATATTATTAGAGTAAAAGAATCCAAGCAAAAGAGTATAAAAATATATTTTTCTATTTCTAATAAAATTATAAAACTTTAAAGGCCATTCATATAAATTTTTTACTTATCAGTACATCAGGCATAAGTCGTACATGAAAGGCCATGCCAACGAGTACTATAATTCTGAAAAAACAACACTATATTTATTGTACATATAATATATTTCAGTTCTCTATATATTTTATTATTTTTAACAAGTATTTTTAACCATTTTTATATAAAATTATACATTTATTATTTTTAATATAGAAATTAAATAAAAAGGATAATTGAGTGGTGCCTTTAAAAAAATATAGTACAATATGGAAAAAAAAAATCTATATAAAGTAAAGTATAGCATATTGTAATTAAGTTAATTTTATATAAAAACTGTAAAAAATACTGATTAAAAAAATGACAGAGCATATATCTAACTTATTTTGACATAAAAATAACAAAATATATAAAAATAATTAAAAATAATTTGATAAAAATTTTCAATGAGCCTTTCATAGAGATATATTTAATATTTCCCTACTATTTAATTAAGATATCTTAATATCCCCCCACTCTCTCTCTTTTTCTAACCCCTACCGCATAACCCTTTATCTCCCTCCTCCCCACTCTCTCTCTTCTCTACCTACATGTTTTCTTAGTGCTCCTCTCCTCTCCCTTCTCCTCCCTCCCCATTCCCTCCCCGACCTGGCTTTCAGCTTTTAAGTGCTGGTGTCAGGCTGCATCTCAATACCTTTGTGATTTTTCTTCGAAACCACATCTCGACAGCGATGTAATGTAAGTTAGTTTGTTTAAAGTTTGTTTAATTATCGTAAATACAAATATATATGATGTTTTCTTATGTTATATATATATATATATATATATATATATATATATATATATATATATATATATATATATATATATATATATATTGGAATTTTTACAGGACTTTAATGAATTCTGTTTTTGAACTACTTCTGAGAGCCTGGGCAAGTTCACGTGGTCTGAAGGTATAGGCTGCACTACTATTTATTTCCCTAGGTTTGGTTCTTTTGTGTATAAGTTGTTGCTTAGGTAGGCATATGTTGTTTTTATCCGGTCATCAAATGTAAAATAATTTATAACAAGTAAAAATATTGATAATTCCAATTATTTTGCATGCCAATGTATGTTTGATATCACTACGTACTTTGTTTTCAAATTATTTACTTATTGCTATCAAAATATCCACTTGGAACTTTTGCAGCTGGATATCTTTAAAAATGGAGTTCTTTTATTCATGCCATGCTATACGTTAGTTCTTCAGCCCGTGTATATTGTATCATATTTTAATAGTGGCCTTTTGTGCAAATTTTTTTGATCAGATGCGACTATTTTCTGTTGAGGCCTTAGGTTTTTTACTGTTGCTACAAAGTTATTTAAATTTTATTTTTTTACTTTCAAAATTTATAGTTATTTTTTCTATTTTTTTATATTTTTATTTATTTAATTAATTTATAAATTTTTGCTATAATTTTTACCCGCCGCATCGCGCGGGTTACTACACTAGTATATATATATATATATATATATATATATATATATATATATATATATATATATATATATATATATATATATATATATATATATATCGGCTACTATACTATCGATAGTACCAAGCATTTGGTACTATCAAATTTTTATCCTTAGATCAATCCCTTTAATTATTTTCATCCGTTAAATTTTACTATTTTCCAACCACCCATTAAACCCAAGGGACCCACTATCATCTCAACTGCACATCTTTTAATTCAACGGTTAAAAACTTAATAGCACCAATAATTTGATACTATTAATAGTATTCCAGCCTAACTATATATATATATATATACTATATATATATATATATATATATATATATATATATATATATATAATCCGGCTACTATGCTTGCATAAGCACCAAGCAATTAGTGCTTGTAAGTTTTCTACCATTAAATCTACTCTTTTGACTAATTTATTTCTCAGATCATTTTATTCCACCAACCACTCACATAACCCAAGGGGCTCACTATCATCCTAATCACACATCTTTTTATCTAAGAGTTAAAAATCTACAAGTACCAATAAGTTGGTACTTTTAAAAATATAGAAGCAGAATTTTATATATATATATATATATATATATATATATATATATATATATATATATATAGTAGAGTTTATATATTTTTAAAAGTACAAGCCAAACTATATTTGTGAACTTTTTAACATTTTACCATTAAATTTGTATTGAGATTTGTGCTATTATAAAGTCAACTAAAGAGAGAGAAAAAAAAAAGTACAATAGCACAAATCTCAATGCAAATCTAATGGTAAAAAATTGACAAGTATAGTTGGACTTGTGCTTTTCAAAGCATATAAGCTCTACTCTCTCTCTCTCTCTCTCTCTCTCTCTCTCTCACAAGCACAAATAATTTGGTACTTTTACGAGCATAGGAGCTCAATTATATATATATATATATATATATATATATATATATATATATATATATATATATATATATATATATATCATTATATACATATATATATATAATATATATATATATATATATATATATATATATATATATATATATAATTATTTTTTTAAGCTAATTAATGTCTAAATAATGCATTTTAACAAACTATTTATGCTCCTTCTGTTTTTATTCTCAGCCGTTCGATTAGGAAGATTTGATGATAATGATGATATCGATAATGATGATGAAGCAATGAGATTTGTTACAAGCTGAATTAACAGGGACTTTGAACAAATGCCAACTACTTCAATAATTAACATTATTGTTATGGTACATGTGTGCACTGTGTAGAGACATAGGAAACTTCCCTGTGCTATTATATATACATAGAAAAATAATTAAGAACAATATAATATATATATATATATATATATATATATATATATATATATATATATATATATATATATTCAATTTGATCGAACTATTTAAATTATTCATCAAAATTTAAATCATTCATTATTGTTTAAAAATAAATAAATAAATAAATATAGCACGTCATCTTATTACTACTATATATATATTTTTTAAAACTAATAATATATCTTTTCAAATCTTTAAATAATATAGTACAATCAATTAATCCTACCGTACAAATTAAGTTATTAAAAATTTACTTATTTTAATAAGATGGGTGATTATTATACGCATGCACCATCTTTTGTATTTTTAAAATATTAATTTTATTATTATTCGAACTGATAATAATTTGTCCAGTTTAAATCACCAATTTAAAATTTATAAATCTATTTAAGTGTTATATTTTTATACATAAAAAAAAAAAAAAAAAAAAAAACGTTGTTGAGCTAAATCATATTTTCCTCTACTATTTTATAAAGATGGGAAGCGCAAATTGAATCATCAATAAGTCGAAAAACTAATCGCTTCGAAAAAAGAAAAAAAAAAAGGAAAAAAAGAAAGGAAAAAGGATTGTTTATGATTGCAATTCTCTATTGTATGAATCAGAAACGTAAATTCTTTCTAAATCCACTTCGTTGTCTTACCACTTGAATACGAGTGATTTGGCCGAAATGAATCATTATTATTATCACTTGCAGTTAATTAGCATATTTTTTATGGATCGGGTCGGGCCGGGCCGGGCCGGGTATAGAAATTGGCTTATTGAGGCCCAATAACTATACCTCAATTCTTGGTCCAATTTGGTCTAAAGAACATATTGTTCTTATAGCATCATCTACATCTCTTTTGGTGCCGTTTGATATCCAGGTCACATAACGCTATTGAACTTCAAAATAATAATAATAATAATAATATGATGATGAAAGTATTGAAAAGTATGCTCTTCTGTGATGGCATTGCATAAATGCAATATGATATTACATATGAAAACAAATAGATTGTTCGACCGTTTGGCCTAAATTCTGAAAAAAAAAAAAATTACAGAATTAATTTTGATTTGGAGAATTATTTTAGATTAAAAGTTTTGTAGCATTTGGTTGTGTTTAAAAGAAAATTAATTTTTTAAAGTTGTTCGAATTTTTTTTTCCAGTTTACAAATAATAAATTTTTAATGAATTTTATTTTAAAATAAATTAAAATTATTATTTAAATTTGAATGTTGACTTTAATTTTAAGTTTAAAATTCAACTTCTAATTTAAATTTTAAGTTTTAAATTTTAATTTAAAATATAAATTTGAAATATAAAATTTTAAAATTCAAAATTTCAATTTAAAATTTAAAATTTGAATAATTAAAATTTAAAATTGAAAATTTAAAATTTGAGATTAAAATTTAAAATTTAACATTTGAGATTAAAATTTAAAATTTTGATTTTTTAAAAATTTAAAATTTGAAAATTAAAACATAAAATTTTAAAATTAAAATTTTATTTGAAATTTGAAATTTGAAATATGAAATTTTAAATTTGAAATTATAAAATTTAAAATTTGATTTTTGAAATTTAAATTTTAAAATTTAATATCTAAATTTAAAATTTAAAATTCTAAAATTTGAAATTTAAAAGTTAAAATTTGAAAATTAAAAATTCAAATACAAAATATAAAATTAAAATTTGAATTGAAATTGAAATTTTAAATCTAAAATAATAATAAAAAATTAAAAATTTGAGTCTAAAATCTTTCAAAAAGCATATTTTACCTATTTCTAATTTTGGACCTCAAAAATTTAAAAATTAATTTTAAAAATCGAACTGAGATTTTGGAAACGAATTTGACAAACGCTCTATTGAACAAAAAAAAATTCCTTTTGAACCTAAAATTACTTTTCAAAGATATCCATGCCGCATAACGCTATTTAATGCAAAAAAAAAAAAAAAAAAAAAAAAGTTAAATTACAGAAAATTTCTCTGTAATATCCAGCTTTTTCACTTTGCCCCATTGTCTTTTAAAAGCCTATATTTTACCCTCTCGTAATTACTGAAATATGCATTTACCTCCGCCGTCACCATTCCGTGAATGAATCGTCAATTTTTTAAAAAATATTATTAGATATACCCAAAATTTCCTTTAAGAATAGCGGAAAATAAGCTAAAACTCATTCTCACTCCAATATAAGGTAAGGGCATTTTCGTCAATTTATCTCATCCGTTAACGCCGTTGCCCCCTAAAGACAATTCGGTAATTATAAGGTAAGGATATTTTCGTCAATTTATCTCGTCCGTTAACGCCGTTGCCCCCTAAAGACAATTCGGTAATTACAAGAGGGCAAAATGTAGGTTTTTAAAAGACATGGGAGTAAAGTAAAAAAATGAAATATTACAGAAAAATTTTCTATAATTTAGCCAAAAAAAAAAAAAAAAAAAAAGATAAAAATGCTAAGAAATTTACTCGTCCGCCTAACAAAATCACATAAATTATATCTTAATCAATTTATTATGATATATGTGATGTGATATTACACCTGTAAATATATGAGGAGTGCTACCTGTACACCCCTTGGGGTGTACAGGTTACACCCCACCCCATCCTGGGGTGGGGTGAAATTCACCCGTCACATCGCGTGACGGGTGAAATGCACCCCACCCCAGAATGGGGTGGGGTGAAATTCACCCGTCACATCGCGTGACGGGTGAAATGCACCCCACCCCAGAATGGGGTGGGGTGAAATTCACCCGTCACATCGCGTGACGGGTGAAATGTACCCCACCCTAGAATGGGGTGGGGTGTAAGATGTACACCACCGAGAGGTGTACATATAGTTTTTCCCTAAGTTAGCGTTTGGTTCGGGGATTAGGAAAATTTTGTTATACCGGGGATAGGTATAGATTCTGGTATTAGCAGGAATTGGTGTAAATTTGCGTTTGGTTGGTTTTATGAGTTATACCGGGATTAAAGAAAATTATGTTTGGTAAATTATATAGGAATAAGGAGAATAAGATGAATAGGAAAAAATTGTGTTTGGTTGAGTATAGAGGAATAAGAAGAATTGATAAGTGATAAATTTGTGTATTGACTATTTTGCCCTTTATGATATAATTTATAAATAAAATAATTTATTATATTAATCAACCTAATAATAAATTTAAAATATTAATTAATTGAAATTTAATAATATTATTGTAAAATTATTGTGCTTATTTTGTATAATAAAACTCCAGTAACGTAGATAGTATAATAATATATATATATATATAATTTTCCACAATTATTTTATATTTAAAAAATATTATTTACTTAAGTATTTACCATTTGAATTTGAAAATTGAATTTGAAATTTGAATTTTATTGAGAATTTGAATTTGAAATCTGAATTCAAATTTCAAATTTTAAATTTTGAATTTAAAATCTAAATCTAATTTTTAAATGTAAAATCAAAATTTAAATTTTGGATTTGAATTTCAAATTTGAATTCAAATTTTATTTTTAAATTTAAATTTGAAATTGAATTCATAATATGATTTTAAATTTAAAATTTGAATATGAGTTTGACAATTAATTTAATTTAAATTTGAAATTGAATTCATAATCTGAATTTGAATTTGAATTTAAAATTTAAATCCAAAGTCTGAATTTGAATTTGAAATTTGATTTCAAATCCAAATTCAAATTTGAAATTAAAATTCATATTCAAATTTTGAATTTGAAAATCAAAATCAAAATATAAAATTAAGTTTGAAATTAAAATTCAAATTCAGATTTTAAATTTGAAAATCAAAATCAAAATCAAAAAATAAAAATAGGTAAAGATGGGGATGAAGATGAGGTGAGGTTGGGGAGAAGAAAGCAAGAAGAAATTTCTCGATTCCCGTGAAAATCTGGGTTCTTCCCAATTCCACCGTTTCACGGGAATTGAAATTCCCAAATCCATCCCCTCTATTCTTGCGATTCCGGAACCCGGATTCCCCTAAATCCTATCCCCGTTTGGGTATGGAAACGGGGATAAGGGGGTATTCCCCCCTTATCCCCGTTACCAAACGGGACCTAAATATATACAGATTTGGATTGGAGTACTATAAGTGAAGTTACATTGTTTTTATGATCACTTTTCCTACTCCTGGCTTTGACTCAGGTAGCAGCCAAGTCCCATTCTTCCACTCCTTATTTTCCATTCCTTATTTTCCATATTCGAATATTAAAATTTTTTCTATCTTAAATTATCTGTCTAAATATTTATCCAAATATTTAAAACAGTCAAATTGAATGATTTATAGTAAAACAACTACTAACCGCACATTAATTTTATCAACATTTAAATTTTGTTAATCCAAACATATGCTAATTCAGACTTTTATTCACAAAAATATTTTAAGAAGGGGTTTTCATATTTTCAAATTATTTTCGATAATGAGATTTTTAAATTGACGATTGGTTTAAATTCGTTCCGTTATAATTGATCGAGAGTATTTAAAGTATCTAAAAATTAAATTTTATAAATTTCGATATCATTTATATAGTAATTAAAAGAGTCCAAAATAAAAAAATAAAAATTTCACAAAAAAAATGATGTAATACTAAAATTTTAGATTAAAGCTACTTATTATGTTTTAGATAGCATAAAGAATTTAATTTGTATCAAAAAAATTTCTGATTTAAATATTTCTAAACTGCTATATTTGTAAACGACTCACATCAATTAATTAAAATTATAAATTTCGAACCATTTCGATCACTAATTTAATAATAAAAAAAAATTATGAATATTTTAAATTATTAAACTTACCAACAACGCACATGCATCATATTAAAAATTTTAAAAAATTAATATTTTATATATTTTTAATATATTAAATTAGTAAAAGTATTATCATCAAAAATAATTCATGAAAACAACCCAGCTGGACTCCACATCAAACTAATCATGCAAAGATGAAATACACTCCACTAAAAAGAGGAGAGAATGAGTATTGAATACGCAACATCAATCCATCACTAATGTTGTTTTTTTTTTTTTTTTTTTTTGAGAGAGAAAGATAGCATGCTATTCGCTTTGTTTATTTTTTAAATAAACTTAGCTGGAAATGTAAAGCAACTAAGCTTCGAACTCGGGTCACGGATATCAACCACCAAGTCCTTTACCACTTGCACTAGAGACGGTTGATAATCCATCACTAATGTTGCTATTTATCTAAAACTTGTGTTTTGATTTGACAAGTCGATAAATTTATTAAATATTTATTTATAAATTAAAAATATAATTAATTTTTTATTTTATAATAATAAATTTAAAAAATAAATAAGTTAAATAAAAGGGGCAATTTCCTACGTCTCCCTAAAAATTTCCCTGTTTTTAGATTTACCCCTCTTAGAAGGCTAATATTAAAACTACCCTTCTTACGTTCCAACTTCTTTCCAAAATACCCCTGAAGTTAAACTCTGTTAGTGTACCCTTTGAAACTGCCGTTATCTGTGTGTAATTACTATTTTGTCCTTTCAAATATACTCTAAACCCTAAAACCCTAAAACCCTAAACCCTAAAACCCTAAACCCTAAACCCTAAACCCTAAACCCTAGAACCCTAAAAAACCCTAAACCCTAAACCCTAAAACCCTAAACCCTAAACCCTAAAACCCTAAAAAATCCTAAACCCTAAACTCTAAACCCTAAACCGGGGCAAAATAGGTATATCTGATAGTTTTCAACTCCGAATATTATTTAACTCTAGTTTAACCCTAGTTAACTTAACAAAGGAAAACGGTAGGGGTATTTTTAATAACGGTGGAACGTATGAAGGGTATATTGAAAAGAAAAAAATAAGAAGGGTAAATCAGATATTTCTTCATATTTCAGGGGTACACAGACAATTATCCCTAAATAAAATTACAGTACATACTAAATTTAACGCGGTATATTATAAATAAAATAATTATGTATTTTTAACATGTAAGATCAGAAGAACCGCGAAATGGAGATGGGAGCGGATCCGCTGATGGGGACACCGCACATGCATTCGTTGAGTATGCATTTAAAAGAGGAAACTGCCAATCATACAGCTATCATCACATGATAGATCCCCGTACGTGATTTTGAGTCATTATATTATGAACCCGGTACATACATCATTACAAATCGCGCACCGAAATTAATAAATACCTCACAGTAAAATGTTTTTTTTTTTTTTTTTTTTCGAATATATGTTAAATTCTGGCGGTAATCGAATCTGAATACGGGCAAGGGATTAAGGCGGTCCGCGAGCCTGAATATTGCCGAATCAAGGTCAAGATTAATAAATACCTCACAGTAAATGTGTGTTTTTTCTTTTTTTTTTTTTTTTTTTTTTCACATATATGTTAAATTATGGCGGTAATCGAATCTGAATATGGCCAAGGGATTATGGCGGTCCGCGAGCCTAAATATTGCCGAATCAAGGTCAATTCGTGTTCGACTCGTTTAATAAATAAAGTGAATATAAGTTGACTCTTGAATAATAAGTAATTTAATTATCAATTATACCACTGATGAAAAATATTAGAAAAAAATTAAAAAATTAAAATTTATAAATATAATTTTTTTTTTATATTTGGGTTGACCTAAGATTCAAATAGTAAAAATTTATTATATATATATATATATATATATATATATATATATATATATATATATATATATAGAGAGAGAGAGAGAGAGAGAGAGAGAGAGAGAGAGAGAGAGAGAGGGGGGGGGGGGGGGAGGGCTGGAATACTATTAGTAGTAAATGAATTCTGTTACGTTGTCACCAATTTAATTTTTGATGATAGAGTTTTTAAAACTACGATCAACACCATTAAATCTGATGTATATAGATTATTTAAACTATTTAGAAATTAAATTTTATCATTTTTTGATTTTTTGTTTGTTCATCAAGTAGACAAAAAAATAAACGGTTGAAAATAAATATCCTTTAAAAAGTAATGATAGGAGTCTTTTAATCAAGATCGAGAGTATAAATCTTACTTTAAATAGTTTAAAAAATTTTCAAACCAAAATTTAATTAATTTAGAATTTTTTTTCACCGTTAAACGAGCAAAATACTCATATCTACCATTAATTTTACAAATTTAGCAGCCATTTAATCATTAGGTCAATGATGTCAAAAGATTTAAAATTATTTTCTAGATATATTCAGTGGTCTAGATCATGTTCAACAGTGTCAATCGTCAATTTGGAATCTCCATCATTAAAAATAAATAGTTGGCAATGAAGTTCGTTTACTACAGATAGCATTCAGCTCAACTCTCTCTCTCTCTCTCTCTCTCTCTCTCTATCTCAATCGTCAATTTGGAAGTTCCATCATTAAAAATAAATAGTTGGCAATGAAGTTCGTTTACTACAGTTAGCATTCAGCTCAACTCTCTCTCTCTCTCTCTCTCTTTCTATATATATATATATATATATATATATATATATATATATATATATATATATGAGTTGAGTTGGAATGTTATTAGTAACAAACCGGCTCGGTTGCCACCCATTTGTTTTTTATGATGGAGTTTTTTATGATGGTGCTATCAAGTTTTCTACCCTTAGATCAACCCCTTTGATTATTTTTACCCGTTAGATTTTACTATTTTTCCAACCACCTATTAAACCCAAGTGACTCATTATCATCTCAACCACACATCTTTTAATTCAATGGTTAAAAATTTAATAGTACTAATAACTTGATACTATTAATAGTATTCCAGCCTAACTATATATATATATATATATATATATATATATATATATATATATATATATATATATTCCGGCTACTATACGATCAAATATATAATACTAAATATTTAGTGCTACCAAATTTTTCGCCAATAGATATATAGTTTTAAGCTATATTGAGCCAAATATAAGCGAACTGATCTCAGACCGTATTCTACTCGTTAAAATTTCGAGCTGAAAATTTTAACTTATGACCGATTTGTTCATTAAACGAACGATCAATCTCGAATTTATTTCAGGCCGAACACAAGCGAGATTGCCAGTCCTAACAAGGATTAGGAAAAAAAAAAAAAAAAAAAAAAAGAGTAAGAAAATTTTTATTTTATTATATGTATATAAAAATTATTTCTAATTCTGGTGTACAGTGCACCAGGTGCATGAAAAATTTCCCCTTTGAGATGTTGCACCGACACTGCCGCTCTCGTTGATGGCTTTTTTTTGACGGCGTAGATACCACTGCATATAACTAAACAAATGCCCATGACATTCAACAAATCTACTATTTTGCCACTCTAGTTTTTTAATTTTATTTGGATGTGCTTATACATATCTACTTGCATGTTCTATAATTTTTTTCCTTCCTTACGTACGGTTATATAAAAAAAATAATTAAATAATTTTTTTTTTATAAAATTGGTGACATAAAAAAATTTACTCATGTCAAAAATTATCACATTAGTATAATAAAAAATCAGAAAAAATTATTAATGATCATAATGATCGAGCTATTGGTATTCTAATAATAAGGTGAGATAAAAAAAAAAATTATAAATTTTAGTTTTTCTATCCATTTATGTAATTCTATATATAAATATTATATTGATAATACTTAAAAATGATTCAATTTAAAATTGTTCAAAGTTAACTTATTATTCAACATTTTATATGAATCAATCATCACCAGTATAAACTTGTATATTTTTCTATCTGTTTATGTATTTTTTGCATACATAAGAGTTACTTAGATAATGAATAACTTGATTTTGGTTGTATTTTGGGCTAAATTATAGAAAATTTTTCTGTAATATCTCGTTTTTTCACTTTACCCCCGTCTTTTAAAAGCCTATATTTTGCTCCCCTCGTAATTATCAAAATATGCATTTACCCCCGCCGTCACCATTCCGTGAGGGAACCGCCAATTTTTTAAAAAATATTATTAGATATATCCAAAATACCCTTAAAAAATGGCGAAAAATAAGCTAAAACTCATTTTCTCTCCAATATAAGGTAAGAGCATTTTCGTCAATTTACCTTCTCCGTTAACGCCGTTGCCCCCTAAAGAGAATTCGGTAATTACGAGGGGGCAAAATGTAGGCTTTTAAAAGACAGGGAAGCAAAGTGAAAAAGCGGGATATTACAGTGAGGTTTTCTGTAATTTAGCCTGCATTTTGATAAATACAATGGTATTTATGTAAAATAGAGCAACTCCAAGCCCTCTTCTGCTAACTAACCTTCACAAAATCTCCCCCACTCCCCACTTTCCCCTTTTACTCTTTTTTTTTTTTTTTCTTTTCTTTTGATCTGCAACTCAACACCCAGAATTGAACCAAAAAACAAGCTCCAAAATCCCTTCACCACAGATCCCAAGAAAAGGAAAAGAAAGAATGGAGCAGGGAAGCACCTGCAGGAGATCTAAGTTTCAATTCTCAGAAAACAGCTTCTGCTTCTGCTTCTGCCTCACAATCATTCTCTCCCTGCAGTGCAGCAATGCATACAAAAACTACACAGTGGGGGACTCCTTGGGGTGGTATGATGACTTGATGGAGCCCAAAGTGGATTACCAGAAATGGGCTTCTGGAAAGAACTTCAGCCTTGGAGATTTCCTCAGTATGTTTTCCTCAAAACCCCTCAAATTTAGGGCAAAAACAAAAAATAAGTTGCTGTTTCTTAATTAGGAGTGTGGCTTATTTACAGTAGAATTGCTATTTTTATGGTAGCAAAACAACAGGTTCACTTTTGCATCCTTAATTTGTTAGGTTCATTTTAGGAAATTATTCTATTTTTCATATCATAAATAAGTTTGAATTCTCTCTATTTATTTTGGAAATACTTACTTGTTGGTAATTTCCTTTTTCACTGTTCTTTTTTTTTTTTTTTCCACTTGTTTAATTATGAATATTATTTTCCTAATAAATTGTCATTTAATATAGTATAAGAAAAGAAGTATATAGTTATTTAAAGGCTCAATTACAGAAAATTCTTATGTAAATATTTCAAAAAATTATAGTTTACTTTTTCAAAAATTTAAATTAAAATATTTAGCCGCTCTCCTAAATATATATATATTTTTTTTATAAAATAAGTAAAAATAATTTAGTCATTTCATCATCTCCGTTAATATAATAATTTCTAAAAATATTTTTAAAATTTTTAAAAAATAAAATAGAAATTCTTTAAACAGTAGTTCTATAGGGCGAGTCAAACCTGTGTTCGGGTTAATGGAGCTCCTACGTACCACGATCTAATCCGAATGAGGCAGTTAGTAAGTACCAATAAATGGAATCAGGAAGATAGTAATAAAAGAAAGAATTTTTATAATTAGAAACGAATTCGGAGCATAAGACATTGAAAAAATTGATCCACCCCGAATCCAGCGAGCTATTTAAATTATAAGACAAGTTATATATATATATATATATATATATATATATATATATATATATATATATATATAGGGCAATTTCCTACGTATCCCTAAAAATTTTCCTGTTTTCAGATTTACCCCTTTTAGAAGGCTAATATTAAAACTACCCTTCTTACGTTCCAACTTCTTTCCAAAATACCCTGAAGTTAAACTCTGTTAGTGTACCGTTTGAAACTGCCGTTATCTGTGTGTAATTATTATTTTGCCCTTTCAAATATATCCTAAACCCTAAACCCTAAACCTTAAACCCTAGAACCCTAAAAAAACCCTAAACCCTAAAATTCTAAAAAATCCTAAACCCTAAACCCTAGAACCCTAAAAAATCCTAAACCCTAAACCCTAAAACCCTAAACCCTAAACCCTAAAACCCTAAAAAATCCTAAACCCTAAACCCTAAACCCTAAACCGGGGCAAAATAGGTATATCTGATAGTTTTCAACTCCGATTATTATTTAACTCTAGTTTAACCCTAGTTAACTTAACAAAGGGAAACGGTAGGGGTATTTTTAATAACGGTGGAACGTATGAGGGGTATATTAGAAAGAAAAAAATAAGAGGGGTAAATCAAATATTTTTTCATATTTCAGGGGTACACAGGCAATTATCCCTATATATATATATATATATATAATATTATTTGAGCTTTAAATGTTAGTTCATTTTAAAATATAAATGTGACATATATTTCATACGTTATATTATTCGTGTTAGATATGTCTCGTTTGGGTATTTAAGACGTCGACGAAATTTGAGATCGAGAAGTTTGATCGCTCCAGCAATTTCGCAGCAGAGGTTGCAAAAGGCGTAACTGGAGAATGAGAAGATAAACACTTCAGAGAACCCTACGATTTTGCTCATTAAGTTAGGCGACCAAATTCAAGAATTTCAGTATATTTGGTTTGCATGTGCCGCAGCACTTTCAGAAGCTTTTAGGGTTTTAGTAGAGAAGACAGAGAATTCAAGCCAAACTAAGGTGGAGATTGTTAGATATGTTTCGAATTTTAGAACCGAAAGATTTTCTAACCCTATTTTGTTTAGCTTAATCCAATTAAGATAAATTTGGATTATGCCTAATCTTATTAAGAATATTTCTAATCTTAGTGGATTCGTATTCCTAGTTGTATTAGGATTTAGCCACTATTATAAATATACTCTTATTCCATTGATTTAGTGCGGCGGATGAGAAGGAATATGGGTGTATTTTGGGATTAGGATTTTGTGAGAGGCATATTTTGTACACCATTTTGATTATAATGGAAGTCTCCGCTCCGTTTTCGCCCGTAGACGTAGGCCAGTGGCCGAACCTCATAAATATTATGTACTTTATTTGTCTTCTTTCTTTCTCAATTCTCTTTTGGTATTTTCGCGTCCAACAAATTAGATCTTTTTCGTTTTTGTTATAACAATTCGAGTTATGCATTCAAACAACAACTTTTTTAACTTAGAATTTTTACAGTTTTCAACACGGACAGAAATCACTCGGTGGTGCAGACGTACAACGCGACGACGTACAAACTCTGCGACTACAACGACGCATCGGACAGCGACACTGTCGAGTGGTCGGCCGGCGTGCCCGAGTTCAGCAAGGCGGCGGTGGCGGTGGCGGTCCCCCTCCTCAAGGAAGGCCCCACGTACTTCTTTTCGGGGGACTACGATGGCGAGCAGTGCCAGAATGGCCAGCGGCTCGCGATCAACGTCACGCATGGGCAGGGCCTGCCGGACAGTCTCAAGAACCCGTCCGACCAGTCGTCGCCTGCCCCCGCCAGTCCCGATGACGAGAACAGCGTTCCCGACACGGTGGTTCCGTCGAACTTCGACCATCCAACAACAACACCGACGACGAACGACACCGCCGTCGAGCCGACGTCGGACGCAGGGTTCCTAGTCTGGAATTTCAGCAGACTGTTGAGTTTGGGTTCAGCTGTGCTTGTTACTGTTCTGTTAGTCGGCATTTGAGTGTGACTGAGTTCTCGTTTTCTGCTGCAGTTTGAGTGTTACTGCTACGATTTATTTATTTATTTATTTGTGGGAAATAGTTGTATGCGAGTGTGAGATTTTACACTATATAGTTTTGTTGTGTGAATAAAAAGGCATAACAAATAATATTATAGTCGAAATTAAATGTTGCGACTATATATTCCGAACCAAACATGCTAGAAAATTTTACCATTGATTGTATATTTCCAACTATATGTTGTTATATATTATAAGTGTTGTCATGTGGTGTGTCCACATTGGCCGGTTCTCTTTTGACTCAATCCATATGAGATGTGGATTAGGATTCATTATTTTGTGTTAAGGATAAGACTCAATCCATATGAGATGTGGATTAGAATTGATTCTTTTGTGTTAAGGATATGATCTGATTTTATCCATATGTGTTAAGGATAAGAATAGAATTTATTTTCTCTCAAAAAAAAAAAAAAAAAAAAAAAGGATTTATCTTTATGGGTTAAAGATAAGGATATATTTTTTATAGGTTAAGAAACATACCTTAACCCTTATCCTAACCGATATTATCTTATCTCTACGTGAGAAAGAGAATATCCTAAGGACCCTTTTCGCATCCGATCCGATTTGCGCATCCGATCTACAACCAGGAAATACGTTGACTATCCAGTTTGTTAGTTTCCGCTGCCCTCTAACTCCAACAATAAGTAATACGTTGTTAATACAAGATTATGATTAACTAGATGCTAAGTTGCAGAGATTATATGATTTGTGTGTTCAGCAAAGAGCAGGAGCAGCAGCAGGATAGAGTGCACGTAAATGTACACAAAACCAAATAGAGAACGGAGAAGAAAAGAACAACTATAGGACATACTTAACAGACCTGATCGATCGATTTGAGATCGATGGATCTCCTAAACTACAAATTGACCGACTTTGAGTAGTAAATTGAGCCAAACTGTAGTATCAACACAACCAACTTACAGCAATTCATCGCACCAGGAGTGAGTCGCTGTCGATGAAGTGAAGAGCGAACTAACAGGTGGTTTGAAATGTGAGCAGTTCGGAGGCAACTAAATTGATTCAAACCAGAGTTGCGAAATCGTCTCCAGTTGTTTTAAGCGGCGAACGAACACATGTTGAAAGGATATAAAGATGAGACAAATATAAATCTTATGTTGGTGACTACACAATAAAAAATATCAGCAGAAAAAAAAGAGTCAATTCAAATACTCGACTCTTATACAGAAAATGAAGTAATTAAAGAACATATTACATCAAAAATAGAGTTAAAAAGAAAATGCATGTTCCTCAAATCTAAGAAGCACACAACAAAAACACAAGGCCTATTTTTTAGCACTAAAATTTGTAGCAATCAACTCACTCAAAGAAGTTCAGCTGATAAACTAAAGCTGACTATTTGTCAGTACAGCAATGTGTTAAAGATTGAGCATCATAAAAGGGAAAAGAAAAACAAAACACAAGTAGAATACAAGTTCATTGTACAAGATATACCAACTTTTAGAGATCTGCAGCTTTTGAAGGTAGAACAGACCATGAGACTGCAGCTTTGTTTCGTATTTTTTCCTTTCATTTTCTGCTTCAAGTTCAGATTAAAAAAAACTAGGCCAACTTGTTCCAATTATCTCTATTCTCCAGTTAGAAAATGTACCACTAAACTGAATATTGAAAAAGCAATTGATGAAGCAATAGAGATTGAAACATGAAAGAACAAAGTAGGTAAAAACGTACTAAACTTTATCTGAACTGTTGACCCATTTTGAATTGACTACCGAATCTTTCGAAATTTTAATTTTACTATCTAACCTTTTAATCTATTTGATTTGAATCAATTTATAGCACTTTAACTTCAAAATTCAAGCTCATTTCTTATTTCAATAAATTTATAATTGTGAGAATTATACGAAATATACTAATTAAACCAATAAAGATAAACAACGCATTAATTTTTTGAAGTCAAAGCACGGTTGGCTGACTCAAATTAATCAAACAAATTAAAATTGTTGAGTAGTAAATCAAAAGTTTGAAAAGTTCGGTAGCAGATCCAAAATAATACGTAGTTCGTATAAGTTGTATGCGTTTTTACCGAAAAAGTATGCAGTAAATGATGTACCATATAATACAAAGATTCTACTTATCTGAGTATTGAATCTGGAGATCTAATTTAGACAAGTGATATGTTAGCAAGAAAAAGTTACATATTTACTAATTCATTCCAGATGGAAAAAAAAAAAAAAAAAAAAAGTATGGAGAACCCCACAAGTTGAGGGAATAACTCATCTAATTTCTATTATTTTTATATTATAATATTGTTGAATATTGCATGCAAACCTACAAAATTATTCTTCACATTTAAATACTGGTATTTAACTATTTTCAAATTTAAATTATTTTTAAAGTGATATTTTATTACAAAAAAATAGAAATATTTTCCAACATTATGTATAGCAAAAATTCTAATTTAATCATGGGAATGAATTTAAGTCTAAAAATAGATAGATGACACGTAAACATAACTTGATTTTTGCCATAATTGAATGCATGCATACAAATATTAAAGAGTACTATCAACATGTCTTGGGCCTGAGAACGATTAAATATAAATATTAAAAAAATTATTGAACATAATAATTATTTTATATTATTTGAGAAGACTAAATAAGCCTATTCTCATTTCAAAATGCCATATAGTTAAGGGAATTTTATGGATATTTCTATTTATGAAAGGTAAAGTACATTTTGTACATTCAAAATAGAATGTATATATTATATGTCATCTATTTTAAGGTAGGGTAAAATTTACTAATCACTTCGAAATGACTGGTGAAACAAATTTTATTCTTGAATAGATGCGGTATGCATCTTACATCCCATTTGGAGAGTATCTAGGAGTGTAAAACGAATCGGGTGGCTCGTGGGCGGCCCAGCCCGGCACGACTTCGGGCCGGGTCGTGGCCCGTCACGGTTACTGTAGCACAATGCAGGGCTGGCCCGATCTGACTTTTCGAACCGTGCTGGGCCATCCCTACAAGGCCCATCGGCCCGGCCCAATCCGGCACGACCCGTGATGGGCATGGGCCGTGCTGGGCCAAGGGGCAGGCCGGTTGCCCACACAGCACGGCCCGAACCCCAAGGCCCAGGGCGAGCTCTTGGCCCTTCTTCCCTTGAGCCCTCCTAGCTCCCAAGGTCTGCCAGATGTGATTTTCATCCAATCGATCAAAATTTTATGATCTATCGGATCAAAGCCCTTTTCCAAATTTATTTTTTTTAAATAAAAATTTATAAATAATTTTTAAAAATTTAAAAATTATTATTTTATAATTATTTTAATAAATTTATTTTTTTATCAAAATATAAAATTAAATAGAAATAATTTGTTATTTATATTTTAAAACTATATATTTTTTTTTTAAAAAAATAAAATAAAAATTTTAAAAGACCTGCCCGAAGCACGGCCCTACCCGGCATGGCCCATGCCTTTCGGGCCGGAGGGCTGTGCCGGGCCGGATGCTTAATATCTCTGACCCGGCATGGCCTGGCTCGAATTTAAATCCAGGCCGAGCCGGACTGGCCCTTTGCTCATTTCCGTCCGAAAAATATGGATCGTGCCGGTCCGACACGGCCCACATTACCCCCTAGGTGTATCGGTAGCATTACTGAAAAGTCAAAAAGAAAACAAAAAAATAATAAATAAAATATTAGTAGTCTTATATTTTTAAACTGACGTGTGTGCCACACGATCGGCATATCTTATATTTTTAAACTGACGTGTGTGTGCATTTCAAAAAAATAAATAAACATTTATTTTTTCTATGTGATACAATGTATTTTTTTTATTTTGTCATTTGGTAGTTCAGAAAGCTATATACACAACCATATTGTATGTAGTATATCTAAATTTTACTATGCCACCCGGTGTATTACTAGAAGGATTTATTATAAAATAAAATAACATCTTATAATTTTTAAAAATTACACTTTATTATTCTATTTGACGATAAATATTTTTTATTGTAATAAAAATAAAATTACAAGATAATTACTATCAACTCCATTTTGATTTTTAGTAACAAAAAAAAAAATAGAAAAAAAAAAGACTACAATCTCAGAAAATAGGTAAATTACACTTTTGATTTTCAAACTATGATCCACTTGACATTTCGGTCATCTAAATTTTAATTTATTGTAATTTTTTTAAATTTTTTTTTATCAATTGTGACAGATAAGTTTCGCATTCTAATTTAACTGACTAAATATTGACGAGTCATTGATATAAAAACGATACAACACCTGAATTATTGTCGCAATATTAATCACAATACTGTTACGTCACTTTCATATTAGTAACGTATTAATATTTAGCAAACTAAGTTTAGATGATGAGACTTGATTATAATAATCTAAAAAATTTAAATTAAAAATTACAATTAATTAAAATTTAAAAACCAAAGTGCCATGCGCCTAATAGTTTGCAGAGAAAAAGTGTAATTGCGTAGAGTTGCAAACACTTTAAAAAAGTTGAGGAGAAAAATAGCTAGTGTGAATGATTGCATGTGGCCGAAATACTTTTAACAACATAGAAATAGTACTATGTTTACTAGCAAATTTTTAGTGGGGATTGATTAAATATTAATAGGTTAAATTACAGAAAATTTTTTTATAATATATTATTTTTTTATTTTATTTTTTTTCTTTCAAAAGTCTAAATTTTTGCCCCTCGTAATTACGAAATTATTTTTAGAGGGCAATGGGACTAACAGAACCTGTGAAATGACGATAATGTCCTTATCCCTTATCCCTTATTCCTGTGCTTTACGATGCGCAGAAGACGCAGCCCGGCGTCGGTGGCGGCGGTGGCGGGGAATGACGTGCGGATATCGCTGCTTCCGACGTACATATCGGAATTGAAATCGGGGCCGGTGCGGAACCTCGGCGTCGTCCCCTTCGTGTGGGAGCAGCGCGCTGGCCAGCCCAAGGCCGGCGCTGGCGCGGGCGCCGCGCGGCCATAGGTGGCGCCGCGGCCCCCCGCCCGAGAAGCTCGGGAGCAGCGTCCGCACTCGTCGGCACCCGCCTCCCACGCCTCCCGATGATGAGGCGACGCCGGCTTTGCCAGATCGGGGTGCCCAGGGAGCTGGACCCCGCGCGGACGCGTGAAGTGTCCTCGCGGCGGCCTATGGGGGCCCGCCACGTGGCGGCCTCCCCTCACCCCGCGCTGACCCGCGCTAGAGGAGGCGCGGGTCCCCGCGCGCTGACCTGCGCCAGCACGCGCGCGCTTCCCCTCGCGCGCGTGCTGCGCGTAGTGGTGCGGCGAGTGGGGCGCCACCACGTGGTGCCCCACCAGCCTCTGGCCGCCCGGGATACCAGCACGTGGCCCATCGCCGGGGAGGGCCCGGGCGGTGACTGCGTCGACGATCGCCGGGGAGGAAAGTACATAAGAGGGAGAAGAGTGGAAGGGAGAAAGAAGATGGGGTGGGGAGGGATATTTTCGGTATATCAATTCAAAAATTGACAGCTCACCGATGGAATTCTGACGGCGGGGGTAAATGCACAATTTCGTAATTACAAGGTGGCAAAATGTAGACTTTTGAAAGACAAAGGGTAAAGTGAAAAAGCTGTATATTATAGGGAGATTTTCTGTAATTTAGTCATAGTAATAAATAAAAAAATTGATAATAAATATTATTTATATACTATATATTTTATAGTATGAAAATTTTGAATAATTCGTCTATTTTAATTAATCACAACTACCAAGATCAATTAGGTTGCCACAAAAATCGTAAATCATCTCAGTTTTAAAAAGAAGAGATTAAAGATTGAAACACGGGTAACAATCTCAATTTGTTTATTTTATTTTATATTATATGGTTTAGTTTAGAATTATATATATATATATATATATATATATATATATATATATATATATATAAAATCATAATCATAATTTTATATTATTTTAATTATCTCTAATATATTAAGTTGTTGAAGTCAAAAAATTCGCCCCGGGGTAAGAAGGACGAATGACGGTCTGGGGTACGAAGGACGAATGACGGTCAACCGGCCAGGGACGAAGCTATATTAAGGCCCAAAGTAGCTATGGCCATCCTTAACTTTTTAATATTACTTATTAGTCCTAAGTACTAATTTAATAAAAAAAAATTTAGATAGCCATGGCCCCCCTCAGCTTTTTAATATTTACTTAATTTATTTTTTGTGCCAATATATATATATATTTTTTCTTCTCTATATATATTTTAAATAGGTAAAAATATATTAAGAGTCGCATACTTATAAGGTATTTTGAAATACATCCTTTAACTCCAAATTTTTTTTTTTTATTTTTTTTTAATTTCTGCCTAGTGAGCTATTTTATTTAACAAAATAAAATATTATATTAAATTTAATAGCTATTTGATCTAATAATTATTAAATGTTATAATTTTATTTATTAAAAATACTAAGAAATCGATCAATCGCTAACTGAATTACTGTTAGATTTAATAAAATTTATAGTCATTTAAATATAATAATATAAATAAAATAATTAAAATTAAATATCTGTAATTAAAAATTAATTTTAATATTTTTACATTAATTATTAAATTAATAATTTTTTTTAAAAAAATTGATTAGATAAAATTATATTTATATGCTAAAATTTTTATTTGCATATATTTTCGCCCCCCTCATGAGTAAATTCTGGCTTCGTCCCTGCAACCGGCTCAGCGGAATCAAAAGATAGAGTGTCGTGAAAAAGTTAATTAATTGGTTAGCTAGGTCAATCGACCGAGACGAAATGAAAGGTAATACGCTAGAGCCGAGAAAAAACATCCGAATCTCGAACAATGTATAGGCGGGAATCGATCAAGACCAACCGTAGTATCGATCAACTGATTTGTGAACCGACTGAAATTAACGATTGAGACCAACGCCTAATATTAAGCATGCGGAATTATGAGACGTGGAGTCCGCGACCGACGTGATTCTTGCCCAAACACATTCCAACAGACGTGGAGAATTACACCACTATCCAAAATGACGAGTGATTTCAAGAGGAGACATGACCGTGTCATTACCTGCGAGCAATCTCAAGGGGAATCATAGATGGATTTTTCTCTGAGAAATGGTCCTACAATCTTGTAAGCCGGCTACTATTGTTATTTTTTTTTTTTTTTTCTTTCAATTCCTGCATGCCCTTTTGGCCGAGTCCATTTTCTGAAACTTGTCGAGTTCTTGTTGGAGAACCGGTTCGGCTCTTCTAAACCGAATATGTTGCTTGAACTCAATTTCATATTTGATTGAGAAAAATCAAGTTGAGTAAATCCCTCCTCAATTCGATCACTTGATCTGAAGCGTACTTCAGAGGGCCAGTTTGCAGCCAATTTACGACCGGACGCAATCAGCGTTCAAATTTTGGTTTGCCCCGAAACATAAGTATAACATAACAATAACTTTATTTCTCTTAAAAGTTGGAATAGTTACTCTTAAATTATTCTAAAATTACTTAAATAATTTAGTTTGGTCGGAATAGCTATTGATATTTTTTTTTTATATTATTTAACAAAATAATGGGAATAACATTCGATGTTAATTTCTGATTTATTCTAAAACTAAATGAAGTCTTAGATAGTAATTGGTCAAAAAAAAAAAAAATTATTTCAGGAATAGAGGTCAACATATTATCTAACAAAATGGTTGTTGAGGATATATATATATATATATATATATATATATATATATATATATATATATATATATATATATATATATATATAATACTCTTTAATTTTGTGATGTAGTAGAAATTAGAGAATTTTAAACTGCTATGATTAAAATAGTGGGATACATTGGTTATCTAATTACATATGGAAATTTTGTAAAGTTACAGTAGTTAAGAACCCGCGCAATATTACCATATAAAATATTTTAATAATAAATTTTAATTAATATTTTAATATTATTTTATTAGTCTGATTATTAATTAAATAAATTTAAATAAAAATAATTTAAAATAAGAGCTTATTAGTAAGAGCTTATTAGTAATTAAGAGCTTATTAGTAAGAGCTTATTAGTAATTAAATTATTTTATAAAAATATATGTGAAAAAGATTAGAGAAAAAAACTTTTAAAATAATTTAAATAAATTAATAAAATAATAAAAAAATGAAATAGTAAAGATGATATTGCTCCATACACCGGGATGTATAAATATATCTTACATATCATACTGTATTCATAAAATTTTATTATAAAAATTAAAATTCTCTAATTTTTTATATATAGATTTTTTATTTGGTGTAGATCACATTTATTAGATTAAATTTTAATTTTACAATATTAATTTCTGAATTTTTAAAGTGGGATGGTGGGGGAGAAGTGGTAAGTAAATCTTATGTATTGTATTTCTAAAACTCTATTATAAAAATATAAATTATGTAGCTTTTTATACACAAACTTTTTATATGGTTTATATTGCACCTATTGGAATAGATTTTGATTTTACAATATTAATCGTTAATAAATAAATAAATTTTTGTAATGGAATTTTCTGCATTTTAGCATTTTTTTTATTTTCCACACATTAAATCAGTTTTTTTTTTTAAAAAAAAATATTTTTCAGATTCAAATGGAAATTGATATAATCTGTCAATTGCAGGAGTACTAGCAGTTATTGCAAATTCAGATGTGAATTGAAGTAATGATCCTCCAATCTCAGGCTCTTCTCTATTTCCACCTCTGCAGCAGGACACAATTGGCAGCCTGCATTTACTGCATCAGGTTTTTGGTCAAGTTCATGTTTTGTACCCCAAAACAATCTTTGAAATATATTTGAATTCAACATTTTGAGATCTGCAAATTAAAAGATGGTTCACTAATTTGAGTGCTTATTTAATGCAGAGAAACTATTATCCTCTATGTAAACAGATAATGGGATAATGCCATTAATAAAGTTGTCAATGTTTGTATTGTGTGCAGATACTGTTTGGCAAAATTCGGTTGGGAATCTGGTACTTGCTCCGATATCAGATTCTGTAAATCCATAATCTGCTCCGATATCGAAATCCGCTTCGATACCGCCTAATGTTGGAATTCCGCAACAGAAGCGTCAAATCAAATTTTTACCATAAATCCGTCATCTCAACAAAACTGGAATCAATACAACCATATAAAGAAGAAAAATCAAAACGAAAAATATGCCAGTGAAATAAGATTCATTAACCAAGAGAAGGATTACAACGACTCATTTTCTACAATAGAGTAGCTTCAACTCGAGCCCTCCTCCTTAATCTCTCTCAGCCTTCTCTCGTCTTCTATAAATCTAGAAGACTTCTTTCTTTGAACGCACCCATATGTGCATCCAAAATTATGGGCACCTTGGTCATGTCATATGGGTGTGGCTAAACCCTATACCCCACCACATCCATGTCACATGGGTGTGGTTAAACTCTACCACCACCACCGTGTCATATGGATGTGACCACTACCAAAATAATTGTACCTACGCTATATTTATAGCTTATATTAAAAGCTATCCAAATCCTATTCTAAATAGATTTTTATTCTAATTAATATTTAAATCTTAAAAAACTTATCTCCAACATATTTAAATATTAATCTTAATCTAATTAGAATTCAACTACAAACTTAATTAAATTCTAACAATTTTCACTTTGATTTGATTTGTAGTCTTCAATCGCTGCATCGAGCTCTCCGCCGCTCCACCTTGAGCGACTGCATCTCTGTGCAATTCGATCTCGCTTTTGGACCCTCTTAGCTCCACCTGAAGCCAAAAAATCACATACCTTCGAGTCCAACACTCCTAGCGAGATCAAA
The DNA here is from genome assembly GCA_029168755.2 of Tillandsia fasciculata. Taxonomy (NCBI): domain Eukaryota; kingdom Viridiplantae; phylum Streptophyta; class Magnoliopsida; order Poales; family Bromeliaceae; genus Tillandsia; species Tillandsia fasciculata. The sequence continues at coordinate 7,795,734 of CM054930.1, read as the reverse complement.
TTGTGATGCCTCTCGTGATGATCGGTAATCCAGTACTTTGATGTTGATCTCTCCTAAGTATCGGTAATCTTTATCTCTGATACCAATTGTTGAAAATCTGGTACTTATCCCGATACCGGATTCTGTGAATCTACAACCCGCTCCGGTACAGCAATCCACGCCGGTACCGCATAGTGTTGGGATTCCGCAACGGAACCATCAAATAGGATTTTTACCATAAACCCATCCCTCAACAAAACTGAAATCAATACAACCATATAGAGAAGAATAATCAAAACAAAAATATGTGGGTGAAATAAGATTTATTAACCAAGAGAATGATTATACCGACTCCTCTTCTACAATAGAGTAGCTTCAACTCGAGCTTTCCTCCTGAGTCTCTCTCACCATTCTCTCGTCTTCTATAAACCTAGAAGACATATTTCTTTGAACGCACCCGTATGTATATCCAAAATCATAGACACCTTGACCATGCTATATTAGTGTGGCTAAACCCTAGCCCCACCACTTCCATATCACATTGGTGTGGTTAAACTCTACCACCACCACCGTGTTATATAGATGTGACCACCACCAAAATAATAGCACCTATGCTATATTTATAGTTTATATCAAAAGCTATCCAAATCCTAGTCTAAATAAATTTTTATTCTAATTAATATTTAAATCTTAACAAACCTATCTCCAACAGATTTAAATATTAATTTTAATCTAACTAGAATTCAACTACAAATCTAATTAAATTCTAACAAATTCTGATACAGAGTATTAAGTCAAATTACTCTATTTTTTAAAAAAATAGTTAAAACTCTTTTAAAAAATATTCTATTCATCTCGTCACTTCCCAACACTTCCCTCCTTCGTTCCCTTTCATTCTCCCCTCCTATCGTCTCCCCTCCTCCCTTTCCCTCTACTCCTTCCGACGGTGACACTGTCGTCGTCGACGCTGACGCTGTCGCCGACAACGACGACGATGCCGATGCCGATGCCGTCACCGACATTGATGCTGATGCTGATGCTGTCGCTACCGACAACGATGAGAACACCGCTCCTGCTAATGGCCATGGCAGTAGGAGGAATAGTAGGAGATGAGGGATGCAAGCTATGGTGGCAGTAGAAATGGGTCGAAGAAGGAGGAGAAGGAGACGATCGCCACCACCGCCTCATGAATCACGGAGAATGGGATGGGGAGAGGGAGTCCATATGCGAGAAAAGGATAGTGTACTATTTGGATCCCAATTGATTATTTTTTTGGTATTTAATTGTTACGACAAAAATCCTTCGTGATCTCAGTGGATGAAAAACTCAAGCAATGAGAGAGTGCCAAACTAATTTATTTACGAAATATAAAATTTTTAAAATATCAAATACACTGTAAAATACAAGCTCTGAAGTAGAATCTACAAGTTAAAAATTATATCATTAAGAGAGAGAGAGAGGTTTAAGTGAGGCACGGGTTTGAAAGGAACAAGTCATTTGGACGCAGATAATGCTCCCATGATCTGCTTCGGAGAGTGGGCAAAGCATTATTGCATGGATAATGTATACTTCTATTGCAAGCATATGTAAGGCTCTACTTTGTCCCACCACTTAAGTAGTAGTGTTCTATGATGTGTTGTTGTTGTTGATGTTGTTGTTGAAGTAGTATTATTGTGAGAACCACTGAATCAAGATAATCCCTAACAACTTTCTTTTACGACAAAATCAAAAACGCGAAATGATTCTGCTTTTGAACTCTGAAAATTGTACTATTTTTTTTTATCATATACTCCAGTAAAAACTATCGTTACTGAATATAGAATATATATTAAAAATAGATTCAGAAACAAGACCACAGCCAAGTTTTTTTAAATTTTCAGCACTATTGAACCTTTTATTAATATTAAAAAATAAATATGAAAACACCTCCTCAGTTTTAGAGCTTCGGTAAATTACTTTTACGTAAAGTTGGCATATCGTCATTCTTTCTTACGCTTGAAAAGAGCAATTAAAAACAAAGTTAACTCTAAAAAGTTGAAAGCCTGTGTTGGGGCTGAAATGGTCGGCTGATCGTTGACAGGGTGCGGTTCGCGATCGACCTTCGAGTTGATCCTCTGTGTGTAATGCATCGCATGCAAAAGTATCAAGCGATTAGGCCGAGGAGGAATTCGCTCGGTCGGATTTTTCTTAATAAAAACTCTCGACAGAGTTAGGCCTAGAGGAGCCGAACTGGAATTGGAAAACATGGATTGATACGGCATGAATAGCCGATATGAAAATTGTATTGCTCGAGAAAGAGTTACAAAAAAACAATTACAATTAGAACTACTCCTAGGAAAGCTATAAGGAAAGCAGTATATGTGGGCATAAGAAACTAGCTAGGAAAGCAATAAGGAAAGCGGTAAACTTAGTCTAGCAAAACGGTAGATGCGGATATGAAAGGTATTGAAAAGCAGATGTGGTCACTAGCATATGAGATTACAGGACTCCTTTTTTTTCGATGGTTCGATTATTTATACTAGTTCAAACCAGGTGTACGATCGTCGTTTTAGAATAATCGGCGTAATTTAAGAGGAAATATCGAGTCTCTCTCAACTACTTTCTTTTAAGTTGATTTTCATCGGTTGGATAGTAATTCTTTTCCGTCCATATTCATCCTCAAAATTGGCGCGTTGAGTTTTCCGTCCATACTCATCCTCGGCACTTTCCGATGTGGGGCACTGCTCACCATTCCGGAGTCAGTTATGCGATTCACGCCCCAGATCTCGTGCCTTTTCTTTCTGGGATCCTTCCTTTTGTGGCTTGAGCAATCGAAAGTTAATCCTAGCTTCGCCTCTTTTTGTCGTTCGGCTGAGGTGGTCTGCGGTTGGCCTTCAGCCAAGGTTGGTGTTAAGACGCGAATCCTTCTTCGTTGGCTTCTTTTCCTATCGGCTGGTATCCTCAGCCGATAGTGTGCGCCACGTGTATTCCTCAACTATTTTCTTTTGAGTTGATTCTCCTCGGTTAGATAGTAACTATTTTCCGTCCACGTTCATCCCCTAGATTGGTGCGCCAAGGTGTGATCCTCAGCGCTTTCCGATGCGGGACGTAGCTTGCCATTTCTGCGTTAGCTACGTGATTTGTGCCCGAAATCTTGTACCTTTCTTCTTCAGGATCTTTTCTTTAGTGGCTCGAGCAGCCGACTCTTGATCTTGAATTCGCCTCCCGTTATCTTTCGGCCGAGACAGCCGGAAGGTTTACATTCAGCCGGGATCGGTCTCGGTTGAGACGTGAGCATCTCTCGTTGGCTTTTTCTTCCATCGGCTGATATTCTCGGCTGATGATTTGCACCATGTGTCGCCTTCTGACTTGACCGCAGCAACGTATTCCACGTGGCCACAATTTTGACATCAATTTGTATAATTTTTCTTAACATTCATCTGAAATTTTAAAATTCAAACATCATGATTAACAAATGAATAAGTTTAGCATTAGAGTCTTAAAAGTGAAAAGTTAAGAGTTAGGCACAAGTAATTAATTAATATAATCTTTGCTTTTTCTCTCTGTTGCCATGTGGTGTGTCCACATTGGCCGGTTCGAATTTGACTCAATCCATATGAGATGTGGATTATGATTTATCCTTTTGTGTTAAGGATAAGATCGGGATTTATCCTTATAGGTTAAGGATAAAGGATAGGATTTATCCTTATGGGTTAAAGATGAGGATATGTTTCTTATAGGTTAAGAAACATATCTTAACCCATATCCTAACTATATTCTGTTTATCTCTACGTGAGTAATAGAATACCCTAAGGAGTCCTAATAATCCATAAATAGAACCCCTTCCCTCATACGTTGAGTGATACGATATGCAATATACGATACACAAGAAGAAAAAGAATTTTCTTCTTCCTCATTCTCTCTCTACGTTCTCTCTGGGTTTCCACCTTCGTTCCCGGGGTTTTGGAGTGTGGACATAGAAGAGGACTCTGGTAGCCCTCTTCGCATCCGATCCGATCTGCGCATCCGGTCTGCAACCAGGAGATTCGTGGAGAGTCAAGAATCACCAAGAAGACCAGGACGATCCAAGAAGGCTGGTAAAACAAGCTAGCTCATCCAATTTCGGTTCCTGGATACGTTGGCTATCCAGTTTGTAAGTTTTCGCTGCCCTATAAATTCCAACAATTGGTATCGGAGCCATTTGCTTGTTTTCGCCTATTGATCTTGCCTGTGTTTGCTTGATTAAAAAAAAAAAAAAAAATGTTTCGTTGATCATATTTTTCGTAGATTAGTTCTACAAATTTTTTTTTAGAATCTTTTTCTATGTGAAATCGAATTAAAATAAATAAATAAAAGATGAAGATAGAAAATTAAATTAGTTTTAATTTTTTATTCCTTTATGTTGATCATGAAATATTTTTTTATTTACATATGTTGTAAATGACTTCTTTTTTTTTTTTTCTTATTATTTACATATGCTGTAAATATTTTTTTTAAAAAGATAAAAAGAAAACTAAATTAGTTTTAGTTTTTTATTCTTCAAGAAATATTTTTATTTACATCAGTTGTAAATAAATATTTTTAATTTTTATTTTATTTTATTTTTTTTTGTGCAGTGTGCATTACTTAAATAAAAAAAAAAAAAAAAAAAAAAAAAAGGCAACGGGCCCGGCCCGGCCTGTAGCCCCGAGCGGGTGCGGCCCCCGTGCGCTGGGTGCGCTGGGCCCGGCCCGGCCCGCCTCCTCTGCGGGCGGGCGCCGGCCCATCGCGCTGGGTGCACGCGGCTGGCCCGGCCTGAGTGGCGTCCTACAATTTTTTTTAGAAAATAAGTTTTTTTAATGCTCCTATGTGGTGCAATTTTTTTTATGTGATTTCTTTTATGCTCCTATGTGGTGCGAAATATTTTTTTACCTGTGGAATTTAGATATGCATGTGTTGTATAACTTATATCTTGTGTAGATTTAAATGCTTATGTAGCTTATTATTGATTGTGTATGTTTTGTGCATATAAGTACTTGTGTTCTTTCGGTGTTTTTCCACAAAATTTAGAAAAGCGGGTTCGGCGTGTGCAGCATTCCTTTAGAATATATTTTCCTTTGATGTACATCTTTGTAGTGATGTAGTAGGTTTTATTTCTGCAAATGTGATGTAATAATTAAGGTCATGTAAGAGGAATGTGTTTTGCACACCATCGACGTTTTTCAAATTAAATTTTGGCACAAGCACTTATTTTATTATTTTATCTGTGTGATATGAATTATCTAAGATAAGTTCTTAAATTTTTTTTAAAAAAGATGTGTTCTTTTAAATGGATGAGTTCCGTTTTTTTGAATAAGTTTCAAAATTACATAAAAAAAAAAAATTAATAAGATTGAAATTTCTTGAACCGACACTGGGTGATGATTATGAGCCTAGCGAAATTTTCGATCCTGTTGTGAAGGAGATAATTTTTTCAATCTTGTTAATTTTTTGAAATATGTGCCTAATGTCCAAACCTGTTTTTGAATGTAGTGAAATGGCTTCCAAAAATGTTATAGCTGACCTCACGAGGGGTGATAAGCTAAACGGAAAAAATTATAACATATGGCATAGAAAAATGCAATACCTGCTTAATGAACAAGGAGTTCTTGAAACTCTCTGTCAAAAAGACCGTGCCTCTAGATAACTCTACTGCAGAACACCAGCATGAGCAGGATGTCTATGATAAATGGTTCAAGGAGGATCGTACGGCTAGGTATACTATGTTGTGTGCCATGCAGGATGACCTCATTGGACAGTTTGAGACATTTGAGACTGCCAAAGACATGTGGGAAAATCTGAAGATTGCTTTTGGGCAAACTTCAGTTACGAGGCTGCGTGCCCTAAATCTAAAGTTTCAGCAGTACATTAAGGACCCGAAGCACTCAATGGTTGAGCACCTACGTGTGATGAGCACCATGATTCGGGACCTTAAGGCTGCTGGAAATGAGCTCACCGATGAGCAACAGGTTCTCGCAGTGATTCCTTCACTGCCGGACCCTGAATGGTCCCAGATAAAGCTCCTGATGACGCACAGTGAGGGCATTAAAACGTTTAATGACATATCACGTCATCTCGAGCTTGAGGCAGAACGCTTGGATGCGAACCGTTCTGTCGCTCTTGTTGCACGCTCTGAGGAGCGCGGTGGGATTGCACCCAAGCGCAAAAAGCGTTACAACAATGGAGCGAAGAAAAATAAAAATCAAATTCCTCATGGTGGAATTGGAAAGCGCGGCAGAGGCAAGCGCGCTGGCAGTAGAGATGTTGCGAAGCTAAAATGCTATAACTGCAAGAAGAAGGGTCATTTCGCTCGGGATTGTTCTGAGCCGAAAAAGGTAACCCTACTACTCTCACACTGTTTTGTTTGCTCTTATGCTTTAGTAGCTAATTCTCTTCCCGATTGGATCGTGGATACAGGAGCAAACAAGCACGTAGTGCGTGATCGAGCGGGATTTGTAGATTACCATCGAGTACCGACTGGCACACAATTTGTCACCCTTGGGAATGGCTCAATGGAAGAAGTTATTGGAGTTGGTTCGTACCAACTCAAGTTGCGTGGTGGCCGCACCTTACTTCTTCAAGATGTGCTATATGCACCCGGTATAAGATGTAATCTATGTTCAGTTTTAGCTTTGCTACATTTAGGCTATTCTTTTCATTTTGACAGAGACCGCCTTGACATTTCCTTTCATGGTACTTTATTTGGATATGGTACATTAATAAATGGTTTCTTTAAGTTAGATTTGGAGGATGATTCGTTTGCTTTTGCTTCTTCTTCTTCTAATCTCTGTGATGAATCCGTTAAATGGCATGCCAGACTAGGCCATATAGGTCAAGAAAGAATGAACAGACTGGCTCGAGTAGGCCTTTTGGGGTCTCTCGCCAAAGTTGACCTATCTGTGTGCGAGCCTTGTCTGGCTGGGAAGGCATGTAGAAAGCCTTTTGGTAAGGCTACTCGTGCCTCTCATCCTTTGGAGCTGATCCACTCAGACATTTGTGGGCCAATGAATGTGAGGGCCCGGCATGGTGCGTGCTATTTTCTCACATTCATTGATGATTATTCCCGTTATGGCTATGTGTATTTGCTTTCTCACCGTTCTGAAGCTTTAGATTGCTTCAAGCGCTTCGTAGCGGAGGCTGAGAATCAAATAGAAAGAAGTGTAAAAGTGCTTCGCACTGATCGAGGACGTGAGTACTTGTCTGATCAGTTCAAGACTTACTGTGAGCAAAAGGGCATTATGAGACAGCTCACTATTCCAGGTACTCCGCAACAAAATGGTGTTGCAGAGCGAAGGAATCGTACTCTACTGGACATGGTTAGGTCTATGATGGCGCATGCTCATCTTCCTATAAGTTTTTGGGGAGATGCTCTTTTGACTGCTGCCTATATTCTTAATCGAGTCCCTAGTAAATCAGTGCCATCTACCCCATATGAGTTGTGGAGTGGTAGAAAGCCAAGTTTACACTACTTACGCCCTTGGGGTTCAGCTGGATATGTTCATAACCCCTCACATAGATTCGAAAAACTCGGCCCTAAAGCAAGCAAGCATGTGTTCATCAGATACCCTGAAAATTCGAAGGGCTATGTGATGTATGGTGAACACCCAGATGGTGGGATGACCGAGATTGAGTCTCGTAATGTGGAATTCCTAGAGAAGGAATTTCCAAGCATTGGTGAAATGCGAAATGACGTCGGATTGTATGAGTTACAAGACGATGCTATCCCATCTTCTGGTGAGGGTGATCGATCACTTCCCGAAGTCGCTGAAGGAAGTGGTAGCGATCCTCCGGTAGTGGGAGTGCTCCTATGAGTGGGAGCATACCCTTGGAAGCCGAGAGTTTAGGCCCTCAACTGCGTAGAAGTGAACGTGGAAACATTCCCCGTCGACGTTTTGAGATCGAAGGGAATATTTTCATGTGCACTCCGCTCGATGATGATGAGCCTACTTCTTATGTAGAAGCGCTACAATCACCAGCTTGTAATGAGTGGATGGCTGCTATGAGAGATGAGATGGATTCCATGAGCAAGAACCAAGTATGGGAGTTGGTTGACCTTCCACCTGAGCGCAAGTCTATTGGAAATAAATGGGTTTTAAAAATTAAGCGCAAGGTGGATGGATCAATCGATAAATATAAGGCTCGGCTCGTGGCTAAGGGCTACAATCAAAGGCAGGGGGTAGATTACAACGAGACATTTGCTCCCGTTGTGAGATTTGCCTCCATACGTGTGATTTTAGCCTTAGTGGCTCATCTAGATTTGGAATTGTTCCAAATGGATGTCAAGACAGCTTTCCTCAATGGAGGATTAGCGGAGGAGATCTACATGGATCAACCTGAGGGTTTTGTACTCGAAGGTCAAGAAGACAAAGTATGTCGTCTTAAAAGGTCCATTTATGGTCTCAAACAGTCATCGAGACAGTGGTATTTCAGGTTTCATGAAGCCATCATCTCTATCGGTATGTCCATGATAGAGGAAGACCACTGTGTATATGTCAAGAAGTCAGAGAAGGGAATTTTGTTTCTCTCTCTATACGTCGACGACATACTATTGGCTGGGAATGACATCGAGTTGATCAATACCACTAAGGAGTGGTTATCTTTCAATTTTGAGATGAAAGATATGGGTGAGGCGAGCTATGTGCTCGGTGTTAAGGTCATCAGAGATCGCTCTAGGAGACTTCTTGGTCTGTCTCAAGAATCTTATATTAAAAGGGTTCTGGAGCGGTTTAGGATGCATCATAGTAAACCCGTTGATACTCCAGTGGAAAAGAATCACACTTTGAGTCTTGATCAGTGCCCTAAAACGGATAAAGAAAAAGAGCAAATGAGTAGGGTTCCTTATGCGAGTGCGATTGGCAGCTTGATGTACGCTATGATGTGTACTCGACCTGACATATGCTTCGCTGTTGGCTTGGTAAGTCGTTACCAGAGCAACCCAGGACCTGCTCATTGGCAAGCGGTCAAGAGGATCCTTCGATACTTAAAGGGAACCAGTGATCTCGTTCTATGCTTTCAAGCTGGGGACTTGAGATTGAAAGGATATAGTGATGCTGATTGGGGCGGTGATAGAGATGAGCGCAGGTCCACTTCAGGCTATGTGTTTATGCTTGGAGGTGGGGCAATTTCCTGGTGCAGTAAAAAGCAGAGTTGCATTGCCTTGTCTACCATGGAGGCGGAGTATGTTGCTTGTTCAGCAGCCGTTCAGGAGGCTGTTTGGCTGAGGAGATTTCTCCAGCACCTCGACATTGTGACTCGAGCTGACGAGCCTGTTGAGATGGTCTCTGACAGCATGGCTGCTTTGGAGTATGTGAAGGACCCCAAGTATCATGGCAGGACCAAGCACATTGACATCCGTTTTCACTACATTCGAGAGATGATTAGGCTAGGCGAGGTCACTCTTAGACATATCTCCACCACTAGGATGGTGGCTGATCCGTTGACCAAGCCGATAGCTAGGGATATGTTCCTGACCCACGTTCGGAGTTTGGGTCTTCGCAGGTTATGATGTATGGACATTATTGAGACTTTTGTATCTTACGCTTTTCTTAATGAAAATATGTTTTTCTTTTATGTATGATTGCGTAATTGATACTAGTAGGCACATATTACCATTAGTCACCAGGCTCAGGTCAGCCCACTCACACGGGTGATCGCCCTGGCACCTAAGTGGTGAGCAGGATGAGACTAAATAATCATATTAAACTTTAGTAGTTGTAATATGATTGCTTTGTTCATATACGTTATGAATAAAGTGTTGATACGATTTGAAAGTCGCCTTAATTAGTTTAAGATGAGACTCTTGGGAGTTGGATATGAGAATTCTTTTGTGAAATTTTATATCGAGCCTGTATAGCAGTCGAACCTAAATACTTGGGTTAGAGAGATGACCTGAGTTGTGTAGTGGTTAGATGCCTTAGTGGTGCCTAGACCAAGGTTCGCATGGCGTTCCAGAGCGTGACACGACCCATTGGGTGGGTGCTCCGCCATGGCATACATATCATACTGTATGTGATTGTCGACCAGTTAGTAGAGTGACATATTCTTCCCTCTATGTCACTGTGTGAGCACTAACCCCTTTTTTTTTATGCCCTCGACTTAGAACTACATTATGAAGTAGAGGTCCGATGTAACTAACTTAACGTGTATCTCAGGGTCATGAGAAAATACGATCTCGCGGAGCATGTCTAGTAAAGTGCTTGGACCGATACAGATTAATGTGAGGGGCTGAGGAAGATGTTTCGATAGCACACCATGAAAGTCTTGTGACTCATTGCCCGGGCGGTTATCTCGGTTGTGTTACTTGAGATAATCATGAGTACAAGAGATGTTGTAGGGTCAAGTCCTGTGATTACAGGAGGGAGATTTGTGATACTTGATCCGGTGTGTGTTGAAACGTCTGGGGCATATACGCTTTAGTCAGTGATGTGCTATGTTAGTTGGGTGGTGACTTAATATAGCACTCCTGCATTGTGATTTTTTCATCTGGTCGCACGCTCCATTACCCGTATGAAGAGTAGAATGTATATGAGAGAAAATTGGCCAATGTGGCCAAGTGGGAGATTGTTGCCATGTGGTGTGTCCACATTGGCCGGTTCTAATTTGACTCAATCCATATGAAATGTGGATTATGATTTATCCTTTTGTGTTAAGGATAAGATCGGGATTTATCCTTATAGGTTAAGGATAAAGGATAGGATTTATCCTTATGGGTTAAAGATGAGGATATGTTTCTTATAGGTTAAGAAACATATCTTAACCCATATCCTAACTATATTCTGTTTATCTCTACGTGAGTAAGAGAATACCCTAAGGAGTCCTAATAATCCATAAATAGAACCCCTTCCCTCATACGTTGAGTGATACGATATACAATATACGATACACAAGAAGAAAAAGAATTTTCTTCTTCCTCATTCTCTCTCTACGTTCTCTCTGGGTTTCCACCTTCGTTCCCGGGTTTTGGAGTGTGGACATAGAAGAGACTCTGGTAGCCCTCTTCGCATCCGATCCGATCTGCGCATCCGGTCTGCAACCAGGAGATTCGTGGAGAGTCAAGAATCACCAAGAAGACAAGGACGATCCAAGAAGGCTGGTTAAACAAGCTAAGCTGATCAATTTCGGTTCCTGGTACTGTTGGTATCCAGTTTGTAAGTTTCCGCTGCCCTATAAATTCCAACACTCTCTATAGTGTCTTGTGCTTGCTCCAAAAGTCAAAAAACAGGCTCTAAATTCAGATTCCTAGAAGGTTCCAGCAACACACGCCCTATTAAGAGTTAGAGGCATCTGAATTTTTTTTAGTTAAACAGACATTCCAAACAGACAGCAAAAAAATAAAAAATAAAAAAAAATATATATATATATATATTTTTAAAAAAATAAAATAAATAGAGTAAAATAGTTTATTATTTTGTATTGATAGATTGTCAAATCAGTAAAAATAATAAAATAATTTTTTTATAAAATATAATTTTTTTTTAAGATATTAAATACGCTGAATAAAATGAGCGAATGAAATGTCAAAAGGGACGAACAGAAGATCGTGAAGAATAAAAATTTTTTTTTTTCAAGAGCTGAATTCTTTTTTTTTTTTTTTTCGAAATTATATTGTAAATTCTACTTTTCACTATTTTTTTTTTTTAATTAGCAGAAGTATTAAAACGGAACAAAAAAATAAATTTTTTTAAAAAAATAAAGCAAGAAAAAAAAAATCGAAATTTACATGATTCGACTATCGGCCTACCTTCATAAGTAAATAAAGATTTTTATTAATGTCGAAGGTA
>CM054930.1:7740292-7783878 GCA_029168755.2 Tillandsia fasciculata | reverse complement strand
TGGACATAGAAGAGGACTCTGGTAGCCCTCTTCTCATCTATCCGATCTGCGCATCCGGTCTGCAACCAGGAGATTCGTGGAGAGTCAAGAATCACCAAGAAGACCAGGACGATCCAAGAAGGCTGGTAAAACAAGCTAGCTCATCCAATTTCGGTTCCTGGATACGTTGGCTATCCAGTTTGTAAGTTTTCGCTGCCCTATAAATTCCAACAATTGGTATCGGAGCCATTTGCTTGTTTTCGCCTATTGATCTTGCCTGTGTTTGCTTGATTAAAAAAAAAAAAAAAAAAAATGTTTCGTTGATCATATTTTTCGTAGATTAGTTCTACAAATTTTTTTTAGATTCTTTTTCTATGTGAAATCGAATTAAAATAAATAAATAAAAGATGAAGATAGAAAATTAAATTAGTTTTAATTTTTTATTCCTTTATGTTGATCATGAAATATTTTTTTATTTACATATGTTGTAAATGACTTCTTTTTTTTTTTTTTCTTATTATTTACATATGCTGTAAATATTTTTTTTAAAAGATAAAAAGAAAACTAAATTAGTTTTAGTTTTTTATTCTTCAAGAAATATTTTTATTACATCAGTTGTAAATAAATATTTTAATTTTTATTTTATTTTATTTTTTTTTGTGCAGTGTGCATTACTTAAATAAAAAAAAAAAAAAAAAAAAAAAAAGGCAACGGGCCCGGCCCGCCTGTAGCCCCGAGCGGGTGCGGGCCCCGTGCGCTGGGTGCGCTGGGCCCGGCCCGGCCCGCCTCCTCTGCGGGCGGGCGCCGGCCCATCGCGCTGGGTGCACGCGCTGGCCCGGCCTGAGTGGCGTCCTACAATTTTTTTTAGAAAATAAGTTTTTTTAATGCTCCTATGTGGTGCAATTTTTTTTATGTGATTTCTTTTATGCTCCTATGTGGTGCGAAATATTTTTTTACCTGTGGAATTTAGATATGCATGTGTTGTATAACTTATATCTTGTGTAGATTTAAATGCTTGTGTAGCTTATTATTAATTGTGTATGTTTTGTGCATATAAGTACTTGTGTTCTTTCGGTGTTTTTTCCACAAAATTTAGAAAAGCGGGTTCGGCGTGTGCAGCATTCCTTTAGAATATATTTTCCTTTGATGTACATCTTTGTAGTGATGTAGTAGGTTTTATTTCTGCAAATGTGATGTAATAATTAAGGTCATGTAAGAGGAATGTGTTTTGCACACCATCGACGTTTTTCAAATTAAATTTTGGCACAAGCACTTATTTTATTATTTTATCTGTGTGATATGAATTATCTAAGATAAGTTCTTAAATTTTTTTTAAAAAAGATGTGTTCTTTTAAATGGATGAGTTCCGTTTTTTTGAATAAGTTTCAAAATTACATAAAAAAAAAAATTTTAATAAGATTGAAATTTCTTGAACCGACACTGGGTGATGATTATGAGCCTAGCGAAATTTTCGATCCCGTTGTGAAGGAGATATTTTTTCAATCTTGTTAATTTTTTGAAATATGTGCCTAATGTCCAAACCTGTTTTTGAATGTAGTGAAATGGCTTCCAAAAATGTTATAGCTGACCTCACGAGGGGTGATAAGCTAAACGGAAAAATTATGACATATGGCACAGAAAAATGCAATACCTGCTTAATGAACAAGGAGTTCTTGAAACTCTCTCTGTCAAAAAGACCGTGCCTCTAGATAACTCTACTGCAGAACACCAGCATGAGCAGGATGTCTATGATAAATGGTTCAAGGAGGATCGTACGGCTAGGTATACTATGTTGTGTGCCATGCAGGATGACCTCATTGGACAGTTTGAGACATTTGAGACTGCCAAAGACATGTGGGAAAATCTGAAGATTGCTTTTGGGCAAACTTCAGTTACGAGGCTGCGTGCCCTAAATCTAAAGTTTCAGCAGTACATTAAGGACCCGAAGCACTCAATGGTTGAGCACCTTCGTGTGATGAGCACCATGATTCGGGACCTTAAGGCTGCTGGAAATGAGCTCACCGATGAGCAACAGGTTCTCGCAGTGATTCGTTCACTGCCGGACCCTGAATGGTCCCAGATGAAGCTCCTGATGACGCACAGTGAGGGCATTAAAACGTTTAATGACATATCACGTCATCTCGAGCTTGAGGCAGAACGCTTGGATGCGAACCGTTCTGTCGCTCTTGTTGCACGCTCTGAGGAGCGCGGTGGGATTGCACCCAAGCGCAAAAAGCGTTACAACAATGGAGCGAAGAAAAATAAAAATCAAATTCCTCATGGTGGAATTGGAAAGCGCGGCAGAGGCAAGCGCGCTGGCAGTAGAGATGTTGCGAAGCTAAAATGCTATAACTGCAAGAAGAAGGGTCATTTCGCTCGGGATTGTTCTGAGCCGAAAAAGGTAACCCTACCACTCTCACACTGTTTTGTTTGCTCTTATGCTTTAGTAGCTAATTCTCTTCCCGATTGGATCGTGGATACAGGAGCAAACAAGCACGTAGTGCGTGATCGAGCGGGATTTGTAGATTACCATCGAGTACCGACTGGCACACAATTTGTCACCCTTGGGAATGGCTCAATGGAAGAAGTTATTGGAGTTGGTTCGTACCAACTCAAGTTGCGTGGTGGCCGCACCTTACTTCTTCAAGATGTGCTATATGCACCCGGTATAAGATGTAATCTATGTTCAGTTTTAGCTTTGCTACATTTAGGCTATTCTTTTCATTTTGACAGAGACCGCCTTGACATTTCCTTTCATGGTACTTTATTTGGATATGGTACATTAATAAATGGTTTCTTTAAGTTAGATTTGGAGGATGATTCGTTTGCTTTTGCTTCTTCTTCTTCTAATCTCTGTGATGAATCCGTTAAATGGCATGCCAGACTAGGCCATATAGGTCAAGAAAGAATGAACAGACTGGCTCGAGTAGGCCTTTTGGGGTCTCTCGCCAAAGTTGACCTATCTGTGTGCGAGCCTTGTCTGGCTGGGAAGGCATGTAGAAAGCCTTTTGGTAAGGCTACTCGTGCCTCTCATCCTTTGGAGCTGATCCACTCAGACATTTGTGGGCCAATGAATGTGAGGGCCCGGCATGGTGCGTGCTATTTTCTCACATTCATTGATGATTATTCCCGTTATGGCTATGTGTATTTGATTTCTCACCGTTCTGAAGCTTTAGATTGCTTCAAGCGCTTCGTAGCTGAGGCTGAGAATCAAATAGAAAGAAGTGTAAAAGTGCTTCGCACTGATCGAGGACGTGAGTACTTGTCTGATCAGTTCAAGACTTACTGTGAGCAAAAGGGCATTATGAGACAGCTCACTATTCCAGGTACTCCGCAACAAAATGGTGTTGGAGAGCGAAGGAATCGTACTCTACTGGACATGGTTAGGTCTATGATGGCGCATGCTCATCTTCCTATAAGTTTTTGGGGAGATGCTCTTTTGACTGCTGCCTATATTCTTAATCGAGTCCCTAGTAAATCAGTGCCATCTACCCCATATGAGTTATGGAGTGGTAGAAAGCCAAGTTTACACTACTTACGCCCTTGGGGTTCAGCTGGATATGTTCATAACCCCTCACATAGATTCGAAAAACTCGGCCCTAAAGCAAGCATGCATGTGTTCATCAGATACCCTGAAAATTCGAAGGGCTATGTGATGTATGGTGAACACCCAGATGGTGGGATGACCGAGATTGAGTCTCGTAATGTGGAATTCCTAGAGAAGGAATTTCCAAGCATTGGTGAAATGCGAAATGACGTCGGATTGTATGAGTTACAAGACGATGCTATCCCATCTTCTGGTGAGGGTGATCGATCACTTCCCGAAGTCGCTGAAGGAAGTGGTAGCGATCCTCCGGTAAGTGGGAGTGCTCCTATGAGTGGGAGCATACCCTTGGAAGCCGAGAGTTTAGGCCCTCAACTGCGTAGAAGTGAACGTGGAAACATTCCCCGTCGACGTTTTGAGATCGAAGGGAATATTTTCATGTGCACTCCGCTCGATGATGATGAGCCTACTTCTTATGTAGAAGCGCTACAATCACCAGCTTGTAATGAGTGGATGGCTGCTATGAGAGATGAGATGGATTCCATGAGCAAGAACCAAGTATGGGAGTTGGTTGACCTTCCACCTGAGCGCAAGTCTATTGGAAATAAATGGGTTTTAAAAATTAAGCGCAAGGTGGATGGATCAATCGATAAATATAAGGCTCGGCTCGTGGCTAAGGGCTACAATCAAAGGCAGGGGGTAGATTACAACGAGACATTTGCTCCCGTTGTGAGATTTGCCTCCATACGTGTGATTTTAGCCTTAGTGGCTCATCTAGATTTGGAATTGTTCCAAATGGATGTCAAGACAGCTTTCCTCAATGGAGGATTAGCGGAGGAGATCTACATGAATCAACCTGAGGGTTTTGTACTCGAAGGTCAAGAAGACAAAGTATGTCGTCTTAAAAGGTCCATTTATGGTCTCAAACAGTCATCGAGACAGTGGTATTTCAGGTTTCATGAAGCCATCATCTCTATCGGTATGTCCATGATAGAGGAAGACCACTGTGTATATGTCAAGAAGTCAGAGAAGGGAATTTTGTTTCTCTCTCTATACGTCGACGACATACTATTGGCTGGGAATGACATCGAGTTGATCAATACCACCAAGGAGTGGTTATCTTTCAATTTTGAGATGAAAGATATGGGTGAGGCGAGCTATGTGCTCGGTGTTAAGGTCATCAGAGATCGCTCTAGGAAACTTCTTGGTCTGTCTCAAGAATCTTATATTAAAAGGGTTCTGGAGCGGTTTAGGATGCATCATAGTAAACCCGTTGATACTCCAGTGGAAAAGAATCACACTTTGAGTCTTGATCAGTGCCCTAAAACGGATAAAGAAAAAGAGCAAATGAGTAGGGTTCCTTATGCGAGTGCGATTGGCAGCTTGATGTACGCTATGATGTGTACTCGACCTGACATATGCTTCGCTGTTGGCTTGGTAAGTCGTTACCAGAGCAACCCAGGACCTGCTCATTGGCAAGCGGTCAAGAGGATCTTTCGATACTTAAAGGGAACCAGTGATCTCGTTCTATGCTTTCAAGCTGGGGACTTGAGATTGAAAGGATATAGTGATGCTGATTGGGGCGGTGATAGAGATGAGCGCAGGTCCACTTCAGGCTATGTGTTTATGCTTGGAGGTGGGGCAATTTCCTGGTGCAGTAAAAAGCAGAGTTGCATTGCCTTGTCTACCATGGAGGCGGAGTATGTTGCTTGTTCAGCAGCCGTTCAGGAGGCTGTTTGGCTGAGGAGATTTCTCCAGCACCTCGACATTGTGACTCGAGCTGACGAGCCTGTTGAGATGGTCTCTGACAGCATGGCTGCTTTGGAGTATGTGAAGGACCCCAAGTATCATGGCAGGACCAAGCATATTGACATCCGTTTTCACTACATTCGAGAGATGATTAGGCTAGGCGAGGTCACTCTTAGACATATCTCCACCACTAGGATGGTGGCTGATCCGTTGACCAAGCCGATAGCTAGGGATATGTTCCTGACCCACGTTCGGAGTTTGGGTCTTCGCAGGTTATGATGTATGGACATTATTGAGACTTTTGTATCTTACGCTTTTCTTAATGAAAATATGTTTTTCTTTTATGTATGATTGCGTAATTGATACTAGTAGGCACATATTACCATTAGTCACCAGGCTCAGGTCAGCCCACTCACACGGGTGATCGCCCTGGCACCTAAGTGGTGAGCAGGATGAGACTAAATAATCATATTAAAGTTTAGTAGTTGTAATATGATTGCTTTGTTCATATACGTTATGAATAAAGTGTTGATACGATTTGAAAGTCGCCTTAATTAGTTTAAGATGAGACTCTTGGGAGTTGGATATGAGAATTCTTTTGTGAAATTTTATATCGAGCCTATATAGCAGCCGAACCTAAATACTTGGGTTAGAGAGATGACCTGAGTTGTGTAGTGGTTAGATGCCTTAGTGGTGTCTAGACCAAGGTTCGCATGGCGTTTTAGAGCGTGACACGACCCATTGGGTGGGTGCTCCGCCATGGCATACATATCATACTGTATGTGATTGTCGACCAGTTAGTAGAGTGACATACATTCTTCCCTCTATGTCACTGTGTGAGCACTAACCCCTTTTTTTTTATGCCCTCGACTTAGAACTACATTATGAAGTAGAGGTCCGATGTAACTAACTTAGCATGTATCTCAGGGTCATGAGAAAATACGATCTCGCGGAGCATGTCTAGTAAAGTGCTTGGACCAATACAGATTAATGTGAGGGGCTGAGGAAGATGTTTCGATAGCACACCATGAAAGTCTTGTGACTCATTGCCCGGGCGGTTATCTCGGTTGTGTTACTTGAGATAATCATGAGTACAAGAGATGTTGTAGGGTCAAGTCCTGTGATTACAGGAGGGAGATTTGTGATACTTGATCCGGTGTGTGTTGAAACGTCTGGGGCATATACGCTTTAGTCAGTGATGTGCTATGTTAGTTGGGTGGTGACTTAATATAGCACTCCTGCATTGTGATTTTTTCATCTGGTCGCACGCTCCATTACCCGTATGAAGAGTAGAATGTATATGAGAGAAAATTGGCCAATGTGGCCAAGTGGGAGATTGTTGCCATGTGGTGTGTCCACATTGGCCGGTTCGAATTTGACTCAATCCATATGAAATGTGGATTATGATTTATCCTTTTGTGTTAAGGATAAGATCGGGATTTATCCTTATAGGTTAAGGATAAAGGATAGGATTTATCCTTATGGGTTAAAGATGAGGATATGTTTCTTATAGGTTAAGAAACATATCTTAACCCATATCCTAACTATATTCTGTTTATCTCTACGTGAGTAATAGAATACCCTAAGCAGTCCTAATAATCCATAAATAGAACCCCTTCCCTCATACGTTGAGTGATACGATATACAATATACGATACACAAGAAGAAAAAGAATTTTCTTCTTCCTCATTCTCTCTCTACGTTCTCTCTGGGTTTCCACCTTCGTTCCCGGGGTTTTGGAGTGTGGACATAGAAGAAGACTCTGGTAGCCCTCTTCGCATCCGATCCGATCTGCGCATCCGGTCTGCAACCAGGAGATTCGTGGAGAGTCAAGAATCACCAAGAAGACCAGGACGATCCAAGAAGGCTGGTAAAACAAGCTAGCTGATCCAATTTCGGTTCCTGGATACGTTGGCTATCCAGTTTGTAAGTTTCCGCTGCCCTATAAATTCCAACACTCTCTATAGTGTCTTGTGCTTGCTCCAAAAGTCAAAAAACAGGCTCTAAATTCAGATTCCATAGAAGGTTCCAGCAACACACGCCCTATTAAGAGTTAGAGGCATCTGAATTTTTTTTAGTTAAACAGACATTCCAAACAGACAGCAAAAAAAAAAAAAATATATATATATATATATTTTTAAAAAAATAGAGTAAAATAGTTTATTATTTTGTATTGATAGATTGTCAAATCAGTAAAAATAATAAAATAATTTTTTTATAAAATATAATTTTTTTTAAGATATTAAATACGCTGAATAAAATGAGCGAATGAAATGTCAAAAGGGACGAACAGAAGATCGTGAAGAATAAATTTTTTTTTTTCAAGAGCTGAATTCTTTTTTTTTTTCGAAATTATATTGTAAATTCTACTTTTCACTATTTTTTTTTTAATTAGCAGAAGTATTAAAACGGAACAACGAAAAATAAATTTTTTTTAAAAAATAAAGCAAGAAAAAAAAAATCGAAATTTACATGATTCGACTATCGGCCTACCTTCATAAGTAAATAAAGATTTTTATTAATGTCGAAGGTACAGTACAAAAAAATCTCTCCAGAAACACCTTAATACTGAAAAAAAAGAAGAAAAATGCTTCTGGTATATTCGAAATTGGATGTACATCTTACATTCCACCCATTCTAGAATGAGATAAATTTTGCTGATCATTTCGAAGTGACCAGTAAAAAAGACAATAAAATTTTTTTATCTTTAAATGAATAGAATATATAACGAATATCCGATTTCGGAGGTACAACGTTGCTAAAAAAAAAAAGGCTAAATTACAAAAAACCTGTTTGTAATATTCCGATTTTTCACTTTGCCCCCATATCTTTTAAAAGCCTACATTTTGCCCCCTCGTAATTACCGAAATATGTATTTATCCTCCCGCAGTCACCATTCCGTGAGTGAACCGTCAATTTTTTAAAAAATATTATTAGATATATCCAAAATACTCTTCAAAAATGGCGGAAAATAAGCTAAAACTCATTCTCTCTCCAATATAAGGTAAGGGTATTTTCGTCAATTTACCTCCTCCGTTAACGCCGTTGCCCTCTAAAAACAATTCGGTAATTACGAGGGGGCAAAATGTAGGCTTTTAAAAGATAGGGGGGCAAAGTGAAAAAACGGAATATTACATGATAGTTTTATGTAATTTTGCCCAAAAAAAAAAAAAAATTGATCCCCATTACTGCTTCCTGAACCACCCTGCCCGTCCGTACAATTGTGGCTCAGCACACCAAAGATTGTGCACGGCTCTTTTTGGTAGACTTTAATTAATTGGAGCATGTCCCCTTAATTAGTTGCTGCTTCTTTAAGTGGTCTGAATATGCTTTATATAGTATAAGACTTTAAATTGTAGTCTAACTAGAATTTGCAATCTAATTGGACTTTCAATTAAACTCTGCTTATATTCAATAAATTTAAATCTCATATTATCCTAATGTAATTAGAATTTGATTCTAATTTAAATAAATACAAATTAAAATCAAATTTTAATAATCTCTATCTTGGTATGATTTGTAATTTTTAACCGTTGTGTTGAGATTGCTGTAAAACTCCATCTTTAGTTGAATTCTTTTCAATACTTTTAAATGCCCCTTAGCGTTTCGTCTTCTCCAAACATCTCGTAGAATCTTAAATGTTGCCAACCGACACCAAGTTCAAATAATGCTTAAACTTGACAATAGTAAAAGACTTAGTAAGCATATTTGTCGGATTATCTTCAGTATCAATTTTCTTAATAGTCACAATGCGTTTTCCAATCACATTCTAAACAAATTTAAACTTTATATGATGTGTTTTATCATCTCATGAAACATTTGATCTTCAGACAAATTAATAGCACCTTGACTATCCGAAAAAAACAACCGTCGAATCTCAACAAGAAGTAAGCTCTCCAAATAAGCCTCGTAGCCACATAGTTTCCTTCACATTCTCTGCCATAGCAATATTCTTCACATCCACCGATGAAGAATATATAATCTGAAAGTGATCACCTTCTATCTAAATCACTCGCAAAATTCGAATCAACATATCCAACCATGTGTTCTGGTATTTCAGGGCCTTGCGAACGAACATGCACAGTTAGCTAACCGACGCATCTAGAGATGGTCGGGTCGAGCGAGAACCATTTCGCACAAAATCGACGTGAAAACGAGCACATGATGGGCAAATTAATGGGAACTGTACGTAGTTTCTATAAATTTGGGCGCCCGAATCATGGTTCCGAGCGCCCAAATCCCAAAATTCATGTGATCCGATTTCAGCTTGTTGGAGTCCGAAGTTGGGCCAATTCGGGCCTTGGTCTTCTGGGCGCTCGAATGCCAATTAGGGCGCCCGAAAATATCTAGATAGTACTGGATCCAGATTAGTTTTGCCATTGATCCACAGGTCCGTTTTACCCGAAACAAAATTTTCCGGTAAGAGGACTCAGAGGAGGATTTTCTGAGTGCTTTCTTCCTTAATTTGGATCCCTATTCCCTTACCTACCCCACTTCATTCCTTTCTTGGAGCCATTGGGAGAGGCAGTAGAAGTAGGAGCTTCACCCCCACGACTGTTTGTGTCACGCCCCGGCGTTGAAACTGCGACCCGGGCTCACCAACAAATCCGCCGCCCATACGGGAAGGCCCGTATAGACGAAGCGACTAACCTACAAAAGATCAGCTATACTATACAGATATCAGAGCTTAAAAGTAAACTGCTGAAATAAAAAAAAAAAATACAAATCCTCAAATAGTACATGCTAGGTCCTCACAATACATAAGTCACTCCAAACTAAAGCTCTCAAGAGTAAAAATATACATGATACCTCCCAAAATCACTGACAGTACTAGAACATCACCAAAAGGTACATCTACTCTCACAGGAAGAAGACTGGTAGGGATCTAGCTCGCGACTCCCTTACCTCGATTAACAGGATCAGCAATTGGAGCAGCAGGAACTGGAGTAGAGGTCCCTGGGGGAAAAAACACCACGGCGGGTGTGAGAACTACATCCCACAGTAGTTCTCAGTGGGTACCGCCAACAAGTCCGACGGTCTGCCCACTAAGTCTACTAGAGGCATAAAGTAACAAATGCGATACTGAAAGTAAAGGCTGAAAAATAACTCTACAGCTACTATGCCTCTATCTAAAAGCTCAAGAAGTGGAACAGATGGAAACATGATGCATCTACTATCTCTCAAACATAATCACCCAATCTACACTGACTGCCACATAGGGTCCAGTCAAATCTGCGCCTACCTACTGCCGTTACATCCAAGGAGGACCGGACTTACGTAGGGCGTCCGTGACTGCCAAAACTGGCCCAGCCCAGAGGGACTGCGTCGACAAGTCGCGATAGTAAGTAACAAGCCCAACTCCGGAGTGGCACTCGAGGGGCGCGACCCCACCGAGGAAAGTATCCACGCATCTCTATCGAGCTCAAATGTGGCTCATACAGGCTATAGTCCAAATCTACGATCAACAAGATCGACAGTAACCAATAACACCAACTCTCACTCACATGTTGGAAAACCATACAGCCGGGACCCACCGTCGACTCAGACGGCTCCCAAAAATAAAACACTGATCTAACACTGCTACCAGACTCCACTCGGCCCCCAAGCGCGAGTGTAACATGCATCCCACAACAACCCGACCACTCGGCCCACTATCCGGGCGAGGAAACTCTAAGTCCAGGTAAAATAATAGATAACAGTGTGGGAATGTCTAAAGCATAAATAACCTAGCCCAAGTTGGAGTTTTCTACTAATCTGGTTAAACATGTAGCATATGACGGGGTGCTAGGTCAAGTTCCAAAAATAGCATTTAACTTACAGATTTAGGAAGCAATAAAATCAATATGATCATCATAGCAACACAAGTAACATCAATTCTCTCTTTCTAGCATGCTTCCTAATACACTCACAATCATACATGTTTCCTACAATATAGAATTACTGATCAGTTCGCCAGTTTTGAAGACGAAGCAACCCACCTGGAAGTGCAAAGCTGTCCAAAGTCCAAAAAGTTGAAACTAAACGGGAATAATCCTCCAATTCCCACAATTTCAACGGGTCCAGAAACACTTAAAAACTCCTCCTGGGTACAAAGATACAGTTCAAAGTTACAAACAACACAAAATCCCAAGTATACAGCTTGCTGAAATTTCAGTCCCAAAGAAGCTTAATTATCACCTGCGAAATAAACTCTAAAATTCCAATAAAAATACGACGGTGATCCCCGTGAAGCGTAGATGTGAATCGAGCCCTTGGACGTTGAATTCCGATACTCTAGTGTAGAGATAAAAATCCAACAAGGTACTGCTGTCTAGGAACAATCACCAGCAAAAATAGAGCTCAAAAATGTACCCGAAACCCTTAAACAAACTCAAATATGGGAGGAGTGGAAAATACAAAAATTGTAGATTTACCTTTCATGAATCCGACGTCACAAAAATCATCCAAAAATTCCGTCGGAGTAGCTCTGTGGACCTCGTGGACCGAAACGCGACAGAAATGGGCCACCAACAAAAGAACGTCGCACTGCACTAACACGCCGAAGACGTCGATGCCGCGGCCTCCAAAAAATCCGAGCCTCCTTCGCAAGATGCAGGACAATATGATCAACAAAGTTGCTTGAGGGCTCAAGGGGATTTGAGTTCGGAAAAAAGCCTAAAACAGCAAGAGAAGAGGCCTATTTATAGGCCCCCTCACTAAAAGCCCACAAAAATCCAAGTAATAGGCTTTCGGGCCCATTTTTCGGGCGCCCGGTACATCCGGGCTGCTACAATGAGCCCAGAACAGTAATCGGCCCAGCCCACCAACCGCGCCCCAATGCCCCACATGTTGCCACGTGTCCCTCCGCGCCCCGCGCGCCCGGCGGCGTCCACGCGCTGTCGCGCGTGCGTTGACCCGCCAATCGGCGCGCGCCACGTGGCAGTGCGCTTCGTTGGCTGCTCCCGGTGCACGCCAAGTGGGCCGTGGACCGGCCTACCCGAAAAATCGGCCCATTTGGCTCGTTTAGCTCGAAAATAGCCGATTCTCAACGTTTTCGCGCGCTGAGTCCGTTTTTGGCATCCGTTTGATGCACAACGGGCTCGATACACCAATAATAGGTGTTTTCTCACCGCCGACCACCCAGACAGGTCGTACGAAAGAACTGGGACACCACAGTTTGAGCACCTTGGGAGCCCGTTATTGCTTCAGAAGGTTCGTCTTGAGGCAGTGGATCACACGCGGACTGTGCGAGTGGACGAGCAAAGCGATCGGAGGTAGCTCTACCTGGCGATCTAGGTAGGTGTGCATGTTTTTTGGGTTTTGATGGATTTCTTATGAATTTTTAAAGTTTTGAGCCCCTTCGTTCATAGATCTGGAGGTTTCTTACCCATTTCTTTTGGGTTTCTTTTCTCTGAAGCTTGGGGTTTGGGGGACTCCTCTTTTTCTCTGGAGCTTGGTCCTGGAGGCTTGAAGCTTGCAGACGTGGTGTTCTTGGACTTGGCTGTAGGTTGCAGAGGTCATATTTTTGTGCGTTTGGAGCTCTAGTTGCCACAGGCAGTGGATCGAGCCGCGATGATTTCTTGCCGTGGTTGGATTAGCTTTTTCAGTGGATTCAATTTCACCAAAATATATGAACTTTCTATTATATCTATTTTATTTTGAAATCCAGTACGCTACAGTATAGTTAGGATTTCTCTGTTAAATCTGTTACTGTCTGAAAAATAGCATAAAATTATATTTGGACCCCTGAATATTTTTGGTGCAAAATAGAGAGTAGTTGACACTAGAAAAATAATTAAAATAATAATTTTATCTGTATTTGAACACCCAATAAAATATTTGTACTGTGCCTGTACATCTTCATCGTTTTTATATTTTTATCACTTTAGATAGAGAGTTGTGAGTGGTCGAGTTAGTGTAGGTTGTATTTAAGCTCATGCCTGGAGGCCGAGTGAATTTTTACAACAGTGTATAGACTGAGTTCTAGTGTTGGGAGCCGTCCGGGTTGACGATGGTCCCGGGCTGTTGAGTATTCCGGCTTATGTCGTGGGCATGTTGAGAGTTGTGAGTTAGTTGATCTGGTTGATCATCGAATTTAGACTATAGCCTGCATTAGCCATATTGAGTTCGACTAAGATGCGCAGCTTTCCTCAGTGGGATTGAGCCCCTCGAGTGCCGCTCCGGATTTAGGCCTATTTTTGCGTGACGTCAATGTAGCCCGTTTGGGCGCCCTACGTAATTACAGTCGTTCGGAGATGTAATGGTAGTAGGTAGGCGCAGATTTGATTAGACCCATAGTGGCAATTAGTGAGATTGGGTTGACTATGAGCATTTTGTGAGATAGATGCAGTTACATTTTTGTCCCTTTTCCTTAAGCATAGTAGTTAGAGACATAATAGCTGTAGTTTCTTTCCAGCTTTCACTTTTCTTTTGTTTAGCAGTAGTTTATTTATGCCTCTAGTAAACCTAGTGGGTAGATCGTTGGTTTTGGTGACAGTACCACTGAGAACTACTTTGTTTATGTAGTTCTCACACCCTTGGCGATCTTTTTGCAGAGACTTCTGCGCCTGTTCCTTCGCGGCAGCCACTCTTGATTGAGGTAAGTGAATCGCGAGTTAGATCCCTACTCGAGTGTACTTGGACTTAGAGTCGTCCCATCTGATGACTATTTTGGATTTGTTGTACTATATGGTCGGATTATTTTATGGAACTTTATTTTGTGCATTCTGGGAGATGACTATATTTTGGATATGTATCAGACGTACAGTGGATTATATTTTAGTTTATGTTAGTTTCATTTCAGCTCTGATATATCTGTTTATCTTCGTAGATACTATCTTTTGCAGGTTAGACATTTTGCCTATGCGTGACTTTCCATATAGGCGGCGGATCTGTTGGCAAGCCTGGGTCCCAGTCCGACCCCGGAGCGTGACAAACCACACCATCCTTACACCTCCCAAACTCCAAATAAATACTAGTAGTACATTATAGGTATTTCATAATCCATTTAATAGCTTGTCAATGAGCCTTATAAGGATTGGTTATATATCTGCTAACCATAGTCACTGCATAGGAGATGTCCGACCGTATGCAAATCATGGCGTACATAATGCTGCCAACAACACTAGAATAAGGAACATGCGACATGCATTCCCGCTCATTATTGGACTGTGGTGACAACACGACAGAAAGTCTGAAATGCGTCGTTAGAGGAGTGCTTACCGGCTTTGTGTCTGTCATTCCGAAACGCTTTAAAATCTTGTCTATATATTTCTCCTGTGTCAAATACAATATTCCTAATTTGTAGTCCCTCTTTTTTCATACCAAGAATTTTTTTTGCAGTACCTAAATCTTTTATCTCGAACTCACCCTTCAATAATGTCTTTAATTTATTTATTTCAACTATGTCACTGGAAGCAATCAACATATCATCGATATAGAGTAACAAATATATAAAAGATCTTTTATCAAGCTTTATGAAATATACACAACTATCACGCTTGCTTCTAGAATATTCGTGACCTGTTATGAAAGAGTCAAACCGCTTGTATCATTATCGAGGAGACTGTTTCAAACCATAAAGTGATTTTTTTACTAGACAAACATGGTCCTCCTTCCCTTCAATAAAGAATCCCTCTTATTGTTTCATATAAATTTTCTTCTCAAGTTCTCCATATAGAAAAGTTGTCTTGATATCAAGCTGCTCAAGATATAGGTCATATATGGCTACTAATGGTAGAAGAATACGAATAAAAGTATATTTCACGACTGGTGAGAAAATATCATTAATGTCAACACCTTCTACTTGACTGTAGCCCTTAGCAACTAAATGAGTTTTGTACTTTATATCTTCAACGCGGGGGATTCTATCTTTTTTCTTGAAGACCCATTTGCAACCAACAATTTTTTTACCTGTAGGTGATTTTACCAACTCTCATGTGTTATTCTTATGAAGAGACTGCATCTCTTCATTCATTGCCACCAACCACTCTACATAACTGACACTAGAAATAACTTGATTGTATATGGAAGGTTCGCCATTTTCTTCTGTATTTTGTGCGTGCCATTGAAAGAGCATAAGCAACTAAATCCTCATAGCTGTATCTCTGTGGTGGTTTAATCTGTCTCCTCACTCAACATGTAGCAATACTCTACCTCTCAATTTATAGGGTTTTAGTAGGCTGAGGTACCTGGCAACTGAATATGTTCTGACTGAGAAAAAACCTATAACTGAACTGTACCATCGGTCTCTTCCTTCACCTACTTGGGGTCTATTCAGAAGAGATACGATTAAGATATAATATAGCAGACTCGTCAAATGTGACATCTCTACTAATAACTAATTTAAACAATTTATGACACCATAATCAATATCTCTTAACCCCCGACGTAATACCAATAAATAAGCATTTTTTGGCCCTAAGTTCTACATTGTCTTCATTTACATGAGCATAAGCAAGACAACCAAATATTCACAAATTAGAATAATTAATTCATGTTGCCATGTGGTGTGTCCACATTGGCCGGTTCTATTTTTGACTCAATCCATATGAGATTTGGATTAGGATTTATCTTTTTGTGTTAAGGATAAGATCGAGATTTATCCTTATAGGTTAAGGATAAAGAATGAGATTTATCCTTATGGATTAAAGATAAAGATATGTTTCTTATAGGTTAAGAAATATATCTTAACCCATATCCTAACCATATTCTGTTTATCTCTACGTGAGAAAGAGAATATCCTAAAGGGTCCTAATAGTCTATAAATAGAACCCCTTCCCCTATACGGGGAACATACAATATACGATACACAAGAAGAAAAAGGGATTTTCTTCTTCCTCATTCTCTCTCTACGCTCTCTCTGGGTTTCCACCTTCGTTCCCGAGGTTTTGGAGTGTGGACATAGAAGAGAACTCTGGTAGCCCTCTTCGCATCCGATCCGATCTGCGCATCCGGTCTGCAACCAGGAGATTCGTGGAGAGTCAAGAATTACCAAGAAGACAAGGACGATCCAAGAAGGCTGGTAAAACAAGCTTGCTGATCCAATTCCGGTTCCTGGATACGTTGGCTATCCAGTTTGTAAGTTTCCGCTGCCCTCTAATTCCAACAATTCGCAAATTAGAGTAATCAGAAGGGCTATCAGACCATACCTCCTCCGGGGTTTTTCAATCAAGTGCCGAATGTGGAGATCAGTTTACCAAATAACATGTCGTAGAGATCGCCTTTGCCTAGGAACTCTTCGCTAAGCCAGCATTAGAGAGCATGCAATGGGCTTGTCACGCCCCGGGGGTAACCAGAACCCGGGCCCGCCAACAGATCCGCCGTGTACACAGAATTTTCCATGTACACGAAGCGCTGGTAACCTGCTCAGACAGATAATATACAATAGAAGAGCATAACAGAGCTGAACTAATAGAACTAACAGTAATCTCAGACTGAAATAAACTGTAAACTGAAATAAAAGTACAATATACTCCCAGCTCACCATAAATAATACAACCAGCTGGCCACAGCCAGACCCAAAAGTAAACTAATAAAGTCTGAGATACAAAAGGGGAGTACAGTAATAGTCTAGCTAAACTCTCGCTCGGGGTAGACGATCTAGCTAGTCGGCGATCCTCTTACCTCGATCTGCCGCTGAAGGCCCAGCAGCTCCCACAGTCGACTCTGCAAAACAAAGGGGGAAAAAGAACAAGAAACAACAATGGGGGTGAGAACTACTAGATAAACCAGTAGCCTCCCCTAGTGGGTAAAAACCTCTGATGCTGACGCACCCAGTAGGAATAAAGAGGCAAAAAGAAAAGAACAGTGGTATGCAATAAAGACTGCTGAAAAGAAACAACCACTACTATGCCTCTAAATGCAGTGCCACAAGATGACTGTATAGATGCAACTATAAAGCTGACTGCCCAAAGAAAACCCAATCAGAGGGCCAGGAAATACTGGCACTGCCTGCTCTGCCATCACTCACAACTCACCAACTGACCGGCACCCATCACGGTCTAAAAGCCTACTCCGGAGTGGCACTCGAGGGGAGCGACCCACACGAGTAAAGTATCTCTGTATCAATCATCTCTGTAACCGATGTCTCACAATAGCAGGACTGGATCATGACCATGATCAAAGTGGGAATACTCCATCCACTAATGCAACCCCGATCCCCAATCTGGTGTGATAATAACACCCGGTCAACCGCCCAAAATCCGCGGTTACCGATGAACCCATAGACCCCAATCTGATAAAGTAAAAACATCTGGTCAACCGCCTAACATCCGCGGTTGCCACTATGCCCCACAATCCCCTAAGACATGTCCAAACTGTCCCAAGCAATACTATCTCCAAAATCCCGATCAGACTCGAGCATCATGCATCGATAGAGAAGAATAACAATAACAGATGTTTTCTCCTAAGTCAAATCCCATAATATCGTGCTGCAATAAAATAGTGGCTTAACTAGTTGTCCAATGAGCATGCAAGTGTTCTCTTTTAAAAACATTTAGAAAGGAACTAAGTTTCATGTGAAGAATACTTTTAGAACTATTTTAAAAATATTGTTGGGTTACTAAATTGCATGCGGTTCACGATATAGCAATTGTCCAATTTCCTTGTCCCAGATTTATCACATAGAAGCTACTAAATTAATTTAGGGGCCAAATGCAATAGGTTCATACACCACAAGTTATCTATCACATGTATAATTGGGAACTCTTTTATTCCTAGTGTGCAAATCAACAAAGAGGGATACGCAACCACCCACCTCGAAAAGCGTGTACAATGTACCCAGAAAATACCCGCTGTCCTCTAAACACACCGTCAGCTGCAACAATATCCTACAACATCACATAAGTGTACACGGTGTAAAAATTACAAGTTCCAAACACACATTTGCTGTTTTAAAAATCAGCACGCAAAACGAGGAATTTTCACCTCTGTCCCGAGCTCCTAAAATCCCAGAAAAATCACGGTTGCGTTCCTCGCGAAAAATCGCCCAAAATCGACTCTTGAATCGCCTCGATCCGATATTCCTACGCTGAGAAACAAATCGTCGAAGTTGCCGCTGTCCAAAAATCCAAACAGCAAAATGGGGTGTCAAATCACCTCGGGAATCGTGCCAAGAAATCGGAATCCGGAGAAACCATCAACACGGAAAACGAAGCCCTACCTCTTAGGAACACACTGGCGAAGAAATCGTCGAAATCGGACTCTGTACTGCGCAGGGGACTCCTCGGACTGAAATGCGACGATAACGGGCCGAAATGGGGGAAAACCGAGGCACACTGTAAAATCCGGAACGCCGCTGTCGATCTTCCCAAAAATCTGGGAACGCACCACGAGGTAGAAAAATGTGAGAGGAAAAACTTCTCTTCACAGACCTCTCCCTGGTTCTCTCTCTTTCTCTCGGAAAAAGCCCAAGAGAGAGGGGAGGGGACCTATTTATAGGCCCAAAAAACATTTGGGAAAATGACCCCTGTGTCCCCACTTTCGGGCGCAGGGGTCACTTTCGGGCTGCTACAGTGCAGCCCGGCCCATCAACTTCCGGGCGGCTACAGTGCGGCCCAGCCCAACCCGGGCCGCACACGGGATCCTGCCCCGTCCGACCACCTGTCCAACCCGGCCCAGGGCCCGCCACGCGTCCGCCAAACAGGCGGCAGCCGTGCGGGCCCAGCGGGGACGCGCCACGCGTCCCCCTGCGGGGCGGCGGGGTGGGTGGCGCCCGCCAATGGCGGGGCGCCACGTGCCCCGCTTTCCCCGCCCGACACGGCCGCCGGCGGCCCTGCACGCCGCCTGCACGCCTGCGGCGCGTGCGCGTACGGCCGCAGGCGCGCGCCTGCGGGTGCGCCGCGCGCACGTGCACCCGCCAACCCGGGGCCGCCACGTGGCGCGCCCCGGTGCACCGTGCACCGCGCCCCACCCCGCGCCTGCCCGGCCTGCCCGCGCTGCCCGCGCACCCTCCCGTGCGCCGCGCGCCCTGGACCGGACCAACCGGCGCCTGCCACGTGGCCCGCCGGTGCACCGTGCACCGGCGGCCCGTTCCGTGGACCGAGAGCCGTGCGCCGGCCCAATAACAAGGCGCCACGTGTCCCTGGCCGGTCCACAAGTCCCCCCGTGCACCATTTTGCACAGAAAACTTTCGGGGGTCCGTTTTTGGGCATCCGGACTCCAAATTAAATAAGTAAATAGCCGTTTTCAAGTGTTTTTCCGCGCTGAATCCAAATACGGCCTCCGTTTAGCCTGATTCCATTCCTAAAATTCGGCAAAGGCAGCCGAAGGTCAGGCTTGACCCCAAATCCTCCCTGAGTCCAAACAACACATCCCTTTGACATGTTGGGGCCCAACACACCAACACTAGGTGTTCCACACCCCGAACAGGGGAAAAAAACACAGGGGAAAAACTGGGACACTACATCCTCCCCCACTAATAAAAGTTTCGTCCTCGAAACTAAAATCATACCTCAATCCAGAGCCTCGAACAAGTAGGGGTAGGCGTCCATCATCTCTGACTCTGGCTCCCACGTCGCCTCGCGCTCATCATGATTGCTCCAAAGGATCTTCACATAGGGGATGGTCCGATTGCGCAATTCTTTCACCTCCCGATCAAGAATCCGTACTGGGCGCTCCTCATATCTCAAATCCTCGCTGATCTCGAGGGGTGCAAAGTCGATGACGTGCGACGGGTCGAAGACGTACCTCCTCAGTGTGGAAACATGGAAAACATCGTGGGCACCAGCCAGTCTCGGGGGAAGTGCAAGTCGATAAGCAACAGGCCCGATACGCTCCAACACCTCGAATGGTCCAATGTATCGGGGGCTGAGTTTCCCGCGAATGCCGAACCTCCTAATCCCCTTGGACGGCGAGACTTTCAGAAATACATGATCTCCAACCTGAAACTCTAAGTCTCGTCGCCGAACATCAGCATAGCTCCTCTGTCGGCTCTGAGCGGTCTGAAGATGCTGTCGAATCACCCGGACCTTCTCCTCTGCCTCTAGCAGTATATCTGGCCCCAAGGTCCGTCTCTCGCCTACGTCACTCCAATAAAGTGGTGATCGGCACTTGCGTCCATACAACGCTTCAAACGGAGCCATCTGTATGCTCGCTTGAAAGCTGTTGTTGTACGCAAACTCAACCAAGGATAAGTGCCGAATCCAACCTCCGCCGAAATCCAAGACGCAAGCCCTCAGCATGTCCTCCAAGATCTGTATGGTCCGCTCTGACTGCCCATCAGTCTGAGGATGAAAAGCTGTACTGAATCTGAGCTGAGTCCCCATCGCAGTCTGCAAACTCCCCCAAAAACGCGAGGCAAACCTCGGATCTCTATCTGACACAATGGAGGCGGGTACTCCATGCAGTCTCACAATCTCATCAAGGTATAGCTGGGCTAGTCGATCGAGTGGCCAAGTAGTCTGCATAGGCAAGAAGTGCGCTGACTTGGTAAGTCGATCCACCACTACCCAGATAGCATCTGCTCCGCCCTGTGCCCTCGGCAATCCGACCACGAAGTCCATGGTAATGTGGTCCCATTTCCACTCAGGGATTGGGAGACTTTGTAACTTGCCAGCTGGCACCCGATGCTCAGCTTTTACTTGCTGACAAGTCAAACACTGGGCCACAAATCTCCCGACATCCCTCTTCATGCCATTCCACCAAAAATGTGCCTTGAGGTCCTTATACATCTTAGTCCCCCCAGGATGAAGGGTATAAGGTGTATAATGGGCCTCTCTCAATATCTGCTCTCTGATCTCAGCATCCACTGGCACACATGCTCGGTCCCTGTACCTCAGTACTCCCGCAGCATCCACTGTAAAATCCCCTGACTGATCACTCGGAAGCTGATCTCGAATCCTGGTCAAGTGGGGGTCCTCACTCTGTTTCTCCCTGATCCTGTCCAGCAGAGTGGGCTGCACGACTAATGACGTCAGTCTAGCAGAGACCCCAGGGGACACAACCTCTATCTCGAGCCGTCTCATCTCCTCCAATAGGGGCGCCTGGTCTGTGATCAACATAGACAAACTCTGTACTGCTCTTCGGCTCAATGCATCAGCGACCACGTTAGCCTTGCCTGGGTGGTAAAGGATGTCCACATCATAATCCTTTAATAGCTCTAACCACCTGCGCTGCCTCAAGTTCAGCTCCTTCTGGGTGAACAGATACTTTAAACTCTTGTGGTCGGTGTAGATCTCACAATGCTCCCCGTACAGGTAATGGCGCCAAAGCTTCAGTGCAAACACCACGGCAGCGAGCTCTAAGTCGTGGGTAGGGTAATTCTTCTCGTAATCCTTGAGCTGTCTCGATGCATAAGCAATTACCCTCCCATCCTGCATCAACACGCAACCCAGTCCACTGTGCGATGCGTCACTGTAGATCACATATCCTTTCCCCATAACAGGGAGGGAAAGGATAGGAGCAGTCATCAGTCTGTCCTTCAGCTCCTCGAAGCTCTTCTGGCAGTCCTCACTCCAGATAAACTTAACCCCTTTTCGCGTCAACCGAGTGAGGGGTGTGGAAAGCTTCGCAAAGCCTTCCACAAACCGACGATAATAACCAGCTAATCCCATGAAGCTGCGCACCTCTGATACAGTCGTCGGTCGGGGCCAATCACGAACTGCCTCAATCTTCGCCGGGTCTACAGCTACACCGGCGGCGGAAATCACATGGCCCAAGAAAGCTACCTCCCGAAGCCAAAACTCGCACTTCACCAGCTTGGCATACAACTTCTTCTCCCGCAGAAGTTGTAGCACAGTCCTCAAGTGCTCCTCATGCTCGGCCTCGCTCCGGGAGTAAACCAGGATATCATCTATGAACACCACCACAAATCGATCCAGGAATGGCCGAAATATCCTGTTCATCAAGTCCATAAAGGCGGCAGGGGCATTAGTCAATCCAAATGGCATAACTGTAAACTCATAATGCCCGTACCGTGATCTGAAAGCAGTCTTAGGAATATCCTCGGCCTTCACCTTTAATTGGTGGTAACCAGACTGTAGATCAATCTTGGAAAAGACACAAGACCCTTGCAGCTGATCAAAGAGATCGTCGATGCGCGGCAGAGGGTACTTGTTCTTGATGGTCACTTTATTCAGCTCCCTATAGTCCACACACAGTCTAAGTGACCCATCCTTCTTCTTCACGAATAGCACCGGTGCTCCCCAGGGCGACACACTGGGTCTAATGAAACCCTTATCCATCAAGTCTTGCAACTGTGCTTTAAGCTCTCGCAGCTCAGCCGGTGCCATCCGGTAAGGAGCCTTAGAGATTGGCGCAGTTCCTGGGACTACGTCAATCACAAACTCAATCTCTCTGTCGGGCGGCATACAAGTCAGCTCAGGTGGAAACACATCCGGGAACTCGCGGACGATAGGGATATCCCCGAGTCCCGGTGCCGCCGTAGGCCCCTCTACAACACTAGCCAAAAAGGCTACACATCCTCGGTGAATCATCCGTCTCGCTCGGGAAGTCGAAACCATAGAGGCAAAGAAAGCGCTCTGACATCCCCGGTACACCAACACCTCCTGGTCTGGCTCTCTAAAAGTGACAGTCCTCTCGGCACAGTCAATAGTCGCAAAATACCGAGCCAGCCAGTCCATCCCGAGAATCACATCAAAATCCTGCAGCTGTCTCAAGACCAACAGGTCTGCTGGCATAATCCAGGACTCGATCTGCATCGGGCAGGACCAACAACACTCCTCCACGAGCAAAGTGTGATCGGGAATCTGTACCTCTCGTGCACGTGGCAAAAGTCCTACCTCTAACCCATGTAATGATGCAAAAGATCTACTAATGAAAGAATGCGATGCTCCAGTATCAAATAAGGTGCGAGTCCTAATGCCAGAAAGTAAAGTGATACCTGCCACCACATGGTCTGCTGCTGAAGAATCCTCTACCTGTGCAGCATACACTCGCCCACTCTGAGCTGGAGGGCGATAATCTGTGGAATGGGAAGAAGATGGCCTGCTCGCTGGAGCATAAGGCCGCTGAGCCGTCGACCGCTGCTGCGATGATACTGGGGCAGATGCTGAAGAAGGGGCGGCTGAGGTCGAAAAGGGGCACGCAGCTCGAATGTGCCCTGGCTGTCCACATCCATAGCAACGACCCCACCGCTGGTCGCAGGTGCCGGGGAAGTGCGGACCTCCACAGAAAATACAACTGCTGGGGCCCGTGACTGTCGGGACTGCTGCTGCTGAGACTGTCGCTGTCGCTGTGGCTGCCGCTGAGACCCGCGCTGCGACGACTGCGACTGCTGCTGCTGCTGCTGCTGGGGCCTCTGGGATCCACCAGGCCCTCGCCGCTCCGAACGCCCACGGCCCGGAAACTGAGGCGGTGGCGGTCGGGGCGGCCTCCAAGTACTGGCCTGTCCCCCCTCATCCTGGGCTGGTCGCTTTCTGTCGGAGCTCTGAGCGACCGCGGCCCGCTGTCTGGCCACCACCTGATCACCTCTCTCCACCCACTGTGCATGCTCTGCGGCTGCATCCAGAGTCTGAAATCTCTGAGCATGCACCAGGGTGTAAATCTCTGGACGAAGGCCTCCCTCGAACATCTCAACCTGGTGCGGCCCGTCACGAGCGACGAAGGGCACGCAGTTCAACAACTCCATGAACTCCTGGAAATAGGCATGGGCCGATCGCTCGCCCTGCTGCAGGTTCTTCAAGTCGTCCTCCAACTTCTTCTTCACACTGGTCGAAAAATAGGTGTCCAGCACCAACCGTCGGAACTCCTCCCAGGGCAGCTGCCGAGAAATCCGGAACTCCGGTGGCTCTACCCGCTGCCACCAAAAATCAGCATCCCCGTCCAAACAGTGCACCGCCATGTGCACTCGATACTTCGGGTCGATGAAGAAATCCCGAAAAAGCTTCTCCATCGCAGAAAGCCATTTCCCAACAGCCGAGGGCGGAGCATCCCGCCCTGAGAATCTAGGTGGTCCCCGCTTAACAAACTGGGAGAGTTTGTCAGCAAAATCCTGCTCCTCCTCCGCAGTCAAAGGCTGAATAGCTCCAGGAGCCCCGCTACTCGAAGATGGCGCTGACGGCACAAAAGGTGCAACAGGAGGCACAAAGGCCTCAGGAACAGCTGGGGGTGGTGCCTCTCTCTGAGCAAGCAGCTGATCGATCCTCTGCTGCTGCTGACGATGGCTCTCCGCCAATTGGGCCACCATGACCCGCAGCTCACCAATCTCAGTGGATCCCGTCTGCTCCGGCTCAACAGGGGGTGTAGGGGCACCCAGAGCGGGAATCCGACGTCGGGGAGGCATCCTGCCACAAGAAAACACGAATCAGTAACATAACCCCACACGACCCAATCTAGCGAAAGTCAAAGACATCCCCCAATTTCTGCGACTTTATGTTGTCTGCAGCCAACATAACGGTCCACCAGAAATTGGGTATGTCGATCCCTCCTCACTCACTGGAAGAGTCCAATAAATAAATCAACGACTTTCGCGAAGTGTCACGCCTCTCACGCCCTATCATCCTAGGGTCTGCCAAAAGCCTAGGGTTTCCTAAGTCCCAACTGACCTATCCCTAAGCTCTGATACCAACTTAATCTGTCACGCCCCGGGGGTAACCAGAACCCGGGCCCGCCAACAGATCCGCCGTGTACACAGAATTTTCCATGTACACGAAGCGCTGGTAACCTGCTCAGATAGATAATATACAATAGAAGAGCATAACAGAGCTGAACTAATAGAACTAACAGTAATCTCAGACTGAAATAAACTGTAAACTGAAATAAAAGTACAATATACTCCCAGCTCACCATAAATAATACAACCAGCTGGCCACAGCCAGACCCAAAAGTAAACTACTAAAGTCTGAGATACAAAAGGGGAGTACAGTAATAGTCTAGCTAAACTCTCGCTCGGGGTAGACGATCTAGCTAGTCGGCGATCCTCTTACCTCGATCTGCCGCTGAAGGCCCAGCAGCTCCCACAGTCGACTCTGCAAAACAAAGGGGGAAAAAGAACAAGAAACAACAATGGGGGTGAGAACTACTAGATAAACCAGTAGCCTCCCCTAGTGGGTAAAACCTCTGATGCTGACGCACCCACTAGGAATAAAGAGGCAAAAAGGAAAGAACAGTGGTATGCAATAAAGACTGCTGAAAAGAAACTACCACTACTATGCCTCTAAATGCAGTGCCAAAAGATGACTGTATAGATGCAACTATAAAGCTGACTGCCCAAAGAAACCCAATCAGAGGGCCAGGAAATACTGGCACTGCCTGCTCTGTCATCACTCACAACTCACCAACTGACCGGCACCCATCACGGTCTAAAAGCCTACTCCGGAGTGGCACTCGAGGGGAGCGACCCACACGAGTAAAGTATCTCTGTATCAATCATCTCTGTAACCGATGTCTCACAATAGCAGGACTGGATCATGACCATGATCAAAGTGGGAATACTCCATCCACTAATGCAACCCCGATCCCCAATCTGGTGTGATAATAACACCCGGTCAACCGCCCAAAATCCGCGGTTACCGCTGAACCCATAGACCCCAATCTGATAAAGTAAAAACATCTGGTCAACCGCCTAACATCCGCGGTTGCCACTATGCCCCACAATCCCCTAAGACATGTCCAAACTGTCCCAAGCAATACTATCTCCAAAATCCCGATCAGACTCGAGCATCATGCATCGATAGAGAAGAATAACAATAACAGATGTTTTCTCCTAAGTCAAATCCCATAATATCGTGCTGCAATAAAATAGTGGCTTAACTAGTTGTCCAATGAGCATGCAAGTGTTCTCTTTTAAAAACATTTAGAAAGGAACTAAGTTTCATGTGAAGAATACTTTTAGAACTATTTTAAAAATATTGTTGGGTTACTAAATTGCATGCGGTTCACGATATAGCAATTGTCCAATTTCCTTGTCCCAGATTTATCACATAGAAGCTACTAAATTAATTTAGGGGCCAAATGCAATAGGTTCATACACCACAAGTTATCTATCACATGTATAATTGGGAACTCTTTTATTCCTAGTGTGCAAATCAACAAAGAGGGATACGCAACCACCCACCTCGAAAAGCGTGTACAATGTACCCAGAAAATACCCGCTGTCCTCTAAACACACCGTCAGCTGCAACAATATCCTACAACATCACATAAGTGTACACGGTGTAAAAATTACAAGTTCCAAACACACATTTGCTGTTTTAAAAATCAGCACGCAAAACGAGGAATTTTCACCTCTGTCCCGAGCTCCTAAAATCCCAGAAAAATCACGGTTGCGTTCCTCGCGAAAAATCGCCCAAAATCGACTCTTGAATCGCCTCGATCCGATATTCCTACGCTGAGAAACAAATCGTCGAAGTTGCCGCTGTCCAAAAATCCAAACAGCAAAATGGGGTGTCAAATCACCTCGGGAATCGTGCCAAGAAATCGGAATCCAGAGAAACCATCAACACGAAAAACGAAGCCCTACCTCTTAGGAACACACTGGCGAAGAAATCGTCGAAATCGGACCTCTGTACTGCGCAGGGGACTCCTCGGACTGAAATGCGACGATAACGGGCCGAAATGGGGGAAAACCGAGGCACACTGTAAAATCCGGAACGCCGCTGTCGATCTTCCCAAAAATCTGGGAACGCACCACGAGGTAGAAAAATGTGAGATGAAAAACTTCTCTTCACAGACCTCTCCCTGGTTCTCTCTCTTTCTCTCGAAAAAAGCCCAAGAGAGAGGGGAGGGGACCTATTTATAGGCCCAAAAAACATTTGGGAAAATGACCCCTGTGTCCCCACTTTCGGGCGCAGGGGGCACTTTCGGGCTGCTACAGTGCAGCCCGGCCCAACAAGTTTCGGGCGGCTACAGTGCGGCCCAGCCCAACCCGGGCCGCACACGGGATCCCATCCCGTCCGACCACCCGTCCAACCCGGCCCAGGGCCCGCCACGCGTCCGCCAAACAGGCGGCAGCCGTGCGGGCCCAGCGGGGACGCGCCACGCGTCCCCCTGCGGGGCGGCGGGGTGGGTGGCGCCCGCCAATGGCGGGGCGCCACGTGCCCCTGCTTTCCCCGCCCGACACGGCCGCCGGCGGCCCTGCGCGCCGCCTGCACGCCTGCGGCGCGTGCGCGTACGGCCGCAGGCGCGCGCCTGCGGGTGCGCCGCGCGCACGTGCACCCGCCAACCCGAGGCCGCCACGTGGCGCGCCCCGGTGCACCGTGCGCCGCGCCCCACCCCGCGCCTGCCCGGCCTGCCCGCGCTGCCCGCGCACCCTCCCGTGCGCCGCGCGCCCTGGACCGGACCAACCGACGCTTGCCACGTGGCCCGCCGGTGCACCGTGCACCGGCGGCCCGTTCCGTGGACCGAGAGCCGTGCGCCGGCCCAATAACAAGGCGCCACGTGTCCCTGGCCGGTCCACAAGTCCCCCCGTGCACCATTTTGCACAGAAAACTTCCGGGGGTCCGTTTTTTGTCATCCGGACTCCAAATTAAATAAGTAAATAGCCGTTTTCAAGTGTTTTTCCGCGCTGAATCCAAATACGGCCTCCGTTTAGCCTGATTCCATTCCTAAAATTCGGCAAAGGCAGCCGAAGGTCAGGCTTGACCCCAAATCCTCCCTGAGTCCAAACAACACATCCCTTTGACATGTTGGGGCCCAACACACCAACACTAGGTGTTCCACACCCCGAACAGGGGAAAAAACACAGGGGAAAAACTGGGACACTACAGGGCTCTCTCCAAAGAGTGGCCTTATTCATCTGTTCGGCCACCCCGTTCTACTGTGAAGTATGCCTAACGGTCTTATGTATAACTATTCCTTCATTTTTGCAGAATTCTTCAAACTTTGACGAACAGAATTTCAAACCATTGTCGGTCTTTAATCTCTTTATCCTTTTTTCAGTTTGCTTCTCAATTATGACCTTCAACTGTTTGAAATATATTATTGAACATCTCATTCTTAATTTTTTGAAAGAATACCCACACTTTACGAGAATAATAATTAATAAAAATCAACATATATCTAGTACCACCATGATTGGGAGTATGAGAGGTTCCCAAATATCAGAATGAACATAGTCTAGAGTATCTTTTATCCGATGAACTGGCTCTCTTTTGTTTGCTAAAAATACAATGCTCGCAAAAAATTAACTTTTCTAAACTCTGACTACCAAGTAAACCTCTCTTGCTCAACTTCACCATACAATATTCACTCATATGGTCTAGTTGCATGTTCCATAATCTAGTGCTATCCGAATCTGACATAGAGGAAGAAGTCACTGCTACTGAACCTGTCACAGTGAAATTCTATAGAATATACATATATGTCGGACAATTTGACCTTCATTACTACAAGATTCCCTTTAGAGAGCTTCATTAATCTATTAGCCGAAGAATACTTCCTTTAGCATCACCCAATGAGATCAGATTTTTTTCTCATATTCGGAACATACCGAACCTCAGATATAGTCATCACCACTCCATTGAACATCCGTACCTGAGTAGTGCTAATGCCAACAACTATACACTTAGCGTGATTTCCCATCAATACAATTCCACCTCAAATAGGCTTGTTTGTCGATAACCACTCTCTGTGCATGCATACATGGTAGAAACATGTATAGTCTGTAAGCCACTTATCTTGTCTATTTATTATATCTGTAATTGTGAAGACAATATCACCGTCATCTGATTCTCTTACTACAACACTTACTTCAGCCTTAGTGTTAGCATTTTTCTTGTCGTGATTCTTATCATTGTTATTTTTCTATTGTTTTTTATTTTTCAACATGAAACAATCAGTTTTTTTGTGACCGTTTTTCTTACAATAACTACAAATCAGATTTTCGTGGTTTGATTTTTGATCTAAATGTTTCTGTATTATCGGAACCCTTCTTCCAAGATCTTTCTCTAGCAGCCAAACTTTCTCCTAAGGCTCCACTTGTCTTATTGATTACATCCATGTCAATCCTTTCTTTTGAGAGTAGAGAGGATTTGACATCATCGAGACATAGGGTATCTCGTCCAAACAAAATCTCACAAAAATTCTTATAAGAGTGTAGTAAAGAATATAATAATAAAAGGGATTCATCCTTCCCCTTGATTTTGATATCTATCAAGCGGAGATTCACAATAATAGAATTAAATTCATTTAAATGCGACTTAATAGAGGTACATTCTGTTATGCGCACGACGTTGCATCAAATATAACTTGCTGGTGAAAAATTTTGTCATTTAGATATATAGACTCTAACTTAAGCCACAGCCCTGCAACAGTCTTTTCATTCAGAATCTCGCTTAATATCTCATTGAATAAACGCAATTGTATTTCCGTAAGAGTTTTGTCATTGATCTCGTCCTTTTGCTCTAGCGTTAACGAATCAGATATCTTTTTCTTTTTCCAACAGTACCTTCTATAATTTTTACTATATTAATACAGTACACATCTTAACTTGCCATAATAGAAAATTGTTAGTCCTTTCAAATTTCTAGATCTCGAACTTTGTCATCAAATACACCCTATAGAATGAGCGAGCGAAGCGTCAAGAGGAGCAAACAGAAGATCGTGAAGAATAACAAAATTTTTTCAAGAGCTCCAATCTCGTTATTTTTTCCCCAAAATTATATTGTAAAGATTACTTTTCACTAATTTTCTAAAAATTAACGGAAGTAATAAAAAATTTAATTTTCAAAAAAT
The DNA here is from genome assembly GCA_029168755.2 of Tillandsia fasciculata. Lineage (NCBI taxonomy): Eukaryota > Viridiplantae > Streptophyta > Magnoliopsida > Poales > Bromeliaceae > Tillandsia > Tillandsia fasciculata. The sequence goes on along the minus strand of CM054930.1, from coordinate 7,753,994 downwards.
AGAGTAAAAAAGTTTATTATTCTGTATTGATAGATTGCCAAAACAGTAAAATATAAAATAATTTATTTACGAAACATAAAATTTTTAAGATATCAAATACAGTGTAAAATACAAAAGTTCTCAAGTAGAATCTACAAGTTAAAAATTATATCATTAAGAGAGAGAGAGAGAGAGAGAGAGAGGTTTAAGTGAGGCACGGGTTTGAAAGGAACAAGTCATTTGGACGCAGATAATTAATGCTCCCATGATCTGCATCCGAGAGTGGGCAAAGCATTATTGCATGGATAATGTATACTTCTATTGCAAGCATATATATGTAATGTAAGGCTCTACTTTGTCCCACCACTTAAGTAGTAGTGTTGTATTATGTGTTGTTGTTGTTGTTGTTGTTGTAGTATTATTGAGAGAACCACTGAATCAAGATAATCCCTACCAACTTTCTTTTACGACAAAATCAAAAACGCGAAATGATTCTGCTTTTGAACTCTTAAAAATTGTACCTTTTTTTTCTCTTTTTTTTTTTTTTAAGCTAAATTACAGAAAATTTTTCTGTAATATCCCGTTTTTTTATTTTGCCCTCCTGTCTTTTAAAAGACTATATTTTGCCTCTCGTAATTACCGAATTGTCTTTAGGGGGCAACAGCGTTAACGGATGAGGTAAATTGACGAAAATGCCCTTACCTTATATTGGAGAGAGAATGAGTTTTAATTTATTTTTCCCATTCTTGAAGGATATTTTGGGTATATCTAATAATATTTTTTAAAAAATTGACGGTTCACTCACGGAATGGTGACGGCGGGAGGGTAAATACATATTTCGGTAATTACGAGTGGACAAAATATAAGTTTTTAAAAAACATGAGGATAAAATAAAAAAACGAGATATTACAGAAAAATTTTCTGTAATTTAGCCCTTTTTTTATCATATACTCCAGTAAAAACTATAGTTACTGAATATAGAATATTAAAAGTAGATACAGAGATAAAACCGCAGCGTACTTTTTTTTAAATATTCAGCGCTATTGAACTTTTTATTAATGTTAAAGGATAATGGCATGTTTAGATACGCACTAAAAAAATTTTCTATGGAGTTTATAAATTATAGTTTTGGTTTGAGTGAAATAGAAAATTTTGTAAATTTAAAAAATTCTACGGTTTCAAATCTTAAACTGTTTGGATACATATAGTACAATTTCTCTCAATATAAAAGTTTTAAAAATAAAAAAATATTAATTTTATATTTTAAAATTTTTAAAATTTAAATTTAAAAGTTAAAATTTTGAAATTAAAAATTTTAAATTAAAAATTTTTAAAATTGAAAAATAAAATCTAAATTTAAAATTTAAAATTTAAAATTCTAAATTCTAAATTATTATTATTTTAAAATAATAAATTTTAATGTTTGAAATTTGATAATCAATATTATAAAATTATAAAATTTTTAATTAATAATTTTGATTTTTTTAATTTGAAATTTGAATCTTTAAATTTAAAATTTGAAATTTAAATTTTAAATTTAAAATTTGATTATTCAATCAAAATTTTAAATTTAAAATTTTATTATTCAATCAAAATTTTAAATTTAAAATTTTAATTTTAATTTTAATTTTAATTTTAATTTTTTAAATTTAAATATTAAAAATTTTAAATTTAAAATTTTATGTTGAAATTTTAAATTTTAAAATTTAAATATTTAAAATTTAAAATTTAAAGTTTAAAATTTATCACATCTTAGAGGTGAGGGAGCCCAAAGATAATAGAATTTTTTTTCTTTCATTAAATTATTATTTTACTCTATTTTTTTTACAATATAGTTTAATTATATTTCAAAAAATAGTTTTTTTGTCTGCAAAATATTTTATAAAATAATATTTCTACATGTATAACATGATTTAACTATATTTTTAAAAATATTTCTATATTTTTAAAAATATTCAAACGGGACCTAAATATACAAACACCTCCTCAATTTAGCTGTGGTAAATAACTCGTGAATTTATAATTTTGACAATTAGATTCTCTAAATTTTAAATTTTAAATTTTAAATTAACTCTAAATAGGTGAGAGCCTATTTTAAAATTCAAACATCTTGATTAACAAAGGAATTAAGAAGTATAATTAGTATTAGAGTCTTAATTAAAAGTGGAAAGTTGGGAGTTAGGCACAAGTAATTAATTGAGATAATTGCCTGTGTATCCCTGAAATCTGAAGAAATATATCTTATTTATTTCTTTTATTTTTTTCTTTCCAATATACCCTTCATACGATCCATCGTTATTAAAAATACCTCTATCGTTTTCCTTTGTTAAATTAACTAGGATTAAACTAGAATTAAATAATAATCAGAGTTGAAAACTATCAGATATATCTATTTTGTCCCTATCTATCAAAACTATTGAAAATTTTAAGGGTACATAAGAAAATTTGGTTATATTAGAAAGGTATATTTGAAAGGGCAAAATGATAATTTCACATAAATAACGACAGCTTCAAACGGTATACTAACAGAGTTTAACTTCAGAATATTTAAAAAAAAATTAAAACGTAAGAAGAATAATTTTAATATTAACATAAATTTAAAAATAAAAAAATATTTAAAAATATATAAAAAATTATCCCTAATTAATTAATATGATCTTTGCTTTTTCTCTCTCTAGTGTCTTGTGCTTGCTCCAAAAGTCAAAAAAACAGGCTCTAAATTCAGAACCCAGAGAAGGTTCCAACAACACACACACACATTCACACACACACACACACTCTCTCTCTCTCTCTCTCTCTCTCTCTCTCTCTCTCTCTCTCTCTGTATTCCAACAACGCACATATACACACACACAGACACTCTCTCTCTCATATTTAATTTGAGGATGCACCCCAACCCATGCATTTTGACTCTCAATTCCAACCTTGACCAAATACACACACTTTATCTCCAGAATTTAATGCCTCCCAAAGCCCAAAGCATACAAACCCTGCAACAAATATAATAAAATAAAATAATTCCACTCTTGTTTTTTCTTTAAAATAATAATAATAAGAGAATGAAAGGAGACCCCTGAACTCTATGCTATTTGGAATTTAGACCTATTTAAATTTTCTGAACTAGAGATGCTACCAAAATCAAAACCAATATTTTATTAGCTATTTTGCCAAATCAACAAAATAATCATTACATTTAAATACTTTTTTGTTAATTTGACATAAACTCACCTGATCCAAAATAGTTAAAAATTGAGAAATTTTTAATATAAATAAAAAATAAAAATGCACTGATTTTAATTCCTAGGATATATAAACTTTAAAAATTTTTATAAAATTTACAACTATTGCTAAAATTGAATTAGATACTAAAATCAAAGTTTATATATATATATAATTTAAAAGAATTGGAGAAAAATTTAAAAATAGGGTATAGGTGAGGGGGTCCACATAAATATTGACCTAAAGAGGGTTTAATGCCCATCCCCATCATACATATGCATCTTCACCAAACACACTCTCTCTCTCACAAACAAAATACATGTACCATATATAAAACAAAAAAAGAGGCACACCAAATTGGAATTTGGAGTTTTATTAGAGAGTTATGGATGTTACAAGGAATCAAAAGGGGCTTACTAGGTTTCTCATCCTCATCATCATCATCATCATCATGTTGGTGCTTCTACACCTGGAGACATGCACATCATGTCAAAATGCTAACAAGAAGAAGGGTTTTGAGAATTTGAGAGGTGGGTACTGTGGTGGCTCTTCTACTAAGCTCAACAACAATGGTGGTTTGAGAAAACAAGAAGAAGATAACAAAGTTGGTGGGGCTGCAGGTTTTGATGAGGAGAAGAGAAGAGTCTACACTGGCCCTAATCCACTTCACAACAGATGAGATTATAATTTGTTTCCTTTTTTATCTTCACTTTTCTTGCTTTTAATTTGACTTTTATATAATTAATTTTGATCTTCTTCTTCTTCTTTTTTTCTTTTTTTTTTTTTTTTTTTGGTTAATTAATTGTGAGTTCCTTAGATTTGATGTTGCTGCATGAGCATTGTATTATTGGATATGCATTTTATGATTCTTACATATGATTTACTTAAGTAAGTTTACATATGTAATTAGCCATCTAATTTGAGAAAATTTTTGAAATATATATATATATATATATATATATATATATATATATATATATATATATATATATATATATATGGTTGTTCTTTGAGAACTTAAATTTTTTAAAATATAATAATTATTTCAGATATTGAAATAAAATGTTTTGAATTCGAATCTCGTATTCCTAGTGTTATTTAGGCTGCGTTTGGTTCGGGTATAAGCGAAAATTGGTTATTTCGGGAATAGGTATAAGTTCAGGTACAAGCAAGAATTATAGTAATTTTGTATTTGGCTGAGTATAAAGGTTGTACCGGAATAAGAAAAATTGTGTTTGGTAAGTTAATTAAAGAGGAATAAGAATAATAGAGTGGATTAAAATTTATAAAATAAAATAAAAAAATTTAAAATTTTATAAATTTAAATATCTTATAACTTAAAAAAATTTAATTAAAAAATAATAATAATAAGCAACAGGTGGAACAGCTGTTCCATCTGTGGGGTGGAACAGATGTTTTATCCTTATACTGAAATAATCTGATATAGGGGTAACAGCTGTTTTCTCCACACTTAAATATTGTTTGGGTATAAAAGGGAATAACCTCCTTATTTCCTTCTTATATCGGTTGCCAAACGAGATCTTAGAGTACAACAATTATTTTATTTCATATAATTTTATATGTGTGAACATCCAACTTGTTTAAATAATGCTTTAAATATTTTAAATATCTAATTGTATTTCTAATTGTACTTTTATTTTCAAATTGCTGCAACATTCTATAAGGATATGAAATAAATAAAAAAATATTAGGGCATGCATGAATATTTTGATATAAATATTTAAAATTATTTGACTGTTCGGATTGGACTAAGACGAACGGGTCTCTTTTGGAGATTTGGGATCCACTCGGCTAATCGGGTCGGGCTTAATCTGACTAAAGAAAAGCCGGGCTGGGTGGGCCGAATCCGAATGAAAACTATAACTCGAAATATCTTAGTCACTAATTAGGGGCCCGGATACGTAAAAAAACATAGCATAGTTAAACTATATTATATTCAAAAAAAAAAAAATAAATAATTATACTATACTCTAAAAAATAGAATAAAATAAAAATTTACTATAACTAAAGAAAAAAAATTTCATCATTCTTGGGCTCCCCCAACTCAAATATATGACAAATTTTAAACTTTAAATTTTAAAATTTATATTTAATTTTTTTTTAAAAAAAATTATATTTAAAATTTAAAATTTTTTAATTTTTAAAATTTTTAAATTAGAATTTAAATTTGAATCTTAAAATTTTAAAATTTGAATGTATATTCAAATTTTAAATTTCAAATTTAAAAATTCAAATTTCAAATTTCAAATTTCAAATTATAAATTATAAATTATGAATTTTAATTTTTAATTTTTAATTTTAAAATTTAAATTTCAAATTTCACAATTTAAATTTAAATTTTTAGTTTTCAAATTTAGATTTTATTTTTCAAAATTATCAATTTTTAGTTTGAAATTTTAAATTTTAATTTTAATTTTTAATTCAAATTTAAAATTTTTAACTTTTAATTTTAAATTATAAAATTTTTAATTTTAAAATATTAAAATATAAAAAAAAATATTTATTTTTTAAAATTTTAAAATGAAAAAATTTTGTATAATTTTACAATATATATCCAAACAATTAAAAATTTTAAACCATGTGATTTTTTAGAGTGATAAGATTCTCCATTTCATTTAGGCCAAAACTACAGTTTACAAACTCCGACAATTTTTTTACTGTGCATGTAAATAGGTCCTAACTACTAAATAATTGGTGTGTTCTAAGCTATTGTTTGGATGTCGAAATAAATTATTCAGCAAAACTTATGCACAGAACCTTTTTCTTTTATAATTGTGCCAATAAGATTATTTAGCATTTTCCGTGTCGATATAGACACTATACTATATTAATTGTGCCAATAAGATATAGACACGATACAATCTTCATGTCGATGGTATAACTTAAAATTTTATTTTTTAAAAAAAATAGTAAGTAATTTTTTTTAATAAAATTCAAAAAAACTAATAAAAATATATAATAAATAATTAAAAAAAAATATTGTCAAAAAAATAAATATTTTATGTCATTATGTGTCGGCACACTTATATTTTTATATCCAAGTTTTATTGGCACCGTCCGATAAGTATCATATCGTATCTTTGCTGAAAAATTTACAGTATAATTTCATGTCACGATACTTAAATTCTTGAATCCTTAATTCGAAATTGTTAGTATAAAATGATTAAATTAAACAAGGTCAGTGAAAAAAAAAAAAAAAAAAAAAAAAAAAAAATTGAAGCAAATTGAGGATCTGCATTTTAGGGGATACTTTAAAATAGCCATAATAATACAAATTTACTAAGGGTTGGTGCTAAAGATATACTGTTTTTCTTTTTTTTTTATAGAACTGTAAAAATTATCACTCAACTAGCACAATCTACATCACTATCACTTACTGAAAAAATTAAAATAGTTTTGCATTACTATTTTACTGTGATACTTTAATAATCCATAGAAATATAAAAAATTATGAATTTTAATAATTAGATTTAAATATTTTAAGCTCATATTAGCTATAATAATAATAATAATAATAACTAATTGGGCCGGAGTTTGCTATATTATATGAATTCTAATAATAATAATAATAATAAGTAAAATTAAAATATTGTAGTCTAATAATTTAGGTTCAAACAGTTATTATGGTTAGTAGATCAGTTCGTTAAAAAAACTTAATGCAAAATATTATTAATACAAGTGCATTGGAAAATGTTGCCCGGATGAGCTTAGGATGTATATTCAAACACAACTTTTTATTCATTTTATTTTATTTTTTGTGAAGAGTAAAGATACACAATTTAAATTTAAAAACTGCCAGCTGTTCGCTACTATACTATCAAGCTTTTAACTCGTAGATCAATATTTTTGATCATATCTACTTGTTATATTTTATTAGTTTTCCAACCGCCTATTAAATCTAAAGGATTAACTATCATTTCAAGCACATATTTTTTAATCTAATAATTAAAATTTATAGTAGCATTATGACCTATATATATATATATATATATATATATATATATATATATATATATATATATATATATATACTTAATCTAACAAACTTACTATTATTTTAAGTATATAATCTAATAAACCTACTGTTATTTTAGCCATAAATTTTTTCATCAAAGAATTAAAAATTTACAAGAATTAATGACTTAATACTTTTAAAAATATACTTTTAAAAATTAAGGTCATATATTTTTAAAAGTATTAAGTCATTAATTCTCATAAATTTTTAATTCTTTGATGAAAAAACTTGTGGTTAAAATAATAGTAGGTTTATTAGATTATATACTTAAAATAATAGTAGGTTAATTAGATTAAGTGTATATATATATATATATATAATTGAACTTCTATGCTGGTATAAGTATCAATTCAGTTTCGTCACAATATGTCTATTTTTTTTGTTTGTGTTTAGTCATTGGATGAAAAGATGTGTGGTTAGTATGATAATTGGTCTCTTGAGTTAAGTGAATGGTTAATAGAATAAAATGATCTAAAGAATATAATTAGTCAAAAAAGTAAATCTAAGAATAGAAGAAAACTTACAACCACTAATTATTTGGTGTTGGTACAAATATAGTAGCCGTACTATATATATATATATTATATATATATATATATATATATATATATATATATATATATATAATATATATATATATATGAATTTTAGGTTATTTTTAAAAAATTTGTATATATATATATATATATATATAATATATATATATATAATATATATATATATATATATATATATAATATATATATATATATATATATATTATACTCTCCAGCTAATTTTGGATTAAAAAAACTCATTTAGAATTTTAGGTTATTTTAAAAAAAATTGTAAGACTAGTGCGAAAATAATTGCCTTGGGTTGAATTTGGTCCGGTCTACAAAATAAATTTGAACTGAACTGATCTAATTTAATTTGACAAATACATCGAAACCAAAGCCACACCAATAGGGTGGAAAATCAAACCGAGCCAAATCACAAATTTCTTAATTTCGATTTGATTTGTCATCTAGAACATTTAAATTTTGAAATTTGTTCATCTAGAACATTTAAATTTTGAAATTTGTTTGTACAATTATTGGTTAATTATTTTCTTATTTGATCTATCCAATTGATTTTTGGGATTAAATATTATACTCATACAAATGAACAAAAAAAAAAAAAAAAAAAAAAAAAAAAAAAAAAAATTTACACTTTTGGTTTCTTGATTTGTGTTGGTTTTTTATTTTTCAATTCAAAACCAAACTATTTACAACGGAAATCAAAGCAAAACAAATTAAAATTATCATTTGAATGAAGTGATAAGTTAAAATAAATAATAATAATAATAATAATTTGCTCTAAAATTATCTAAAAAATTAAAGCAGAAGGTACAAAGCCCTTCTTTCTCTTGATCCACAAATTTGCCAAAAATTTACGGAATATCAGCTCTCTTTCTGACTAGGGATGTCAATGAATATGGATACCCAAATTTTATCCGTACACGAATTCGAACGGAATTGATTTATCCGATGTTAAACGAATATGAATTCGGATATGGATATAAAAAATAAAAATCTGACCCGACTCAAATCCGAATCTGACCGAGCTTGAATTGATTTTACGTTTTATATATATATATATATATATATATATATATATATATATATATATATATATATATATATATATATATAATTTTATATTTAAATTTATATTTTAAAATTTTAAATTTAATATAATATATTTTAAAATATAGTAAAGAGGAAAAAAAAAATTAATTGTTTCGAGTTCAGATTTTAAATTTTTGATCGGATTCGAATTTGAATATGAATTTCTAAAATTCGTCGAATTTGAATTCGGATTAAGATTCGAATTTTTAAAAAATTACCCGAATTTGATTCGTTGATATCTCTAGTCCTGACTCTCTTTAAATGTAGCAGAAAAACTCTCTTTAAATGTAGCAGAAAATAGGAGTAAAAAGTAAGATGAATATGAGCCTATTCTAATTTTTACTTTAGACAACACAGACAATAATACGGGACACGACATAATTCGAATAAGATGACTCGATAGATTTCGAAGTATTAAGACGCGACATGGACGTTTTCTAATAAAACACAATATTATTAATATAATAATATATATTTATTATACATAAATAGTTAATTTTACTAAAATTTTATTATATTTTTGTTATGAATAAAAATTAATAAAATTTTTATTGATTATGCATATATTTTAAGAAAAAAAAATTCTACAATACATAATTTATTTATATTGTCTAAAAATATTTATATGTATTGATCAAAAGTCTATATATATATATATATGAGTCATATTATGGTGCTTGTAAAAGTATTTGGTGCTTGTAAAATCTATTCCATTGACTCATTCCATCTCTTAGATCATACTATTCTACCAACCACCTACTAAACTCAGGGGCCATTATTACCTAACTGTAAATATTTTCATCCAAATATTAAAAATCTACAAGCACCAATGACTTGTTATTTTTAAAAACATAATAGCTCAATTACATATATAATTAGGCTATTATACTTTTAATAGCACCAAATCATTGTGCTATTAGCTAGGTTTTTAATTCTTGGATGAAGGAATGTGTGATTAGAATAATAGTGGGCTTCTAGAGTTTAGTAGGTGGTTGAAAAAATAGTATAATCTAATATGTGAAAATGATCAAAGGGGTAATTTTAGTAGCACCAAGTGCTTATGCTATATATATATATATATTATATATATATATATATATATGAGTCTAGATACTATGCTTGTAAAAGCACTAAGTAATTTGTGCTTCTAAGTTTTATTCTTGTAAAAGCACTAAGTAATTGGTGTTTCTAAATTTTCACTGTTAGATCTATCCCTTTTACTCCCTTAGATCATACTATTCCACAAACCACGTCTAACCCAAGAGCCACTACCATCCTAAACACATCCTTTCATCCATGGGCTAAAACCTACAAGCACCAATGACTTGATACTTTTAAAAACATAAAAGCTCAAACTCTCTCTCTCTCTCTCTCTCTCTCTCTTCTCTCTCTCCTCCTCTCTCTCTCTTCTATATATATATATAATAATATATATATATAGGCAATGGGTTTGGTGGTTGATATCCGAAGTTTCGAGTTTGAAGTCGTTGCTTCACATTTGCAGCTAAGTTTATTTCAAAAATAAACAAAGCAGATAGCATGCTATCTTTCTCTTAAAAAAAAAAAAGAATTTCCACCGTTAGATCTATCTCTTGATCATTTCTAACTCTTATACTATACTATTTAACCAATTACCAACTAAACCCTAGGAAACTACCATCATCCTAACTACGCATTCCTTCATCTTAAGATCAAAAACTTAATAGCATCAATAATTTATATTATTAATAGTATAATAAACTATATATATATAATATATATATATATATTATATATATATATATATATATATATATATATATATATTAAAAAATAAAATAAATAAATATTTTAACAAAATACGCTATAAATCTGTGCCGAACGAACATTACACTATGAACACTTAAAATTTATAGAAATATTCAAAATACATAACTCTTTTCAACATGGATACACAGAACTAATAAAAATATCCAAGATATATTACTCCTCCCGCCTCTTGATTTATTTATTTATTTATTTATTTATTTATTTATTTATTTTTATTATTAATATTATTATTATTATTTTGTTTTACGTCCTTTTGATACAACATTTAACTATCCACTGGAGAGGAGAATAGGTCCACTCCAATTTTACATGGCGCATGCGAATTATGATTACATCTATCAACAATTTTAGGTCTTGTTTGGTTTGTGATATGTAATATTTTTTATTATTTTAACGTAATTAATTATTTGAAATTTGTAAAGTAAATTATTATATAAATGTTGTATAACTATATTTGGATCAGGTTAGTAATATAACGTTGGACTAAGGCATATGTTAAATTACCATTTTTGGTTCCTTTTTATAACTATCAAAAATATCCGTACATGCATAATTATTTGAAATTCAAATTTAAATTATGAATTTATGCTTAAATTTAAATTTTTGATTTTAAATTTAAATGTAAATATTGGTTCAAATTTTCAATTCAAATCATAATTTTGAGTTTAAAATTTAAATTTAAATTTTATTTTTCAATTCAAATTCTAAATTTAAATTTAAAAACTGAAATTGAATTATAAGTTTGATTTTAGATTTTTAAATTTGAATTTCAAATCCAAATTTAGATTTTTCAATTTGAAGTTCAAATTTAAATTTTGTTTTTAAATTCAAATTTCATATTCAAAACTTGATTTTGGTTTCAAATTTAAATTCAAATTTTAAATTATCAAAATTTTAAAATAAAATTTATTTAAATTTTAAATTTAAATTCAGATTTTGAACTCAGATTTTAGTTCGAGTTCAGATTCCAATCAAACTCTTAGTTTCAAATTTAGATTTTGAGTTTAAATTTTAAATTCAAATTCGTATTTAATTCAAAATTTAAATTCAAATTTAAAATAAAATTTTAAGTTTAAATTTAAACTTAAATAATTTAAGGAATGTGGTTTGTACTTTATATAAATTCAGATTTTGAAATTAGATTTTAGTTAGAAGAGTTCAGATTTTAATCCAAATTTTAGTTTCAAATTTAGATTTTGAGGTCAAATTTTAAATTAAATTAAAATTTAAAATAAAATAATTTCATATATATATATATATATATATATATATATATATATATATATATATATATATATATATATATATATATATATATATATATATCCAGTTAATTACAGTTAGTTATTATTTATTTTTTAGCAGAATATGGATGACATGCCAATTTTGTCATTGCAAATATATTTTTCTAAAAATTTCAACTTTGGTTAAGTAAATTATCCGAAAAGGGTAAAAATGTAAATTTACTTCACTCACTAATCAAAATTAAATATTTAATATATGGTTAAGGTTAACTATATTTTTCTAACGGATATTAACGGTTGAGACATATATGAACAACTTATGACTTTTATTGATATAAATATGAAATGTTGAACTTTGTAGAGATATATCTATTATTTCATATATTTACAGAGAGCTGTATGAAATTAACTCATTTAAAATTATACTCAAATTCAAATTCAAACTTAAATAGTTCAATTAATGTGAAATTTTGAACTTTATTTTAAATTTAAATTGGAGCCAATCAAGGTGGGGAAGGATAACTTTGAAATAAGTTACAGTTACAAGATAATCCTCAATCAGTAATGCGAGATACTGATCCCTTACTAGTAATATTTTTTTAGGTTATCTTAGAGTCTGATAATGCTATATTAATAATCGGAGTGAAAAAGTGCAACTCACAAGAAAGAAAGTAAGCATAGTTTATAATCTTAAAGTTGAAAATCATTCATTGATTTATATATAGTTTGTAAACAAAGTTTTTTTCAATTTTTAAAGACATGTGACACACCCGAAATTTGGATTAGTCCTATATATAAATGATATAATAGGACTAAATCTCTTAATCCGGCTAGCATGATGGTAGCAAAATCTAAGAGGTTATGAGAGTTAAGTGTGCTAGAGCTAGAGTAGTTCTAGAATGGATGACCCTCTGGGAAGTGGGGCGTCACAGTTGGTATCAGAGTCATTCACCAGCCGGAAATGTGAGATGAGTCTCGGCTGAGCCAGGGTTATGTAGCCGGAAATGTGAGATGAGTCTCGGCTCCCCGGCTAATGACCGTTGTGGGTGAAGTGCAGCTCCCCACAAGGTCGGCTAAGGCTAGCGAGACGAGTCTCACATCGTGTGGGTGGAGTGCAGCTCCCCACAAGGTCGGTTAAGGCTAGCGAGACGAGTCTCACATCGACTGGTGTTTGTGAGTGTGCTTGAGCCTGACGTGGACGTCAGGGCTTAAAGGGGAGAAGAATGTGACACCCTCGAAATTTGGATTAGTCCTATATATAAATGATATTGAATGGTAGCAATATCCAAAAGGTTATGAGAGTTAAGCGTGCTAGAGTTAGAATAGTTCTAAAATGGATGACCTCCTGAAAAGTATTATGAGAGTTAAGCGTGCTAGAGCTAGAATAATTCTAGAATGGATGACCTGGAAGCATCACAAGACACCTGCAAAAATTCTCATTAATACAAACATAAACTCGGCCTTCTTTCGCGCAGGATTGGCTGGTTTCTTCTTTTTTTTCTTTTCATAAAAATTTTAACAACTTTATATATATATATATATATATATATATATATATATATATATATATATATATATATTATTGATTGATATTTTAGGACATCGTCAGCCTCCTTTATTAGTTTGTTTGGTTGTTGTTGTTGTTATTGATTTTTTTTTTTTTTTTTTTTTTTTTTTTTTTTTTTTGATTAAACAGGGATATACCTTATTTGAACACATGTGAAGCAACTAGGCTTCGAACCCAGGTCTTGGACATCAACCACCAA
>CM054930.1:7402792-7735292 GCA_029168755.2 Tillandsia fasciculata | reverse complement strand
ACTTCAATAAAATATTACTGAAATGCAATAGAGTCTATAGTACCATACATTTAATGCTACCAAATGTTCTGCTATTAGATCTATCTTTTTTTTAAGGGTTAATTGCATACAGGTCCATGTAAATATGTCGAATAGTAAATATATTCATACAAAATTTAACTTTTCATATTTATCCCTTCAAAAATTCACCGTTATTCAAATCTACCCCTACCGTCCGTCTCTGTTAGAAAAGTTGAGTTAACCATAGGTTAAATGCTTAACCTTGGTTAGATAAAAAAGTAAATTTACCTTTTTATCCTTTGTATATTAGAATTATTTAATATATTATTTAATTAATTAGATAAAATATTAATTAATTATTTAATTAATTTAATTAATTTAATAAATAATTAGTTAATTAGTTAATTAGTTAATAAATAAGCATCTGGGGGCGCAGAGGCGGCGGCGACGGAGGTGTACGCGCCGGGGGCGCAGAGGGCGAAGGCGGCGGCGGGGCAGGTGTGGTGCGCGGTGGTGGGGTGGATAGGGTTTTTGCTCCAGATCCTGCTCCAGATCCTGCGGGGGACGCCCTCCTGGGCGCAGGTCCTCTCCTTCGTCGGCCTCTGCCACCCCCTCCTCTCCTCCGCTCCAGCCTCCTCCTTCCCCTCCGTCGCCTTTAAGCCGCTCCCCTCCGAGATCCCCACCGACACCCCGCCCGCGAGCCAGCTGCGTGAGGCTCCCGTCCGCGTCCATGTCGAAGCGAGGTCGAAGCTAGGAAGAAGATGATCGTTGGAATTTTTGGAGGGATATATTTGTAAGGGGGCAAAAAAGTCATTTCACATTGAATCTATTAAAATATAAACAGATTTCAAACCGTACTAAACCGGAGGGATAGATTTGAAAAACTTAGAATTTTTGAAGGGATAAATATGAAAAGTTGAATTTTGTAGGAATATATTTGCTATTCGACATATTTGCAGGGACCTGTATGTAATTAACCCTTTTTTTAATTATTTTCATCCGTTAGATAATACTAATTCCCCAATCATTCACTAAACTCTAGAAGACTGTTATAATTTTAACCGCATATCTCTTTATTTAAAGACTGCAAATCTAATAGCACCAATAACTTAGTGTTGTTAATAGTATTCTAACATAGTTTAATATAATAGCCCGACTACAATATTGATGCTATCATATTCTTCCCCGTTAAATCTATCATTTTGATAATTTCTCTCATTAACTAGATCATACTAATCCCCCAATCAACCTCTAAACCCTAAAGAAAATGCTATTAATAGCACCAATCACTTGGTGCTATCAAATTTATCGCCATTATATATATATATATATATATATATATATATATATATATATATATATATATATATATATATATATTTTGTTAGAGCCAAGAAAACACAAAATTAAAACTTTCTATTTCTAGGCCTCAAAAAAAAAATTTATTTTGCTAGGTGCTATTAACAGCAAAGTGTGTAGCTTTTGGGAGGCCAAAAAATTAAAATGAAATTGTGAGTCCCAAAAACAGGTTTAATTTAGAGTTTATAATCCTACCAAAAAAAAAAAAAAAAAAAAAAGAGTTATGATACAATGCTTCTCTTAGTAGTTCAGAAAAAGGTTTCAGAAAAAAGTTTTTCTTTTGGAAAATATGTTTTCCTTCCATTTGATTTCCAGAAAAATTAGATGTTCTAGAATTTTTTTTCCACAGATTTTATGTAAAAGTAGTGTTCTAGACAAAAACCATGATAATATAATTTTTTTTTTTAAAAAAAACTTCTGAAAAATAATCTTTTACGCTTTTTTAAAAAACCAAACAACCCCTTTATATATATATATTATATATATATATATATATATATATATATATATATATATAGTCCGGCTACTATATTATTAATAGTACCAAGTTATTGATAATATCAAGTTTTCTATTCTTATATCAACCCCTTTGATCATTTTCATCCGTTAGATTTTACTATTTATAACCTACCACCTATTAAACCCAAGGGGCCTACTATCATCTCAACCACACATCTTTTAATCCAAGGATTAAAAACTTAAAAACATTAATGCCTTTGTACTATTAATAGTATCCCAGTCTATATATATATATATATATATATATATATATATATATATATATATATATATATATATATATATATAATTGAGCTCCTATATTTGTAAAAACACCAAGTTATTTGTGCTTGTGAGTTTTTTACCCTTAAATGTAGGAATGTGCGGTTATGATGATGGTGGGCCCCTTGGGTTTAGTGGGTGGTTGGTAAAATAGTATGATCTAAGAGGTAGAATTAATCAAAGGGTTAGATCTAACGGTAGAAAACTTACACGCACCAATTGCTTGGTGCTTATACAAGCACAGTAGCCGAAATCTCTCTCTCTCTCTCTCTCTCTCTCTCTCTCTCTCTCTCAGGTGTCTCTCCTCTCTATCAGTCTCTCTATAATATATATATATAATTAGAGAGAGAGAGAGAGAGAGAGAGAGAGAGAGAGAGAGAGAGTAGAGCTTATATGCTTTTAAAAATACAAGCCCATCCTGCTTGTGATTTTTTTACCATTGGATTTGTATTGAGATTTATATTTTTATAAAGTCAACTAATAAAAGAGAAAGATAAAATAAAAGGCACAAATCCCAATACAAATTCAATAGTAAAAAATTCACAAGTATGGATGTGCTTGTGCTTTTAAAAACATATAAGCTCTACTATATATATATATATATATATATATATATATATATAATATATATATATATATATATGTAGTGGCCCTAGTTCCCATGCAGTGTTTTTTCGATGAATCCACTGTTGGAACACCTAGTTTTGGTGTAGCTGGCCCGCAGTGCATCAATAGGATGCTTTTGAGGGACCCTGTGTGATTTTATTTGCTGTTTTGGCCTTCGGCTGGGTTTGCCGAAATTTCTGGAAAGATTTAAGCCAAACAGAGGTCGTAGATGGATTCAGCACGGAAAAACGCTTGAAAACGACTATTTATTTGCTTAATTTGGAGTCCGGATGCCCAAAAACGGACACCCGGAAGTTTTTAGTGGAAAATGGTGCATGGGAGGGGCCGTAGACCGCCGGGATGCCACGTGGCGGCCTGTCATTGGCCGGTTCAGGATGCGCGGTCCACAGAGCTGCGCGGCGGGGTGCACGGACCCGGCGCATGGACACGTGGCACCGCCTGATTGGCGGGCCCAGGGCGCGCGGTCTACCGGGTGAGCGCGGCGGTGCATGGACCAGGCGGGAGGACGCGTGGCAGCCTCCGGTTGGTCGGTGCACGCGGCGCGGTCCACGGAATTCCTGTTTTTGGCGTGGACCGGTGCAGGGGACACGTGTCACTTCCTCATTGGCGGGTGCAGCACACGCGGTGCACGGAACGCCCGAGGTCGGTACCTCGGGAAGCGTGCCCACGTGCGACCCACGTCGCGCGACCGGCGCGCACGTCGCGCGGTCGGCGGTCAACAGGGAGGACACGTGGCGCCCGCTCATTGGCGGGCGCCACCGCCTTACTGTGCGGGAGGCTGGACACGTGGCGGGCGGTGAGTGGTCCGTTTCGGTGTCCGCTGTTCGGGCGACACGTGGCAAGCTCTGAAGCGGGTCGGACGGATCTTGGATCCCGTCCGACGGCGTGTATTGGGCCGGGCCGCACTGTGCGCGCCCGAAAGTTTTCAGGCGCCCGAAAAGTCGGGCCCGAGCCCAATTAACTTGCTTTTTTTGGGCTTTTTCCTTTGAGGCCTATATAAAGGCCGGCTTGGGGTGGATTTTTCCACCCTTTCTCGTGGGATTCAGCTCTTGTGCTTTATACAAAAATTCTTCCTCTGCCTCTTGCCAATCTTCTGGTAAAGTTTCAGATTTTTGGGAAGCCGCGACGACTGCTTCTTCTGCCTCGTAGTGCGGAGCGACAGTTTACTATTGGAGGCCCATTTCCGTCGCAGTTTAGTCCGGGAGACCTGCAGAGCTACCCCGACCACATTTTTGGACGATTTCTTCGCCAGCGGTTGCACGAGAGGTATATCTACGTTTTCCGTGTTGATCATTTTTCCCAGAAATGAGCTTTTTTGAGGGTTTGGGGTACATTTTTACGCCCCTTTGCTACAGTTTGGGTTCTTGACAGCAGCAACTTCGCGGAATTTTATCTTCACTTCTGGATATCGGATTTCGACGATTCAAGAGCCTATCGACATCTACACTTCGTGAGGATCGTCGTGATATTTTTATTGGAATTTTGAGAAATTTATTTTTAGGTGAAATTCGCGTGTGAACAGTAACCTTGTTTGCAGATTTCGGAATAGTATTTGTGTGTGTGAATTGTGTATAATTGAGATGTGTTATTGTACCCAGGACTGTAAGAGCACTTTTTCTGTGCTCTTTGCACTGTGGATCTGGGCAGTTGTCGATTGCTGGACTGTTTATCTGTACCGTCTCGGACAGTTAGCGTTTTCAGGTGGGTGATCCTGCTTACAATAACTATGGACTGCACTCTAATTCTGCAATTATTTATGCATGCATGATAGTATTGAGCTAATAAATCTGTGCAAACGTTATGTTAGTACCCACAGTTGATAATTGCTAAATTTGATGATCTTGTTGGAACCCTTGCAACATAGAAACCTTTTTAATTGGAAAACTTGACTTAGTACATCTTTTATGCATTGTATGTCATCCTCAGACGGCTACTATTGGATTTATGCCTTTACTTTAGTTCTCCCACGTCATTGTTACTTTTGTCATTCTGGACATAGTGGTCTTCCCCTGAGTTGTGGGTTGGGAGGTTTAGTAGCTTTGGATGCATTGTACTCGTGTCTGGGGACCGAGTAGAGTTGGTAGCAGTCTGTAGTTTGTTCATCATTGAGATAGTGACATGTGGGACTGGGATCTTTGGGAGATGATCATTGGGACAGTGTGGATTCTTAGTTAGCGAGTGAGACAATGATTGGATCATAGCCTGCAGGAGCCATACTTGAGATCGACAGAGATGCGCAGATACTTTGCTCGGTGGGGTCGCTACCCACGAGTGCCACTCCGGAGTTGGGCTGGTCACTTCTATTGCGGCTTGTCGATGTTGGTGTCCCTCTGGCTGAGCCAGTTTTGGCAGTCATGGACATCGTCCCTCTGGCTGAGCCAGTTTTGGCAGCTACGGACATACCTACAACAGTAGGTAGGCGCAGGTTTGACTGGACCGTTTGGGCAGTCAGTTTGGATTGGGTGACTTGAGTCGAGCATCAGTAGAGACATGTTAGTCTTCGGTCTTTTTTTCCTTGAGCATTTAGATAGAGGCATAGTAGCAGTAGATGTCTTACTTCCAGCTTTTCTATACTGCATTTTTTTCTTTTACTTTATGCCTCTTGTAGACTTAGTGGGCAGGCCGTCGGGCTTGTTGGCGGCACCCACTGAGAACTACTGTGGGAGGTAGTTCTCACACCCGTCGTGGTGTCTTTTCCCCAGGGACTCCAGCTCCAGTTCCTGCGGTGCCCGTTGCTGATCCAGCTCCTACAGACCGAGGTAAGGGAATCGCGAGGTAGATCCTTTTTCCCTTTCAGCTTCAGCGAGAGATAGAGGTACCCGATGTACTTTTGGTTGTGTCTAAGTTTGAGAGATCTTGTAGTGAGGGATCGAGTTGTACCTTTTTATTTTCTTTTGAGAGACACTTGTATTCAGGAGAGGACTTTATGTATATTTTATGGGAGAGATTGTTTTATTTCTTATAGTTAGCTAGCTTTCCTTATTGCTCTGATATCTGTTAGCATAGTTGATCTCTATTTTTGCAGGTTAGACGCGACGTCTCTACAGGGCTTCCTGTAGGGGCGGCGGATCTGTTGGCGAGCCCGGGGTACAGTTCTGACCCTGGGGCGTGACAATATATATATATATATATATATATATATATAGAGAGAGAGAGAGAGAGAGAGAGAGAGAGAAACATATAAGCTCTACTATATATATATATATACATATAAGCTCTACTATATATACATATAGCGACACTAATAACAAGTGTCGGTATTTTTTCCGGCAGTATTTTTTTTTAGTTTTTAATAACACTTAAAAGTGTCGCTATAGCATAGTTTTGTTGTAGTGTTTACAATAGCACAAATCTCAATACAAATCCAATGGTAAAAAATTCACAAGTATAGTTATAGTCTTGTACTTTTGAAATTATATAACCTCTATATATATATATATATATATATATATATATATATATATATATATATATATATATATATAGATAGATAGAGAGAGAGAGAGAGAGAGAGAGAGAGAGAGAGAGAGAGAGAATTAGGCTGGAATATTATCGATAGCACCAAGTCATTGGTGCTATCAAGTTTTTAGCCTTTGGGTTAAAGGATGTGTGGTTAGGATGATAGTGGTCCCCTAGGGTTTACTAGGTGGTTGATTGAATAGTAAAAATCTTAGGGAACTACTATAATTTCAACCACACATCTTTTCATCTAAGTGCTAAAAATTTGATAGCACCAATTGCTTGGTACTATCGATAGTATTCTAGCCGGACTCTCTCTCTCTCTCTCTCTCTCTCTCTCTCTCCCTCTCTCTCTCTCTATATATATATAATCAGGCTACTATGCTATCGATAGCGCCAAATATTTAGTGCTACTAAATTTTTCGCCGTTAGATCTACCTCTTTGATCATTTTTATCCCTTGATCATACTATTTCTCAAACCACCTACTAAATTCTAGGGACACACTATCATTCTAACCGTACATCCCTTTATCCAAGGATCCAAAACCTAATAGCACAAATGACTTGGTGCTATTGATACCATAATAGTCTATATATATATATATATATATATATATATATATATATAGAGAGAGAGAGAGAGAGAGAGAGAGAGAGAGAGATACGGTACTTTTAAAAGTACAAGTCAATTTATGCTTATGAATTTTTAATCATTGGATTTGTATTGAAATTTGTGCTATTGTAAAGTCAACTAAAGAGAGAGAATAATGGATGGGCTTATGCTTTTAAAATCATATAAGCTCTATTCTCTCTCTCTCTCTCTCTCTCTCTCAATATATATATATATATATAATATATATATATATATATATATATATATATATATATATATTGTACGGCTAGAATACTATCGATAGCACCAAGCAATTGGTGCTATCAAGTTTTCTGCCGTTGGATGAAAAAAATATGCGGTTAAGATTATAGTAGTCTCCTAAGATTTTTACTATTCAACCAACCACCTAGTAAACCCTAGAAGACCACTATCATCTTAACCACACATTTTTTAATCCAAAGGCTAAAAACTTAATAGCACCAATGACTTCGTGCTATCGATAGTATTCTAGCCTAATTGTATATATATATATATATATATATATATATATATATATATATGAGTACGGAGATTTATAAGTTGTTTTCGATGTTGGGATTTTTGAATCGACGATCGGTTTCGTTAGACTTGATCTAGAGTATTTGAAACGTCTAGAAAATAAATTTTGCGATTTTTCGATATCACTTGCCTAGTGATGAAAATTGCTAAAAATCAACGCCTCAAAATAAAAATCTCACAAAATATGATGATATGATACTAAAATTTTAGATCAAAAATATTGATATTATTTTATATAGTATAAATTTCTTTTTTATCAAAATTTTATGTGATTTGGACATTTTTATACCGTTAAACTTACAAACGGCTCACCACGACTATTAAAATTATTGATTTGAGCCGCTTTGATCATTAGGAAAATGATATCGAAAAATTGTGAAATTTATTTTCTATATATTTCAAATATTTTAGATCAAGTCTAACGGAACCGATCATCGATTCAAAAGTCTCAACATCGAAAACAACTTATTAGCACAAGCATCTCCATAGTTATAATAGCATCCTAGCCTCTATATATATATATATAGAGAGAGAGAGAGAGAGAGAGAGAGAGAGAGAGAGAGAGCTAGACTGAAATGCTATTAATAGCATCAAATCATTGATGCTATTAAGTTTTTAACCGTTGAATTAAAAGATGTGTGATTGAGATGATAGTGGGCCCCTTGGGTTTAATGGCTGGTTAGAGAAGTAGTAAAATCTAATGGGTGAAAATAATCAAAGGAATTGATCCAAGCGTAGAAAACTAGATAGCACCAAATGCTTGGTGCTATCGATAGCATAGTAGCCGGACTCACTCTCTCTCTCTCTCTCTCTCTCTCTCTCTCTCTCTATATATATATATATATATATATATATATATATATATATATATATATATAATTAGGCTAGAATACTATCGATAGTATCAAGCCATTAGTGCTATCAAGTTTTTAGCCGTTGGATAAAAAAATATGCGGTTGGGATTATAGTGGTCCCCTAGAGTTTACTAGGTGGTTGGTTGAATAGTAAAAATCTTAGGGGGATCACTATAATTCCAACCGCATATCTTTTTATCCAACGGCTGAAAACTTGATAGCACCAATTGTTTGGTGCTATCGATAGTATTCTAGCCGGTCTCTCTCTCTCTCTCTCTCTCTCTCTCTCTCTCTCTCTCTCTCTCTCTCTCTCTCTCTCTCTCTCTCTCTCTATATATATATATATATATATATATATATATATATATATATAAAAGGTTACTATCCTTTTATAAGTATAAATCTCTTCGTACTCATAAGTTATTTTCGATGATGGAGTTTTCAAATCGACGATACAGATCGTTAAATGTGATCTAAAGCACTTTAAACTACTAGAAAATAAATTTCAAATTTTTTTAAATTTATAAAAAAGTCCATCAAGTGAGCATAAAATGAATGGTCAAAATCAAACGACCTCATAAAAATAAAAAATCAGATTCTTCAATTTAAGATCGAAATTATAAACCTCTATCTAGATATCGAACAAAATTTTATATCAAATATTTAATTTATTTCGATTTTTTTAAATCGTTAAATTAGCAAGCATTATATATATATATATATATATATATATATATATATATATATATAAAAGTTTACTCAGAAATTTCCTTCAATAGTAGACAGTACTGCACACCAACTAGCATAGCATGGCCTAACTATTTAACTTTTGATTGTTTCTTTAGAAGGTGCTGCTGCACCCAACTGACAACAAAGGGAATGGAATTGAGGGCATACACTGTGGGAATACATGAGGAGTGCTACCCACAAGCAGTGTCCAAGAAATAGTGGTATATAATATGTAGGACTATTTACTCACATCACATGCATATTTTTGATAGGGACAAAGGAACCACTCACTCATTGTGCATTATTGGGAGCAATAATACAAAAAAGTATAAATCCAATCATAATTTCATCCACATCCGATATAAGATTATTAGGGACGTCGCACAGCAGCCTAAGATCATCAGGCGAAGTGAGATTTGTCTCGCTAGTCCTGTCATCTAGACCCAGACTCAGCCGAGACTCATCACACACTTCCGGCTGGTTATTGGCTCTAATACCAAATGTAACGACCTAGCCCACTAGTAATAATAACTCGTTGGGCTCAAACCACAGCCCAAAATGCTTAAACCCAGTTATTATTACTAGTGTCCATATCTTATATAAACTCAATCACAATTCCATCCACAGCCGATGTGAGATTATTGGGGACGTCACATTTTGAGGGAAAGCATTCTATGCAAAAATGAAAAGCAACTTTTGACTGTTTTTGTTTTAATTTTTTTTAAAAAAAAAATTAGAAAAATAATGTGCTATTTATTTATTAGTTAAAATATGTTTAATATTTTGTTCCGTGACAATAATCACAGAAGACTAATAAGCTGAGTGAGACTGCGGTTCATAATAGATTTAACAATAAATGGCTCAATAATAAATTCAACATTCAGATAGATTGAATTTGTTTGAAACCCGTGAACGCTGTAGTTAAGTACGATACATGCGTCTTTTCTATCAACATGTATTTTTAGAATAATTGGCTAATGCTTTCCATCCACGATACCAAATACAACAAAACAATTTCAATAATATGTACTTTTAGTGGGGAATGTTGTCACATCCTATAGTAAGCTTGAATATAGTGCAATAAATTTATTTTCTAATTTTCAAATAGTTTGGAGAGAAACAAATTAAATGTGACCTTGATGGTCAAATCCCAATGATCGGATCAAGTGTCGTTTTTTGAATATGAATTGGTCTATGAATTAATTCTCGAATGCACTGCGTTAGAATCAGACGATTCGGTTGACGAGAGATCTATTCAACCAGATTCTATCTCACTAAATAAACAGGAGCCGAATAAAATAGACTTTGCTGAATAAACCGAATCGATTATATTAATATAAAAGCTTAGGTTATAAATTAAACTACTTAAAAAAAAAAACTGTAAATGCTAAAAAAAAAAAAAAAAAAAAAACTATACATTAAATTACTCTTAGAAAAAGTTGTAAATTACAAAGAAAAAAAAAAAAAAGTCTTGTTTTAGAATGTATAAAATTTTATTACATATTTCAAAAAAATTATTTATAGTATTTTCCTGTCGGCCTACGTTACCTGTCGGCTCGCGTAGCCAAAAAGTGTTATAGCCACAATCGCAAAAATCATGACCTACGTTCCAACCATTCTAGGGATGTCAACGGATCAGATTCGGGACGGATTTTCAAAAACCCGAACCCGACTACCAAATCCGGAACCCGATTCCAATGGATTTTAAAATCCATATCTAAATCCGAACCCGACCAAAAATCCAAAGCCCGAACCCGAATCCGAACCCAAACCCGAAACAATTATTTTTTTTTCCTTTTTACAATATTTCAAAACATATTACATTAAATCTAAATTTTTAAAATATAAATTTGAATATAATATCAAATATTTATATACACATATATTATATAACGTAAAATCAATTCGGGTTCGGATTCAGGTCGAGTACGGTCAAAATCTATATCCAAATCCAAATCCAAATCTAAATCCAAATCTGTCGGATTTTCGTTTTTTATATTCGTATCCGAATCCATATACGTTTAATATTGGATAAATTCATTCCGTTCGGAATCAGATTCGGATTCGGATAAAATTTCGAATATCTATACCTATTGACATCCCTAAACCATTCTCATCTAAAACCTTTTCATCTTTAGATGTTCTTCTCCTGAGTCCTAGAGCACCACGTGTTTTTATTTCTTTCACCTATGTAGGCTAAGTAGGTCCAGCCAGATCGTTTATTATTTAGTACACTTTTTAATTCTTGCACCAACAAAAATACTTATATTTTCATTATTATTATTATTATTATCCTACTCTACCCATCAAATATTTACTAGATACTACAGAACCATTTGCCTCCTTATGGGCTCAAACATAATAAGAAATAAAACAAAATCCACCTCTAATTTTATTTAGAGTTACTGTTGCTGATATATTTATAAATTAAGTATAAATTTTATATTTTAGACTCACTAAAATTCAAATTGACTCACTTATATTATCCATTTGTAATATTAAAATTTAAATTTTTGAAAAGGACACAACATGGTTAAGTAAGCCATCATCATCATCATCATCATTCTATTCCAAATTCCCCAGCATTGTAGATATTGTTTCATCTTCCCAAATTTACACAAAAACAAATCCACCACTTGTCAAATAACACTCTTATTCATCCTCCCCTTTCCCCAATAAACAAGAGCATAAACATAAAGCAAACAAAAGAGCTCATCTCCTTCTCCTTGTTCTCTCTCTCTCTCCCCTTGGTCTCTTCTTACTTGGCATCTTCCACTTTGTCATGTGAGACTGTGAGAAGTCATTTCCCATTATAATCTCTCATTATAATCTCTCTCTCTCTCTCTCTCTCAATTTGTTTCACTGTTAAGTGAGAGAAATAAATAATTTTTAATAAAAATTGATCACTTTAAATGTTAAGTTCATCTAAAACACCAAAAACTCTGCTGTGAGTAGCCATTTCACAAACTCTCTCTTTCTCTCTTTCTCTCTTATTTGGATTCTACTAAAAATCACTAAATTCATATATTCACCATCCCCTTACCTTCTCCTCTCTTCTTGGTATATCATCATCTCCTTCCTTGGAAATTTCCCCCCTTTATCTCACATACATTCCTTAAAGTTGTTGTTGTTTTGTTTTTTTGGTTTAAAACCCTTTGAAAAGATCCTCTTCCTCACCCCCAAACTCAATCAAAATCCAATTTTTAATCTTGGGGTTTCAGTTTCTTCTTGCTTTCTCAAAATTTTCCACAAATTTGGCATAGTTTTTACTCTTTGATCTTGGTATCTTCCACTTCCTCTGTGGATTTGGGGCTTCCATGGGGCTCTGCCATGGGAAACCGCCTCAAAGCCCTAAATTGGCGGAGAAGGAGGAGAAGGAGGAGGAGGAGGAGGAGGAAGGAGACGAGTACGAAGAAGAGGAAGAAGAGGAGGAGCGAAACCCTAAAATCCCCGACCCCGACGCGCGCCCCCACTCGAAGCCCTCGATCCCCTTCTACATCCCGAGCCCCCTCCCGGGCTCCTACAAGAGCTCCCCGGCGAATCCGAGCGCCGCATCAACCCCTTTGCGAATCTTAAAGCGCCCGTTCCCGCCGCCCTCTCCCGCGAAGCACATCATGGCGCTCCTCGCTCGGCGCCGCGGCGCCGCGAAGCCGAACGCCGCCGCCGCCCCCGCCGCCGCCGCCGCCATTCCCGAGGGTGAAGAAGCGGGGCTAGGGTTGGACAAGTGCTTCGGCTTCTCGAAGCATCTCTTCGCCATGTACGAGCTCGGTGAGGAGGTTGGGCGGGGCCATTTCGGGTATACCTGCGCCGCCATGCCGAAGAGGAAGGGGGAGGAGTTGCATGGGGAGGAGGTCGCCATTAAGGTCATCCCCAAAGCAAAGGTAGTACCCTTTTTTTCTCTCCCTTTTTTTTTTCTTTTTTTTTTTTTCTCATAATATTAAATGTAGAGTACAGTGATCCACCTGAGAAAACTGCTTATGTATATATATAAACTATTTATAAACTTTATATATATATATTTTTTCTTTACAAAAGTGTATGATCATGAAAATGCAAAATGCGCCAACTTTTTTCTTAAAATCCCACCAGAGCTTCTTTAGAACAAAACATGCTCAGTAATATTCTGTTTCTTCCTAATTGTAGTATAAGTTTAACATTGCTTTATTTTTGTGTGCAAACAATGAAAGGTGCACCGCGTTCATATCATGTGATTAGTAATATAGTGGTGAAACTTATTTTTATTCTTTGAAAGCATTGATCTGAATATGTAACATGGTGCAGCACATATTGCTCTGCAACAGGTATTGATACCTTCTGCAGATATATTGTTTTTTTCCTTGTATCTTCTTGCTGTAAAGCTTGTTTTGCAGATTTGTTTTTTACTGCACTTTTGTTTGCTTTATCTGAGTATTCATTGATTAAATAACTGTAGAGCTGGAGCAATGTCCAATAAATGCACAAGTGATAATTAATACATGACATTTAGTACTGCTATTTGTTTTCTACCTATAACATTGTACTGTACTGTGTTAAATCTGCTGTGTAGCACTTGTGGTCCTTTCTCAATTGTTAAACAATGACATTTATAGTTTGCTTCAGTTTGTTTTATGAGGATGGGATCTATGTTGGCTTTTTTTTTCCCCCCACCTCTTAAATGATGACCTTTTTCTTGTGTTTCACTGTTGGTTTAGTATGTTGTGCAAAACAACACTTTTTGAGTATTTTGTTATGATATTTTGAATATCATATTCAGGGAGCTGTAAATGGTCGTAGGTGGAGAACTCAGCATAAAATAAATACATTTAGGGTTAATTGCATACAGGTTCTTGAAAACATATCGAATAGTAAATATATTCCTACCAAATTCAACTTTTCATATTTATCCATTCAAAAATCCAACGTTGTTTATATATATCCCTACCATCTAGTTGACCATATGTTAAACACTTAATCTTGGTTAGTTAGTGAGGTAAATTTATTTTTTTACTCTTTGAGACATTTTTGTATTATTTTAACAGTTGGACTTTTGGAGGGACATATTTGAAATGGCAAAACTGACATTTCACATATAGTCTGTTAAAAAATGGTAATAAACCGGAGGGATATATATGAACAACTTAGGACTTTTGAAGAGATAAATATGAAAAGTTGAACTTTAAGAGTATATCTGCTATTCGATAAGTTTACAGGGAGCCGTATGAAATTAACCCATACATTTACATATCTCATGTGATCTAATGTGCTGAGCACTTTGGCAGATGACAACAGTTATTGCTATTGAAGATGTGAGACGAGAAGTGAGGATATTGAGCTCTCTGACAGGACATAAGAATCTAGTGCGATTCTATGATGCTTATGAGGATGAAGAGAATGTTTATGTAGTTATGGAGTAAGTTCACACTGCATTTTCTTGTTCTCTCACTATTGAACGAACGATATTTTTTATTTTTCTCTCGTTCCAAATTTAAACGTAATCATATGGCATCTGCTTGGTACCTCTGAGGAAGTATCCGAATTTGGAGTCTGCTATAATTAAAACTTTTGGGATGAGATTTAAACTTATTTTGGATTTCGTGATTCCCTTGCCTGCATGGCAGGAATGAGATGCGGCCATTTCAGCCCATTTAAGTTGTTGAACAGCCCAAATATGACTTTAACTTTCCACCAGCTGAATAAAAAGTGAACCGAGAGCCATTTCAACCTTGTTTAGGCTGTTGAATATCTGAGATTTGACTCGACTGTGTTGAACAGCCGAGGGCGCCATGAACACACCTTTCCCTCGCCCTCACTTGCTTTGAATGTTCTGTTTAGGCTGATTATATTACCTTTCTTTGATCTGGCACTTCATAATATTACAAGTATGATTTGTAGCTTATAATTGTAATTTTGTGCTGTTCAGATTATGTAAAGGAGGTGAATTATTGGACAGGATATTATCAAGGTATCTTTAAACTCAATATATATATATATATATATATACATGAGTTACATTTCCGGTTTCTGTTCAAGTTACCCGCTTGTTTGTTTAAGTTTGAGCTTTGAGGTTCGAACCATGCTGTGATTTGCAATTACATACACGATTGGCAGGGGTGGGAAGTATTCCGAGGAAGATGCAAAGGTTGTTATGGCACAGATTTTGAGCGTCGTAGCCTTCTGTCATCTTCATGGTGTTGTTCACCGAGACCTTAAGCCAGAGGTAGTAGAAGTTTGTTAAATCTGCTTGAGATTTTTTTTTTTTTTCTTTCAATATCTGATTAAAGTTTTGGAATGTCATCTATGACCCTATTAATAAATAATAAATGTGCTTGTTATGTTGTGTCTCAGAATTTTCTTTTCACTTCAAAGGATGAGAACTCTACATTGAAAGCCATAGATTTTGGGTTGTCTGACTTCGTAAAGCCAGGTCTGTTTAATGTAATCTCGATTGCAACCTTGTTTTTAGTTGTTCATATATTTATTTGGTGAGATATTTACATATATACCTTCTAAAATGATCATCTCTGTGGCACCCCAATAATCTCATATCGGACGGGAACGAGATTGTGATTGGGTATATAAGAAACCATAGACTCTAGTTATAATAATTGGGCTTAAGCATTTTAGGCCGGAGGTTTGGACCCAACGAGTTATTATGTTAGCGGGTCGGGTCGTTACAATTGATATCATAACCAGTTTACAAGTCGAAAGTGTGAGGCGGGCCTCACAACACCTGGTGATTTTGGGTTGTGTGTGTGATTGGGCTGACGAGGACGTCAGGGCGTAAATGGAACTAGTTTGTGATTGGGTATATAAGAGACTATGGACTCTAATAATAACCCCTGACGAGGTTGTGATTGGGTATATAAGAGACTATGGACTCTAATAATAATGACTGGGCTTAAGCATCTTGGGCCGGTAACGAAGGTGTGATTGGGTATATAAGAGACTATGGACCCTAGTAATAATAACTGAGCTTAAACATTTTGGCCCGGTGGGGTCGGGTCGTTACAATCTCTGCGTATCCTTTCAAAATATAAATTTTTATATATGCCCTTTGGAAACTTAATTTTCTTTGACAGGTATGCTTTAACTTACAAAATTTCCCTTCTAAGTACCTTTTGTTTAAAACAAAGATAACTTCTTCACATGAATCGGTGACTACGAAATGTGCAGATGAAAGGTTAAATGACATAGTGGGAAGTGCATATTACGTCGCTCCTGAAGTTCTTCATAGATCTTATGGAACGGAGGCGGACATGTGGAGTATTGGTGTAGTAGCATATATTTTACTTTGTGGAAGCCGCCCTTTCTGGGCCCGCACGGAGTCGGGCATATTTCGAGCAGTCCTAAAGGCTGAACCGAGTTTCGAGGAAGCTCCGTGGCCTTCTCTCTCCGCCGAGGCTAAAGACTTTGTCAAGAGGCTTCTTAATAAGGATTACCGCAAGAGAATGACTGCTTCACAGGCTCTAAGTATGTTCCTTGTTATATTGCTGTTGTTCAATTCTTGTGCAGTTAAATTTTGCTTTTCTTTAAAGCGTAAATTCAATTTTCTAAATTTAGGTCATCCTTGGATTCGAAATTCTCGAGAAGTGAAGATTCCTTTGGACATCATAGTCTATAGGATGATGAGAGCTTATATATGTTCATCTTCTCTAAGGAAAGCAGCTTTGAGGGTACAATGATTTTTTTTTTTTCCCCAAAAATATCTAAGTTATTCATCCTCATGTCGCCCCCGCCGGATAATTTAGTCCTCTTATTTGTTTGTACTTCCATTTCGCACGTAATGTAATGATTGTGTGCATTTGCAGTAAGCTTGATTCTTTTTTTACCTGTTTTCTCGAAGTTAAGACGCAGAAAACTCGGCATTCAACAAATCAACTGGATTTGGATTGATAGTTTTTATTTTGCAGGCCCTTGCCAAAACTTTAACAGTGTCTCAGCTGTCGTATTTGCGAGATCAATTTGGATTATTGGGGCCGAACAAGAGCGGCTTTATC
Source organism: Tillandsia fasciculata (assembly GCA_029168755.2). Lineage (NCBI taxonomy): Eukaryota > Viridiplantae > Streptophyta > Magnoliopsida > Poales > Bromeliaceae > Tillandsia > Tillandsia fasciculata. The sequence continues at coordinate 7,718,336 of CM054930.1, read as the reverse complement.
TCTATACAGAATTTGAAGACGGTTAGTTATTTCCTTCCATCATATATGCGCGCGCGTGTGCGAGAGAAATGTATATTTATTTGTGTGTGTTCGTTCACCCAAGTCAACCTCTAGCAGGCTTTCTTGAAAAGCTCGGCCGAGACGATGAAGGATTCAGGGGTTCTTGATTTTGTCAACATGGTGTGCCTCCGCATCCTAGTACACGCTGTTATTTCTTAATCTGATTGCTCTGGAAACAAACTTTCCAAGTAGATAATTCGCTCCGATGACGGTTTTGTAGGTGAGTTCTCTCCACTACAGAAGGTTAGATTTCGAAGAATTTGTCGCCTCCGCAATTAGTGTTTATCATATGGAAGCACTGGAAACGTGGGAGCAGCACGCCCGTCGTGCATACGAATTCTTCGACAGGGACGGCAATCGGCCTATTATGATCGAAGAACTCGCATCGGTACGATTCTCATAATTAAGTCATTTTTCTAAGTCTTGTCTATTTTCACAGTTGATCCATTGATTACTTTATGGGCTATGAAGAAAAACTACTAAAGCTTTTATGGTTTTTTTTTTGTTTTTTTTTCCCTAGGAACTTGGTCTTAGCCCGTCAGTCCCTGTTCATATTGTTCTGAAAGACTGGATAAAACATTCTGACGGAAAACTTAGTTTCCTCGGATTCGTTAAACTTCTACATGGGGTTTCTTCGCGGTCGATTCCCAAAGCCTAGCCAATGAAAAAGCCTAATTCCGTGAATCTTTGAAACAAGATGTTCAGCCTTCATCTCAAGACAAACAAGGTCAATCTTCTGTTTCTTGTTTTTCTCAGATTTGTCACTTCTTTTCCCCCCATCATATGGATTGATCGCGGACGGAAGTTGTTCAGATGAATGTATAGATTGAGGATAGTGAGAACTAGGAAAGTTAAAAGTAAATCCAGGCTAAGTTTAGTTGGTTCTCCTCAAATCTCATTGCTCAATTCTCAATTATGAGTAGAGAACTTCACTATGTGCCTTTTTTTTGCTCGTGCTACGAGGTATCAATGTACGTAACGATTCGATTCAGCCCATCAGCATTAATAACTTGTTGGATCCGACCACTGGCCTAAAATGCTTGACGAAGGATATTTGATGTGTCACCCAATGGAACCCTAAAATGTTGTAACACCAAAGCAAACCACAAAAGCTTCATCTAAATGAAAACATTGTTTGAACAAGTAGACACTATTGAAGGATAATGAAAACATTGTCCAGGTACACTATTCACATGCATTGTACCTTCCAAGTATTATATGCCTAGTGATTTTTGTTTCCTCCTAGTTTGGTTGAATGTAATTGTAAATGCAGTGTAGTTCGAGATGCATACAGTTGAAAACAAAATGGTTATTTATCCTTTTTGATTGAATACAGTAGAAAGTGCTACAGCTATAATAAGTTATTTGGTTGCATGTAGTTGAAATTTGTATGTACAATTTTTTTTTTTTTATTTGGAATGGTGAGGTTGCTTCCAATGTGCTAGGATTTGATTAGATTTGTAGTTGAATTCTAGTTAGATTAAAATTAATATTTAAATCTATTGGAGATAAATTTATTAAGATTTAAATATTAATAAAAATTTATTTAGATTAGAATTTAGATAGTTTTTTATGTAAGCTATAAATATAGCATAGGTGCTATTATTTGATGATGGTGGTGGTGGTGATAGGATTTAATCACATCCATATGATATGGTGGGGGCTAGGGTTTAGTCATATCCATATGGCATGATCAAGATGTTCATGATTTTGGATGTACGTACGGGTGCGTTCAAAAAGATAAGTCTTTTAGATTTATAGAAGACGAGAGGCTCGGGTTAAAGCTACTCTATTGCAGATCTCTTGGTTAATGAATCTTATTTCACCCGCATATTTTTTTTGTTTTGATTTTTCTTTTCTTTGTGGTTGTGTTGGTTCTAGTTCGTTGAGGAGACTGGTTTATGGTAAAATTTAATTTGACGCTTTCGTTGCAAAATTCAATACTATGCGGCACCGGCGTGGATTGCGATATCGGAGCGGATTGTGAATTCACATAATTTGATATCGGAGTGAGTACCGAATTCCCAACACAATGTATAAGAAAAAATATCATGGTACCCAATTTGTGTGTAGTTTTAATCACTGCTGTTGAGCCTCCTTATGGATCAAAATAAGCACCATATCGGGATCTGTATACAGTTATAACTACAATACAGTTGCAACTGCAGGTCCTAAACGCATCGCCGATTATTGATGATCATCAAATTCTTTTTGGATATATATAAGTATATACCCCTTTAGGGGTGTATATATCTTACACCCCACCCCATTCTGGGGTGGGGTGAATTTCACTCGTCATTCGATGTGACAAGTGAAATAATATCCATCCAGAATGGGGTGGGGTATAGATGTACACTCCTAAAGGGGTGTACACCTAGCATCTCTCAATTATACTTAGCCTGGTTACAAGAATATGGCTTTTAAGATAAGCCTTTTGGAATTGGTCTTGTTTAGAGCTCGGTTCTGGATACATCTTATACCCTACCCATTATGGGATGGGTGGGATGAATTTCACTAGTCAATGACCAGCGAAAAAGTTCTAGTGAAAAAATTTTCATTCCAGAATGAATTAAATGTATATTATACATCCGATTTCGGATGTACGAATAGTATTGCCAAAAAAATAACTTTGGGCCGTATATGAAGAACTTCTTCTGTAATTTCAAGTTGAGAGAGTTGTGAACTTACTACATGCACAGTAATTTCTATTCAAAAAAAAAAAAAAAAAAAAGAAAAAAAAAAGTAATTTATATGTTGATTATATTATATGACTATTGATACTGTTTTATTTTCTGATCAATTAATTGTATGGAGAATATTAGCGTCTATATCTAGCACAGCAAGTTATATATTTGACGATTGATATTCGAGATTTTAATGTTTAAAATTTAGTTATTTTATATTTTCTGATTAATTTTATTTGAATAAAAAAAGCGGATTTATGGAGAATACAAGTAGATTTCGCAATTTCAATCCGTATCCACGGGTATTTATGGATTATCCGCAAATTTACAAGAATGGATATTAGTTTTTTTTTATCTAAAAAGCGTTTTGGGCAACCCGCGGGTACTCATTGTTACCTGCATAAATTTTTTTAATTAAAAATATATATTATTTTTATTTATATATTTTTAAAAATTTTAATCCTAATTTTTTTTTCTGTATTTTTTTAAAAATATATATGGCAATGACCTTGTAGTGCCATTATTGAAAGTAAGTGAAACTTTAAAATTAAGAGAATCAACTACTAAAGTTACTTGAATTTTTGTGGTTTATTTTTATGGTTTATTTTTATGATATTTGACTCTATAATTATACAAAATTTATTAATTTTGTATTACAAAATTTTAGAATCATAAAATATTTTTACATTACATAATTTATGTGCTTAAAAATTTTATATTATTTATTATTTATTATGATATTTGAAATAAATTATATTATATTTTTAAAAATTATGTATTTTATATTTTAAAATATAGAAAAAAAAAAAAAAAAAAAAAAAAAAAAAAAAAAAAAAAAAAAAAAAAAAAAAAAATTCTTGTGCAATTTCTTGTGGATAACCCGCATACCCACCTGCAGGGGCAACCCGCATACCCGGCCGCCCCCAGCAGATAAGTATTTACAGGTACTGAAGTATTTGTGGGTAAATTGGGTACAAAAGTATTTATGGATAAATTTTATCTATACCCATATACACTACGAGTACTGAGATTCTAAGTTTTGCTAATTTTATTTGAAATAAAAAAAAAATATTTGCGGGGTATCCCGCATACCCCCCTGCAGGGGTAACCCGCATACTCGCCCGCCCACAGCAGGTGAGTATGGATAATAATATTGGCTAGGCTACTAAAAAATTTACGAGTAAATTTTTTTATACCCATATAATCAGTACCCCCACCAGGTGAGTATGGATGAAAAAATATTGACTCTGTAAATTTTTTCTATACCCATATAATCTAGAGTACTGAGATTCTAAGTTTTGAGATTCTGAGTTTTGCTAAATATTGACTCTGTAAATTTTTTCTATACCCATATAATCTAGAGTACTGAGATTCTAAGTTTTGAGATTCTGAGTTTTGCTAATTTTATTGGGAAAAAAAAAATACTAAAAATTTTACGAGTAAATTTTATTTATACCCATATAATCGGTACCCCCAGCAGGTGAGTATGGATAAAAATATTGACTCAGTAAATTTTTTCTATACCCATATAATCTAGAGTACTGAGATTCTAAATTTTTTGTATACCCATATAATCTAGAGTAAGATTCTAAGTTTTGCTAATTTTATTGGAAAAAAATAAAAAATAAAAAATCAAAAATCATTTTGCTAATTTTATTGGAAAAAAATAAAAAATAAAAAATCATTTTAAGTGGAGATGCGGGGTATCGATCCCCGTACCTCTCGCATGCTAAGCGAGCGCTCTACCATCTGAGCTACATCCCCCATATAAAATTATAGCCATTTTATATATAATATTTATACTACATAAAATTTGGGAAATACAAATTAAATATAATATTTGTACATATTTTGAATTAGAAATAATATATATATATATATATATATATATATATATATATATATATATATATATATATATATATATACTTCAACATTTTAAAAATATCTTATTTATCTCTTATTTTTTTATTTCAAATATATTTTCTATATATACGTTTCGTTATTCAAAAATACGATAGTTATCGTTAAGTTATATCGAACTAAATATTAATTTTTTACTCGAGTTAAAAAAAAAATAAAATACTTATTTTTGCTAAAAGTAAATAATTTTTTTTTGCAAATTTCGAGATAACGATCAAATAGTAATTTGAAATATTTTTAAAAAGATGAAAAATTAACTTATTGGTCAGAAGCTATATTTGAAAAGATAAAATAGTAATTTTACAGAGATAACGGTAATTATAACAAAATTTAATTTTAAAAATATATTTGAAAGAAATTGAAATGCTAAAGAAATATTTTTAATGTTAGCTTTCTAAGAAAAAAAGAAATCGAATATGAAATTATGAATATAAACTAAGACACTGTTTGGTTGAGAAATAAATAAAAAATAATTTATTTTATTCTATTATTCTAGTCAAATAATATATTTTTTGATCAAAATATTTTATTTCTGATCAAATCTTGCTATTCTTAGTTATCTCTAAATAGTTTGAGATAAACTATCCCACCATTTTGATTGAATAGTATTATTTTAAAAATTAATTGTAAATTTTATTAAAATTATAAATTAAATTAAAATTAAATTATGTAAATATAATTTATTATATATTATAATATATCATTTTTATTATAAAATTAGTAGTTTAGTAGTTATATATATTAAAAACACCCGAGCGTACATCTTTCACCCCCAAAGGTGGGGATGTCACACTGGGGTGTGAGATGTACACTCTATAGGGTGTAGGGTGTACATTTAGTATTTTTCACATATTAATACATATTATTTTTATTTAAATATTATAATAAAATATATTTAAATATTATAATAAATTATTTTTATTAAATTTAAATTTAAATACAAGTTGAAAAAAAATATTATTATAAAAATATTTTTATTAAATTATAATTTATAATCAATTATTTTTATATTAAATTTAATTATTATTATTATTTATTATTCTCTCTCATAATTAATTAAATATAATTTTAATTATTTTTTAAAATAACATTAAATATAATATTATTTTTATTTTTGATTTGATTATTTAGAGTCAAATCCTCTTCCTCCTCTGCTTCACTCTCTCTCTCTCTCCTCCTCCTCCTCCTCCTCTTCCCCCCTCCCATGGCGATCCCTCGGATCCCTCGCATCAAGAAGAGGCCTCGCCCTCTCCTCCTCCTCCTCGTCCTCCTCGTCCTCGGCCTCGCCGTCGCCGCAGCGGCGCTCGTCCTCTTCGGGGCCCTCTTCTTCTCCGCCGCATCCTCACTCCCCTCCCTCGGATCCCTTCTCTTCTCCTCCGCCGCCCTCCGATCCGTCAGCGGCGGCGGCGGCGGCGGCGGCGGAGGAGGAGGAGGATCGTACGGCCTCGAGCGGAGGTACTTGTACTGGGGCCGCAGGATCGATTGCCCCGGCAAGCATTGCGATTCATGCGCGGGGCTAGGGCATCAGGAGTCGAGCCTCCGATGCGCCCTCGAGGAGGCCCTCTTCCTTCAGAGGTCGGATCTCTTCGATATCTTTAATCTGCTTCTTCTTCTTCTTCGTTTTAGAGATCTTCGCTGTGTTCTACTGTAATTATATATCATTTTTCGGTTTGGTTTGAGATCTAGTTTTTCTCTAGGTTTAATTTTTGTTGGTTGAAATCTATGTATGGAGACCCTCTCAACTATAGACCATTTTGAAATAGACCCCTCGAGTGATTCTCCTGTTTAATTAGGAATTTGTTGAAATTAATTAAAAAAAAAAGCGTTTAACACAATCAAATTTAATAGAATCACCCTTAAATTTAATAAAATTTGAATATTGATTGACAAAAATAATGTAAATTAAAATATTAAAGTTAAGAGCATCTCAATTGAAAATAAAAAAAAGGAAGAAGAAGAAAATTGTTGAGTGGTCTATTTCAAAACTGCTTATAATTGAGGGGTCCCTGTTAGCTGTCTTTGTATGAAATATAAAACTTTTGGTTCAACATGATACTTATTACTCCTTCCTTGAATTTAGGTAAAAACTAATGAAAATGCCCTCAACTATAGGCCATTATGAAATGGTCCTCTCAACTTTAATTTTTTGGATGGAGTACGCTTGAACTTTTGATTTTATTCAATTGAGTCATTTTAATCAAATAGATTGGGAATTTTATCAGATCCATAGGTATTTTTATCAGATTTCATGGCTTGTAGCATATAAAACTGGACCAATTAATGATTAATAATTAACGAAGTTATTAAAGGGGTCTATTTTAAAACATCGTATAGTTGAGGGGGGTGTCCATACATTTTACCGAGAATTTGTTTACCTCTTGCTAGTAGTTTTTGTACTTTGGCCTGATCGGAACCAAATTTTGCTATGCTTTAACTATCTCAATTTTCCTTACAAGAACTAATTTTGCACACAATTCTAGTATGATCAGGAACTGAATCTCAGTAAAGTTTTAAGATTTGTGGTTTCTTTTCTATGCAGAGTGTTCGTGATGCCTTCTAGAATGTGCATTAGCTCAATTCATAACAAGAAGGGTATCTTGCATTCCTCTAGTGACGCAAGTCCAGAGGAAAGGTAAGCTTATCAACTACCAGTCAATAGCTGTTTCAATTGTTAGTTGCCTGACAGTATTTAGAGAATATACATCTGAGAATTGACAACTTTATCAGTATATGTCTTACAGCAGAGCCTCTTGTTATTTGGCGTGTTTTGATCACTAAATCTTTATGTATGATGCGTACAGTCATGATTTCATTTCTATCATTCTTGTGCACTGTTATTGGCTCAGTTTCTTGCGGACTGTTCAGGTTTTTCTAATGAATTGTGCATTGTTTGAGCCAAATATATCAAGTGTGATTAGTTATTTCTCATTTGTACTTCTACTTTACATTTGCTTGAGCTGGAAAATATTTTTGACATTAATCATTCTAAGATTCTAATTCTAACGTAGAGGTAGTTTATTGTTGTGAATGGTAGTCATATCTTTTACTCTTTATTCCTTGATCTGTTCATGTCACAACTGTAAGAAATGTCAAAGCTGGATGTTGGCAATATGTTTTCAATTTGCATTGTAGCATTCTGACTTCTGTTGAGTGTTAAAATTTATGATTCAAATTTTAATGCTTTACAGATGGGAAGCTAGTTCTTGTGCAATGGACTCTTTGTACGATCTAAACCTCATTTCAAAAGTAGTTCCAGTGATTTTGGACAACTCCAAGGTGTGGCACCAAATACTGTCGACCAGTATGAAACTAGGAAAGAGAGGGGGGGTGGCTCATGTGGAAGGAGTCAGCAGATCTGATCTCAAAGAAAATAGCATGTACTCAAATGTACTCCTAATAAATCGCACAGCAAGTCCTCTGGCATGGTAAAATTTGTTATTGTTATTTCATTGAGTAACCTTTTATTTCTTTCTTCTTGTCAAATTTAATATCTGGGATGCGTTTCTTTTACTCCTTTAAATATCAAAATCGATGAAAGATGCACAATTTTGCTAGGTGAATGTTTGAAACATCAAGCGCTAGTCTTGATCATGATAACCATCCAGGTTTATGGAGTGCAAGGATAGAACCAATCACAGCTCTGTTTTGCTGCCGCACTCCCTTTTGCCAACCATGGCAGCTGAAAGATTGCAAAATGTGGCAGATAAAGTATGTCTTCTTCAGCTTTTTCTTCCTTTTTTTTTTTTTTCCTTTAATTTCGTGCTGGGTGAGAGTGTGGCTTTCTCTCATGCTGGAATGTATGCAGCTTTTTCTTCCAGCTGTTGTCAATTGTTACTTATTTCTGATTTGGAACTTTTGATAACCCAGCTCTTCCAATTTTCATGATAGACAGGATGTAGGTATACTCCTGTCATGATAAACAAGATATACTTCCATAGAACTTCTTCTGTAATCCGCATCTTTCAAATCTCAAACAACCTCTTTACATTTTAAGCCCTATCATCCAACTAGAGTTGTGTTTCAATCGCTTTCTTGAGTAGTCAGTGCTGGGTGATCTTGGTCGATCTTGATAATAGTTGATTGTTTTCAAGCCAGGTCTCTCTTTCCATCTACCTTTTCCATGAGTAGGGATTTTATTTGTTTCCTATCAAATTGGCGCACAAAAAAATTAGCTAAATAATTGAACTTGCTATCGGCTTTAAGCTGTTCCTGATCTCATCTATTTGAGGGAAAATAAGTTTGTATTAGAACTTGAGCCACATCTGTATAATCCGAATAATTATTTAGACTAACTTGCTCATAGTTTAAAACCTGTAACTAACCTGTTAGTTCATTCGACATAGACATGTAGTATTGGTAATAACATGCAGCACAGTTACTCTTTTAGACACTTGATTTGGCATATAGGCCTAGTTTTTTAACAAACCCCATGTAGATTGCAAAGTCAAGTTGCGGGCATTGGTTAAGCTACTCCTACACAGCCTACGAACTGACTGAATTAGGCTTCTCTTAAGGTTACGAGGAATAATTAAGAGGTTTGAGTGACCATAACATGCTTAAAGTGTTATAGTTTATATTATTTGCGTATTTATACATACATGGTTATGTTATTCATGCAAAATGCTCTTTCTGTATCTGACCTTCATTTAGCTTACGAAAAGTATATTCCCTCCAGATAAAAAAATCACTTGGTGATTATGATGCTATTCATGTGCGGCGAGGGGATAGGTTGAAAACCAGGAAAGATAGGTTTGGCGTTGACAGGAGCCGTCATCCGCATCTCGACAGAGACACCCGCCCTGAATTTATACACCGGAGGATCACAAAATGGATTCCGCCCGGACGCACTCTATTCATTGCTTCGGATGAGAGGACTCCCGGCTTCTTTTCGCCTCTATCCGCCTGGTATCCCATAATCCTTTTGAATAAGAATCTGATCTAAGTTTTCTTTGAATTTTTACTTCTCAGACTTTCTATTGAAGTAATCGGCACCTTGGACTCATATAAGATGGTGCTGTTTTTCATACGAGTCCAAGATACATGTGTGCCTACTAACTTACGATAAACACTTTGTCTATAAAGAGTTGGTGTTTGTTTTTTTATGCATATATCCTATTTTTCACTTGTTCTTCTGATTTGTTCTGTTCCCTGATTACCTCCTACGGCTTAAGTTAAATATTATATTTCTCAGCCATGCAATTCTTGTCCAACATATATTCAGTCTGTATGTTATTATTTCAGCTAGGAAACCAAATATTCTTGTGATTCCAATTGGTCGATGAAAATGCCTGGACACTGCTTTCATGTGATTAATAAAAAAAAAGGTTAATTGCATACAGGTCCCCGAAAACACATCGAATAACAAATATATTCCTATAAAATTCAACTTTTTATATTTATCCCTTCAAAAATTCCAAGTTATTCATATATATCCCTCTGGTTTATTACCGTTAGGTCACTGTTTATATTTTAACAGAATATAGGTGAAATGTCTATTTTTTCCTTACAAATATATCCCTCCAAAAACCAAATTTTTAAAATTATTGCAAAAAATATCCCTCTCCATCATCTTCAAAGTGCTATGGCCATCTTAATGATTATAATATAAAAAGGATAAAAAAGTTAATTTATTTTTTTACCTAACCATGGTTAAGTATTTAATCTATGGTTAACTAGATTTTTCTAACAGAGATAGACGGTAGGGATATATATGAATAACGTTGGGTTTTTGAAGGGATAAATATAAAAAGTTGAATTTTGTAGAGACATATTTGCTATTCGATATGTTTTCAAGAAGAGCAGCACCCCATTTTGGGTGTATGATATACACCTTGTCCATCTTAGGGCAAGGAGTCTTCCACTCGTCATTTCGAAGCAACGAGTGTGAATTCACCCCACCCTAGGATGGGTGGGGTGTAAGATGTACTCCCATTTTGGGATGTACATCTAGCATTTACCTTTCAAGAACCTGTATGCAATTAACCCTAAATATATATATATATATATATATATATATATATATATATATATATTGTCACCTGTAAAATGGAGAAAAAGTTTAGCATTCTCGAAACAATTTTACCTACTATTTGGACACATTGATTGTTCTTCAGGTACAAATTAGCCTACTCGTCAAACTTCAGCAGCATATTGGACTCGGCGATCAAAAACAACTATCAACTTTTCATGGTCGAAAGGTTAGTTATGGGAGGCGCGAAAACTTTTGTGAATACATTTAAGGAAGACGAGAGCGACCTTTTCCTCACAGACGATCCGAAGAAGAACACGAAAAATTGGCAAATGCCTGTTTATTATTCCGACGACGAAGAATGAATCTGAAAAATGGAGAGAACACACAAAAAAGCGACTTGCCTGTACATCTTAGTGAGCTTACAAAATTCAAATCTGCGAATTCGACACGTTACCGAAATGTGTTTTTTTAAATTGGAGGTGTTGCTCATTCTTTATTTTTGTTTGTGAGGGAGAGGGGAGCTATTTCTTGTTTGCTCGCGAAGCGAAGAAAGATAAAGGGAGAGAAGAGTGGAATAGTGTATATTTCTGCAATCTGTATTTTTCGAGTTGGAGATTGTATGAGAAGGTTATAATTTTCGGCAAATGATAGATATTCTGTGTGACCATTTCATTGGACTTGTTTGGGAAATTACTTTCATTTCTTTCGCCGCACCCTCATTTTGGATCAATTTGAGCTTTGCAATGTAATTTGAGATCGGCATTTATAATTTTTGGCTCTGTTTGAGATTGCGGGTGTTTTCTTATATGTTTTCATTTCTTATATTCTTATATGTTTTCATTTCTAATATCACGTTATCGGTTGTGATATATTCTTTACGTTACTATCGAAGAATATAAAAAGTATATTCCAACTCTAAACTGAGGTTTTTTTTAACTATTTTTTAAAAATAAACATTTAAAAAAAAGGGTATATATAAGTGTACACCTCATTTGAGGTGTACATCTTACACCCCACCCATTCTGATGTACACCCCACCCATTCTAAGGTGGGATGAATTTTATTCGTCACTTCAAAGTGATGAGTGGATAAATATTCATCCTAGGATGGGCTTAGGTGTAGGATGTATACCCCAAATGGGATGTATATGTAGCATAGTCCTTAAAGAAATTTATCTGAAAACATACCTGGAGTAGAGAAAAAAAATAAAAATAAAAAAATATAAGTATTTTATTCAATTTTAAAAATCTATATCGAATTTATAAAAATAAAAAAATATGGGTATATATAAGTACACCCTATTCTGAAATGGATAAATTTTACTCGTCACATCGAGTGACAAATAAAGATATACCCACCACATGATGAAGTGGATTGTAGAATGTACACTCCTTTTAAGATGTACACCTAGCATTGCCCACAAAATATAGGCTACTTCTGCCATCAAATCAAATAATAAAATCAATCAATTTTTTTTATACAAATAAGAAAAAAAAAAAAATTAAATAAATAAATAAAAAATAACTAGGGGTCTTGAAGCACTCCTCCTCTCCTTGTGGGACAACAGCAACTATCTGGACAAAAACATTATGAGAATCGTCCCAAACTATTTAGTTTGAGACTGAGACGGATGAACACCGCGTGGCGAAAGTGGTACCAATCATAAATAAAATTGGATGCGTAGATGGACAGTGGCGGAGTGTCACGCGGCGCCCATCCATAGTTCGGGGGACAATGCCCACAAAATTTTTGCCCCGCACACCTGCGCTGCGCCGGGCCGCACAATCAGCCGGGTGCCTTCATACGAGAACAGATCCACTGCCGCCACGTGGCCCAATGGGAAATTAGATTTAGATGGAACTTCTTCTCAGCCACACACATCCTCCTCCTCTTCCTCCCATAAAACATTCACACCCCCACCCCCCCTTTCTCCCTTATCTCGAAGCACTTCTCCTGAGATTTTTTTTCTTCTTCTTCTTTTTTTTTAAAAAAAAAGAAAAGAAAATTATTATTATTATTACTCTCTCCATCTCTTCTACCACCAAATTACAGTAAGAATCCTCAAATTCCTTTTTTTTTTCTTTTTTTTTTTTTTTACCTGCTTTTCTTTGCTTGGTTTGGGATTTTGGATTATGGATTTTTTTTTTTTTCTTTCTTTAAAATCATGCTTTGTAATTTTAGTTAATTTTAGTTCTGCTTTGTGGGTTTTATTAGTGGATCTGTGACTGCTTTTTTTTTCTTAAAAAAAAAAGAAAAAAAAAAGAAGTTGATTTTTTCTTTTCTAGGCTTTTCTAGAAAGATTAAGTTAGTAGTATGAATCTATATATATATATATATATATATGCTTTCTAACTTAGTTTTAAAAAATTTAAATTGATTGATTTTTCCTGATATGATGATGGATGTTTAGAATTTTGTTTAAAAAATCCTACAAAAATTGGGTAATTTTTTTGTTATCTTTTCTTTTGCCCTAGTGAGATCAAGCGACTGTATCCCGTGATTTTTTTTCTACGAAGAATTTTTTATGTAAATCTATGTGTTCTTTATTTTGTCGTGCATTTGTGTGGTGATCGTATTTTTGTATTTTGTTTTTGTTTGTGCGCTCGTCGCAACAAAAAACGTTGTTGAAGAGGAAAATGAGAGAAATTGCTATGTTTTTATAGTTTTATTATAGCTTTGTGTTCTGCAATTTTGCTTACTCTGCTAGAAAATGAAAGTGAAAATTATCAACTGTGAATTTTCTTCAGAACCATAACATAGTTTTCTTATTTACAGATAAGCAGCATGGATTGGTATTTCCTCGAAGAGAATGACGATTTTCTCGTCCCGAGTGATCGTGAATCCTTCGACGATGTTTCTGCGTTTTCAGATGAGTGGCGTGCTTGGACCGTCACGCAGTCGAAAAATTATGATGCTCTTCCGCAGCACGGTCGAGGTTTATATGCTAACGAAATGAAGGAGAGTGCATTCCAAGAAGGAGGAGGGTCTGCGCAGGTCGATTGCTGTCTGAGAACCTCAGAAGAATCGTTCGAATGTCAGACTGATTGCGAGATGCAGGACAACATGGAGGAAATTGATAACATCTTCTGCAAGCATGACTTCTGGGATCCTTGGTAAAAAAATAAAACTGCTTGCTTTAACTCTTTGTTTTACATAAAAAGCTGTAAGTTAAGTGTAAATTCAAATCTAAGATGCATGCTCATAAAGGAATTTACAAAAAAAGGGAATTTAGCAGTTTAGATCTTCATTTTGAAACTTGTATGATTGGATTTTAGCTTGTGTAAAAAGTATGCGAAAAACACCTTTTCGAACTGGATGATTCTCGAATCTCGACTTAGATAAACATATTTTTTTATAGCTGCAAATGGATGATTTTTGCCCCCTAAGTTGCTTGTGCTTCTTTGGATTTTGATAATCGTGGATGCTGCTTATGCAGGAATTCATTTCTGGAAGTGGATATGCGGAACGTGGAAAACAACACATTTGAGCCATTACAAATGCTTCCTGACTCTATGTACAGGTCGCTGCCGTTTGAGAATATATTGGCGACTTTGCTCACCGATCCACAAAATCATTCGGTGAATTTAAGTACAAGTGAAAGTATGAATGATCTTGAAGCCTGCGGAATTCCTTTGTTCGCCACTGACCTATCGGAAGACTTGGAGAAGACTGATGTGCCGAATGGGCCTGTAATACTTCGCGCCAAGGTAAGATCGTCGATCATTTCGTTAATTGATGAGGTCGTGTCGACGCGTATTTACCAAAAGAACTGATGAAAGATTAGACATTTTCTCTTCGAATTTCGAACTGATCGAAGGTCGTGTTTGATGCAAATTTCGAGAAGAAAACTAAATGCTAGCATTCGAATTTCAATCGGCTTTACTCTTTGGATGAGAAATGTCCCTACATTCTTATTATTATCATGTTCCATAGGGGCATGACCTTGGATACTTTCACTCTCAGGATTCGGATCCCGATATATTCGTTCCAGTTGAAGTTCGACCAGCAAGTGAGAGCAAATTAGTTGCTGCTGACGCAGAGAAGCCTAAATGTTTGGAGGCGGCGGTGTTGGGAGAGCTTGAAGATGTAATATTACTGGTAAATTCAACAGCGAATCCTCCTACGTCGTTTTCTCCTAAATTTGTTTCGTGTTTCTGAAATATATTCCGATCAAACAGCTAAACGAGGAGACGAGGATTTGCTTCCGCGATTCTTTGTACAGACTTGCTAGTAGTTCGAAACAACAACCGCGCAAAAGAGATGAAAGCAGAAGAACCACGGAGACGACCGCTGTCGCTTCGGGTCCTAAGATGGAGGGTGTAAGTTCAAGGTATGACGCGAAAATTTTCCTGGTTACTAGTTCATGCTAATAAGTAACATAAGGTCTAAATCCTGTATTGATGGTAATTCCTTTCTCTTGCATTTTCGTAATACGTTGGAACATGATTGCCGTGCTGACAGTACCGATTACCATTCCGACAAATGTGTCGACAATTTTGGTCCTTTTAGCTTTACAAATGTCTGAAATAGTTCTTAAATTGAGTCACTTTCCGGCGACTATCTTGTCTTTACGAAATAAAACAGTAGCTAGCTTTTCACGAATTCTGGTAATTTTAAATCTGCAAGCCACCTACTCGCTTTTGTCTTGCTTAACTCAGATCATTATTTACTTGTTTCAGGCCAGATAAATCTGAGCTCACGGAAATGGAGACCAACATAATCGACAGGACTATCGCGAATCTCGTGTTCAATCAGTCATTTGCTGGCTCTTCAGTCGCGAAAAATCCTGTGCTGGCTTCATAAGTGAAAGGAAAATCTTTCTTTCTTTCGGCATTTTGGCCTCGCGCACCGACTCAGATCTTCCATGACCAACTCCACTGTATTATATGAGTGATAAGTGAACCATGGATCTTTTTGGGCAAGTAACAAGAAGCGAAGAGTAGGAATAAGTTATTACTTATCGGTAGAAATGTACGTAACTTACGTGAAAACTCCAAGACCAGTTTGAGTCGATTATCCAAACTTTCGAAATTTTGATTTTACTATCCAACCTTTCAATTTGATTTGAAGTCAAAGTATCGTCGTCGACTAACTCAAATCAGACAAATTGAAAGTTTTGGACAGAAAAAATTAAAATTTTGAAAGTTTTGGCAGTCAATTCAAAAAGTTGTACACTTCTAGCTTTTATATTGATCCACCTGGTCTGAACAGACAGACATGTTTATGCAGATCTTGTGGTGTTGTTGTATATTTTTTTGTCAGAAGGATGATGCTCTTTTTGAAAACTGAAACATGGCCAGGAAATGGTGTGCTTGTAAAAGTATGAGATGCCACCAAAATTATTAGAGATTATAATGTTGTAAAAATATGAGATGCTTGTTACCACATAAAGCTCATATTTAATTTGTATAGTTTATTAGTTTCTATATTCATTGTAATTGCATATTTCCATATTCATTGTATTTCTTTAATTAGATTGCACGGCTGTAAAAAGAAAGAGATGAGCATTGTATATGTACCTATAAATTGAATAAGAAGAAAAAAAGAGACAGTCATCTTTTTCAATCAATATTCTATCATGGTATCAGAGCCCTGGTTTTAGAAGTTTTTTTGGTTTGTTTGGATTGTTCTGCTACTCTCTTTGGATCAGAGATTCTGAAACAAACAGTAAGCCGTAGAGAAGTGGTGGCGGATCTGTGCAAGGGTGCAGTACCTTTACGTTTTGGAATTTGGCGTGAAAAAGATGACTGTCTCTTATTTTCTTCTTATTCAATTTATAGGTACATATACAATGCTCATCTCTTTCCTTTTACAGCCGTGCAATCTAATCAAAGAAATACAATGAATATGAAAATATACAATTACAATGAATATAGAAACTAATAAACTATACAAATTAAATATGAGCTTTATGTGGTAATAAGCTATATGTGGTAACAAATTAAATAAAGCTTCGCTCTGATGGATCCCTCGATCGCTATAAAGCAAGATTGGTTGCCTTAGGCAACCGACAAGAGTATGGGATAAACTATCATGAAACATTTGCTCCTGTAGCCAAAATGACTACGGTCTGTACAGTTCTTGCTATTGCCGCCTCACAGGGCTGGCCGCTTCAACAGTTGAATGTCAAAAATGCTTTTCTTCATGGTGATCTCAATGAAGATATATACATGACACCTCCTCTTGGTTTGTTTTTCTTTTCTACTATGGAAGTTTGCAAATTGAATCGTTCATTATATGGCTTAAAACAAGCTCCTCGAGCGTGGTTTGAGAAGTTTCGTTCTATTTTGCTTCAGTTTAAGCTTGTCCAAAGCCAATATGACTCTACTTGTTTCTTCAAAAATCAACTACTGGGGTTGTTCTTCTTTTGGTGTATGTTGATGATATTGTTATCACTGGGACAGATTCTTTATTGATTACTCAGCTTAAGCAATATCTTCAAAAAAAATTTCATATGAAGGATCTTGGTTATCTTACATATTTCTTAGGTTTGGAAGTTCAAACTGATTCTTCGGGCATATTCTTACATCAACATAAATATATTCAGGATTTGATTGCTTTGGCTGGTCTTCAAGATTCTTCATCTGTTGATACACCTCTAGAAATGAATGTTAAGTATTATGCTGATGAGGGAGAGCTACTTTCTGATCCTTTGTTGTATCGCCAATTAGTGGGTAGCCTCAACTACCTGACTATTACTCGGCCTGATATCTCCTTTGCTGTATAGCAAGTTAGTCAATTTATGCACTCTCCACGGCATCTACATTTGGCAGCTGTTCGTCGCATCATTTGATATCTCCATGGCTCTTCTTGTCAAGGTTTATTTTTTCCTGCTAAATCTCCTGTGCATCTTATTGCTTTTAGTGATGCTGATTGGGCGGGATGTCCCAATACACGTCGCTCTGTCACTGGTTGGTGCATGTTTCTTGGAGACTCTTTGATCTCATGGAAGAGTAAGAAACAAGACCGTGTATCTAAATCTTCCACGGAGTTTGAATATCGCGCTATGTCTGCTGCATGCTCTGAGATTACTTGGCTTCGAGGTTTGTTGACTGAGCTTGGGTTTCCACAGCATGATCCTACTCCACTTCATGCCGATAAAACAAGTGCTATTCAAATTGCCACTAATCCAGTATACCATGAGCGCACTAAGCATATTGAAGTAGACTGTCATTATATTCGAGAAGCTGTGGATACTCGTGTCATTTCTCTTCCACATGTTTCCACATCCTTATAATTAGCCGATGTGTTTACCAAGTCTCTCAGTCGCCAGCGCCATCAATTTCTCGTTGGCAAATTGATGCTTCTTGATCACCCAGCATCAATTTGAGGGGGGATGTTACCACATATAGCTTGTTACCACATAAAGCTCATATTTAATTTGTATAGTTTATTAGTTTCCATATTCATTATAATTACATATTTTTATATTCATTGTATTTCTTTAATTAGATTGCACGGCTGTAAAAGTCAAGAGATGAGCATTGTATATGTACCTATAAATTGAATAAGAAGAAAAGAAAAGGCAGCCATTTTTTTCAATCAATATTCTATCAATGCTACATCACTGACACATCATCTTTTAATCAGCTAAATTAATAATTTAAAAAGTTTGAATTAAAAATTATAACAAATTAAGATTCGATTAACCAAAAGTGCAATTCATCTATTACAAATTTACGTGTAAGAAGTTAAAATAAATAATATCCGTACATTCTATTTGGGGTGTACGATAAAAGTGCAATTCATTCATTACCGTATATTTTATTTGGGGTGTATGATACATCCCGCTCATTTCAGAATAGGAGTCACTTTGAAGTGACAAGTAAAATTCATCCCACCATGAAATGGTTACTCATCATAAAATGGGTGGAGTGTAAGATGTACACTTCTTTTATGGCTACAAGAAACATTTTTCGTTAAAATAAGTGAAGGATTTTTGGTGTAGGCCCCTGAGTAAAATTTAATTAATTTGTTAGAAAGATGGGAGATTTTGGATGAAGGCCCTAAAATGCAAATAGGGGAGTTTTCGGGTAGAGTGCTTCATAAACCTACTCACAAACCACACAAATATAACATCAAGCTCTCATTGAGCCCAAGGCCCATTTGTTCACTAAAAAAAAAAAAATCTTTAAGCCCAGTTTGAATGTCGAAATAAATTATTTAAAAATAATTTGTTTTATATAAAAATTTGCTATTGAGATTAGAAGTTTGATTTAAACAATATCTCGCTAACACAAGAAAAAAAAAAAAATTTAAATTACCTATAAAATTTTATAGAAATAATTTCATATGTATTTCCGCAAAGTTTTAAAATTATAGATAAAATTCTTATAAAGTGATAGTTATCGTATTTATCCTCTAAATTTTTAAAATGTACCATTGAATTTTCACTCTTTAGAACTATTATTAACCATCAATTCAAGGGTAATTCAGTCTTTTTATATGAGTAATACTATTCGTACATCTGAAATTGGGCGTGCATCATATATCCCACCCATTCTGGAATGAAAATTTTGTTTACTGATCATTTTGAAGTGACCAGTAAAATTTACCACATCCATTCAATTTATCCCACCCAGAATACGTGGGGTGTAAGATGTACACACCAAATCAGGTGTACAAAAAGTAATTTTTTTTTATATTTATAAATTGCATATGTATCCGACAAGCAACAAAATTACATATTTATCTGTATAAAGTTTAAACTACAAATTATAAATTCTAAAAAGTTTTTTTTAAAAAAATATTTTTATAAGGGTATAATGGTCTAAATAGTAAAAATTTGACAAATAAAATTTAATAGGGACAAATCTGCTATTTAAAAAATTGCGAGGGATACATATGAAATTATCTCCAAAAAAAAATATCTCGTTATTTTCTCTCTCTCCCTCCCTCCGCCCCCTTCTCCATATTAGGGTTTAGGGTTTTAAAGGCCACTCGTCCCCCCCTCTTCCATGGCGCTTCTCTCTAGGGTTTCTCCATATCTCCTTCCTCTCTAGGGTTAGGGTTAGGATTAGGGTTAGGGTTTTGGTCTCTCTCTCTTTCTCTCCCCAATCATCCTGTTATAGGGGCTTAGGGTTTTGCTTCTTCTCATTTGTATTGCACTTGGAACCGCCATGTGGGCGCTTCGCAGAGCTTCGAGCTCCATGAGGTGGTGCTTCTACCTTCGATATTGTTCTTGTTTATTCTCTATTTGATCTCACTGGAATGGAATGTAGATGGATACTAATCTCTCACTCTGTTTAGTCGCTAGTTGTGGACAACGGAAATTGTTGTTTTTAACAGTTTTTGATCATTTTTGTAGTTGTCTTAGACATCAAATCTTTAATTTTCTGAAATTAGCGGAGTACTTAGTAGCTGTTAAAAGTGGAGATTTTGGTCGTTCCCTTTATGATCATTATTATTTGTTCTTGATTAGATGGTGTCGGTGAATCGTTCCAGTATCTCCAATCGATCATAAGATCATAATATTAAAAGTTCTCTCAGTGTTTACTTTAATTGGATTCTTTGTATGCAACCCAATGTGTGAAATTAGTCGGCCACGATCGTAGTAGTAGCTATTAGTGTGTTTTAAATATATACATTACTGGTCATTGATGATGGTTAAAAAAAAAAAAAAAAAAAATAGTGCCGATCTTTATAAATCTTAGATTATGTGAGTGTATGGAATGATGTGATCATACTTGGGCGATAAATATGTAATTATGAAGTGAATGTGTTGCTAATTATGGTCTATAACTTTAGAAGTAATCTTTTAACTTTTCGTCTATTTCCTTTCCCTCTCGGGAGCCACAGCCGCCGAATTGTGGGTGTTCGGGCATTAGTAGTCCAGGTAGAAATACCAAGTACCGACGTAGAGCATCATGACAAATACTGTCATGGACCTGATTGCTGCGATCTACCAAAATCGGCTTCAAGTATTCATTTTGGTTCTTCGAGATCTTTCCTGTGGAGTAGGAAGCTTTCATCTGAAGCCGGTGCTAAGTCCAGTGACAAGGACGATGACTTGGAGGATGGCTTCTCTGATCTCGAGGTACCTCCAGAAACTGATGATGCTGAAGATATCAGAAAAAAAGAGGGAGTTGAGGATTTGTTGTGCGAAGGAGAAGTAGCTGTAGAAGAAGAGGAATCTGATGAAGTCGTTGATAATTCAATTGACTTATCAGACACAGAATCGGATCCCAAAGGTGATAAGATCTTGAGGAAGAAGAATCTCACGTCTCCTCTTTTCAAGATTATTATGGATTCTCCCAGGCATAACATGGCTGCTGCACTTGAGAAATGGGTTCAGGAAGGTAATGAGCTGGGACGAAGCGAAGTGTTTGTTGCCCTTCTTAATCTTCGGAAGCGGAAGTTATATTCGAAGGCACTACAGGTGTTTTCTTTTTCTCAGCTGTCTTTATAGTATGATGTCAGAAAATTATATATTTTTCATCTCGTGCCATGAAATTTTAGGTGGGTATCTGGCAAGTGACTTGCTCATAGCTAGCAATTGATTTATAGCTTGGTCACTATGATATCTGTTAATTGCTATCTGTATAACATTTTTGAAGTTTTGATCTTGGCGAACAGTTTGCTAGTATTCAGTGCATGACAACTTACATTGCAATTGTATCGTGCAGTTTAGTTTCAGTGAACTTGAATTGCCAAATTCCGCTTTTGAAATTGATTGTTGTGCCAAATATGCAATGTAGAAAAGAGTTTCTGTAGGTTTCGTGAGTACATAGTTCGATTTATTTTAATAGTAATGCATCAGAATTTTAGATTTTTTAAGATTCCGCAACAAATACAAAGAGGCAAGGAATACTATAGTTCTGTTCAGTCATAACTGTACAAGTTTTCTACCAATTTTTTTTTTTCCATAATATTTTTATTTTTGTCCACGTGATTTTGCAGTTTATGGAGTGGCTTGAGACAACTAAGCG
Organism: Tillandsia fasciculata; assembly: GCA_029168755.2. Lineage (NCBI taxonomy): Eukaryota > Viridiplantae > Streptophyta > Magnoliopsida > Poales > Bromeliaceae > Tillandsia > Tillandsia fasciculata. Next base: position 7,696,770 of record CM054930.1, on the reverse strand, counting down.
CGTCGAGTTTGTAGAGCGTGATTATGCTTCTCTTGTGGACTTGGTCAGCAAAGTCCATGGCCTTCAGAGGGCCGAACAGTACATAAAAAAGATCCCAGAATCCTTTAAAGGAGAGATCATATACAGGACTCTCCTGGCCAGTTGTGCCACCTCCGTCAATGTCGCAAAAGCTGAGGAAGTTTTCAACAAAATACGTGATCTTAAATTCCCAATTACAACCTTTGCTTGCAACCAATTATTACTGCTTTACAAAAGAGTTGACAGAAAGAAAATAGCCGACGTCCTTCTAATGATGGAAAAGGAGAGTGTCAAACCATCTCTGTTCACATACAAGCTGCTGATAGACGCTAAGGGCACTGCAAGAGACATATCGGGTATGGAACAAATCATCGAGATGATGAAGGCTGATGGTATAGAGCCCGACTTACTGGTCCAGGCTATGGTTGCAAAATACTATATTGCTGCAGGTCACAAGGAAAAAACAGAAGCTGCTCTTAAAGAGATGGAAGGGGAGAACATAAAAGAGAACCGGGCGGCTTGTAAAGCCCTTCTTCCTCTCTATGCTTCGCTTGGTAAAGCAGATGAAGTGGGAAGGATTTGGAAAGTATGTGAAGCTAACCCTCGCCTCGATGAGTGTTTAGCTGCATTGAGGCCTGGGGCAGCGTTGGCAAAATTGAAAATGCGGAGAAAGTCTTCGAAGACATGCTTAAAACTTGGAAAAGACTTTCTTCTAGGTACTACAATGCTTTGCTGAAAGTTTATGCGAACCATAAGCTCCTCTCTAAAGGTAAGGAACTGGCGAAGAGGATGTCGGATAATGGGTGCAGGATTGGTCCTTTAACTTTGGACGCATTAGTGAAGCTTTATGTGGAATCTGGAGAGGTCGAGAAAGCTGATTCAGTACTGCAAAAGTTTTCTCAAAATAATCAGATTAAGCCTCTCTATAGCTCGTATATCACTCTGCTGGATAATTACGCGAGTAGGGAAGATATCCATAATGCGGAGAAGATATTCCACAGGCTGAGGCAGATTGGGTATGTTGGGAGGATGCGGCAGTATCAGTCATTACTTCAGGCATACATAAATGCGAAGGCTCCCGCTTATGGGTTTAGGGAAAGGATGAAGGCTGATAATATGTTCCCGAACAAGGTCGTGGCGGGACAACTGGCGGCTGTTGATGCATTTAAGAAGACACAGATTTCGGAGCTGCTTGATTAGGGTTTTTGTTCTGACGCAGTTTGCCAGCTTCGTATGGTAATGTGGATCTTCTAACGGTCATACACTCACATAAAGATGTTCTTCAAATGCTTTGATCCTCCTCTTGTTGTTTTCAAGCTTTTATAATGTATTTCAGGTAATGAATATGTTCAATTTGCAATTCTAGAACTTTATTGTAAGCTTGTGATATCAATCCAACTTTTCAAGTCCTGCACTCTTCCCAGTATTTTTCGAAATGCAGGCGTCAGTTTTCATCCTCATGCTTATTGGTTTGACAAGCCTGATTTAAGGCAAAAAATGAGAACAGATTATTGCTTACTAGGGAATAAGATAAAGATATCAATAATTTGCAATTGACTAAGTGAGTTATTGTATGTTAGGGGTTTTCCTGCGATCGAGCCTAAAAATAACTATGTAATGGATTAACTTTACTATTAGGTGGTGTATTTAATTCTTAATAATCGATTGTTTCTTTCCATGGAAGAGTGAAGTGTTCTTCTAAGATTTGGCTTGATATGGTATTATTAGCATAGTGACAATTTGTGCATGAGATAAATTAACTACATTAATAAGAGTATAGTCTTCTGGAGTTGATTGTTGCATATATTAGGTATTGCAACATTGCAAAGTGTACTTGGAAGTTAATTTTGAGCCAGTTGAGTTTCTGCTGTAAGTTTGATTCTATGATATGCATCTTTTGCCCTCTAATTATTTTTGAACTTGTAAATGATTTGTTTCTGATTCAAACTTGTGGTTGATCTTTATAAATAGCTGCTGCTTTTACAATGTTATAAGAGTTTAGTAAACACCATTAGCAGAATGTAAGTAATGTGTGTAGATTAATCCAATGGTTTATGGGACTTCATCATCTATTGCTTATATTTTTCTATTGTCTTTTTAAAAAAATTTGTTTGTCCAGCACTTAAAAACGAAGATTTTCATTTTACTGCAGAAAATATAAGTGAATTGACTTAAATTGCCATATGCTAATATTTTCATTTTGTTTATGAGCAAAGTAACTAAAGCAAAAGCCCAACTTGTTTATTATCATTAATTTGGTAAATGATCCCTCAAAGCTATTATTATCATACAATACATGAATTGGCTCAGTTCGGATTCATTTGGTTTGTAACCAAACTACGAATACCTCAGGCAGAAGCCGATGCAGAGATCATCAATTCAAATAAACTCATCTTGCAACTGCAACCCGAGATATACGAAAATTGCCGATATATAGTAAGTTTATTCAATAGTACCTGCCAAGCTACTCCGATTAACCTGATACAGCTTTCAAGTAATCTGAAACAGTTGTATGCGCCAGTCAGTAAATTGCGAAAGTGAGTAAATTTAAGCATGTAGTGCGCTGACAGAGCAGCACGGTTCGTCGAGATAAGGAATTAGCTGAAATATGACAGAAAGATTGTAAAAAGTGCCGCAACAAAGATAAACAGAGTTGCTTGGTACCAGCAACTTATTTGCAGCAGCCCACAACCAAACCTGAGAAATCCCAGTACAAGAAAATTGAAACTGGAAGAAGAGTCTCCCAAATTCAGACATCCGATTCAAAAGTAATTGCTGGCGTAAAATTTCTTCAGAAATTCAGAAGCACCTTGGTCCTTTGAGTCCAAGTCATGCACTAGACTTTCGCGCCCGAGAACATATTGGCCAATCACATGGTGCCGCTGCTTTGCGTGCTCGGTAATGTTATTAAGTTCCTCCGTTCCTTTGAATAGCAGCATGTCAATAACCTGTTTGCATGATAGGCAACTCAATTTAGTGACCTTTTTTATTTGGTGAGAATTAGGATAAATACTGAAATCGTCTAATGTTCATGCAGGATATTCAGGAGTGTATAGTTGGAAGTGCAAACGGTTTTCGGCTTCTTATGTTCACATGATTTAACAGGGAGATTCAAGCACCCATACCCATTATTTAACAGGTTTAAAATATAATAATGAGCAAATCGGCATCGTATAGTAAGAACGATGAGATGGCTCTGAACTCTAAACAAAGCCAAAAAAAAAAAAAAAACGAAATAAGAATGATAGTGAAAATGTTAAGACAAGTAGAAGAAAATAAGTGAACTGCATAAAAAGAAAAAGATATAAGAACAAAAAACTCAATTAAAGACTGTCGAAGTAGAGTCTAGCGAATAAAAGCTCGAGTAGAGAAATAAAGCAGGAGTCGAATGTATCATTTGAAAATAATAAAGTTAGATGGCCATTTGGCAAGTATTGTCCCAATATAGGAATAAGTGCATAAGTAATAGGAAATGATTATAACAGGAATAAAGTTCATCTAAGTCTTATAAGAATGTTAGTAACAATTTGACAAAAACAAGTTGCTTCCTAATTGGAAAATATGAACGCATCATAGCTATGTTGCACAGATACGGATACGGGAATACGGATACGACACGATACGGATAAGGTGATACGGCAATTCTTAAAACTTCTAGGATACGATACGCGGGATATACTTGAGTAAAATATTATTTCAAATATATTTAAATATATGTTGATTATATGTAATGATATATTGAGAACAATTAGGATATCTGAATTATATTAAGAAATATATTTTGATGTACATTAACTTGTATAATTGTTTTATATCTATTTATAAAAAAAAAAATCAATAATATAAAATAATAATTCAAAAAGTATCAACCAACTATCATCCAACTTGATCAAATGATAACACTAGATATTTAGTCGCACAAACTAGATAATTAACCATTCAACATATATGTACATTTTATTAGATTCTATTATATAAAACAGTAATAAAAGAAAATATGCTAACAATTTAATTGAAAAAAAAAAAATTATTCTCTATGATCTTTGTTGATTAGTTCTAGATTGATAAATTAGACGAAAAAAATAAAAATAAAAGAGAAACAGTAAAGGAATGAACTATAACTTAATACTGTGTGGAGATAGAATGAGAGGGATCACCTTCAACCATTCAAGTATAAAAAAGTAGAAGAAATGACAAATTGAAGAGAGATTTGTATTTTCTCACTCTTTTCCTTGTTTCCAATGGGTTTGGATGCATACTTTTTGAAAAAAAAATTAATTCCGATCATTTTAGACTAAAAAAGAATTTGGTCATTTCCCCCCGTGCCCCTCCCGTATCCGAGCCGTATCCAATATTTTTTTTATTTTTTAAAAATACCGGATACTTCATTTCCGTATCGGACACTTATCGAGCGCATATCGGTATCCGACACGTGTCCGATACGGGTACGGCGTAAAATTTGAAGTATCTGTGCTTCATAGCATCAGAGTTTCATAGTCATTTCTATATAAATTCATTGTTTCTAACATATAAAAAAGGTTGGGAAGAAGAAAGTCAGGTTCATAAAAGAGTAACAAGATTTAAACAGACAGCATGCAAAACATGGATAATCGATCAAGACTGAAATATTTTGTAAGACAGGATCAACACTGAAGACTAATAAATTTGGGTTATAACTATGGTCTGGCTGTACCATTCACATCAAGAATAGGATACAGGGGGAGATTAAAAAAAAAAAAAAAAAACACCACCCAATACATACACAGACCTCACCTCACTTACCTTGATCATTCTCTACAGTCATTAAATGGTTAGTTCTCCCAAGGTTATGAGCCTCCAGTATGACTAAGATATGTTTTAGCAAGTTTTCTACATGGTAGATATCAGAAAAAAGAGGGTACCAATTGAGCACTCTTTTCTAATCAAGCACCTAATCTTTCCAAAAATATTTCAATTATATCCAACTTACTTACATATTCAAACTAGCACAATCTCACACTCCAATGAAAACGATCTGAATCTAATGTATTCTAACACCTGAATCCATTCACTCTCATTGCATAGATCTCATCCTTGAGACTATAAAATCCTGCTTCAGACTTGAGCTGGTCATTGAATCTCCGAGATCTGATGGTGAATTTTGACACCTTCTCATACATAATGATGGGTCTTTTGACTGTAGGTTATCTTGGCCCGATTGATCATGTTCATCTTCTCACATGGATCAAATGAAAATCGGATCTAATAACAACCGCGGCAGAGTTATTCTAGAACCCTCCTAATGAATATTGCGTGCAGGATGAACGCCAAGATGAGCCTCTCCACTAGTATGCAGGAGAAGCACACGTCATTCACCTAGATCGGAAACTAGAAGCTTTCAGAAATTAAAAATCAGTCTAAATGACTCCTTATTTAAAAGAGGTTGTGAAAATAGAAGACTTTGCCCTAATCTGATGAAAACAAGTAAATTTTCCAAATCCCTCAAACAAAATTAGAAAATAAGAAGAGGAAGGAAGGAGAAGGGGATATATCCTGGTACACACTTCTTTTTCAACAACATCCATGCAAAAGCAAGCTAACATATCCAGCATATTCCATAACTCAGCAACAATCAACTGTTGTCGAGCGATGCAACGTGATTTTGCCCTAATGGGACGCAAACAGGTACATTATCCGAATCCCTCAATGCGCACCTAAAATCGCGGTTCCAAAAAAGCTTCTTCTCAAGAACATCCATGCAAAATCCAGACAGCACCCCTAAAATTTCCATAACTTGGCAAGCATCAATTTGCGATAGAAAGCGATGCGACATGACTCTACCCTAATCTGACGCAAACAGGTACATTTCCCAAATCCCTTAAAACTAAATTAGAAAGAAGAAAAAGAGGAGGCGCCGAGGTAGGGTACAGAACGGGCACCTAAAGTCGTGGTCTCAAAGAAGCTTCTTTCCAATAATATCCATGCGAAACCAAGCTAACAGCCCTAGAATTTTCCATAACTCAGTAAACATCAACTCTCATCATGATTTCGCCTTAATCCAACGCAGCAGGTACATTTCCCATATCTCATAAACAAAATTGATAAGAAGAAACGGAGGCGGCAGTCGTTAAAAATGAGTACCTAAAATCATGTTCCCAAAAAGCTTCTGCTCAAGAGCATCCCTACAAAATCAAGCTAACAGCCCTAAAATTGTCCACAACTCAGCAAGCATCAAGATGCAACATGATTTACCACTAATCTGACGCAATCTGCGTATGTTTTTCAAATCCCTGAATCAAAATTGACATGAACATACATGCAAATTCAGTCGAGCTATGCAACGTGAATTTTGCCCTAATCCAATGCAAACTCGGCACATTTCCCCCAAATCCTTTTTTTTTTATTTAAAAAAAACTTCTTTTCAATAAAATCCATGTAAAATCAAGCTAACATTCATAAAAAATAAAAAAAGAAAAAAAAAAATGCGACATGATTTTGCCCTAATCCGCCCCCAAATCCCTTAAACAAAAAGGCTTCTTTTGAAGAGCGTCCATGCAAAATCAAGCTAATATCTCTACACAAACACGATTTCGCCCTAATCCGACGCAAAGAGGGCACGTTCCACCAAATCCCTAGAACAAAAGAGCTTCTTTTCGAGAAAAATCCAAGCGAAATCAAGCTAACATCACTGCGCAAGCATGATTTCGCCCTAACTCGACGGAAACGAGGGCATTAGAACGAAATTCAACAAAGAAGAAGAGCTCGCCTTAGGGTTCGTGATGTGGGCGTTCTTGCGTATCTCGGAGGAGATGGTGGATCGGAGCTGGGACACAGTGACGACGTCGTAGAGGTTGTAGATGTCCATGACCGCCGGCAGCGACCGGCACGCCGCCTTGAAGAAGTCGACCGTCCGCCGCCGCGCCTCCTCCACCGTCGCCGAGTTCGGCGGCACCTTCACCGCCCTCATCGTGAACGCCATGATCGCCCCCGTCTCCTCTCCCCTCCCCACTTCACCTCCCCTTCACCTCCCCACTCTACGTCTCTCTCTCCGAGCTCGACCCCTCTCTCTCTCTTTCTCTCTCTCTCTCTCTCTCTCTCTCTCTCTCGCTCTACCCTGCTCGAGTCGAGCTCGACTCGATTTAGCGATCGAAAATTTCGAAGAGGAAATGGAAAAATAAAAAATTAGTCACTCAACTTTTAACAAATTTTACTTTAGTCCTCAACTTTTCTCCGAGTCAATTCGGATTCGGACGAATAAAATTTATATTTTAATTTTTCAATTCGTTAAGAAAATAGGGCTTAAAAAATATTATTGGGATACCGTGATTTAAAATTATAATTAAAAAATTAAAATAAAAAATTTGACTATTAAATTACTTTTGTTTTCTGTTTTTCTAAAGAACTATCAAAATATTTTGTTCAAAATTTTGGCGCGTCCATCAAATTATTCGTGAATTATTAAAATTATTCTAAAAAATTACCGAATAATTTGCGTTCGCAAATTATTAAACTATCCAAAAAAATTACGTTTTATTCAAAAATTTTGAAAAAAGAATGCTATTATATAGTTCGAATTTTCAATAATTTTCGAATAATTAACAAATTAACTTTATATGCAGTTTAAAAAGTGTCATTTTAGTATCCCATAATTTTATTTATTTACATTTTGCAACAAAAACCTGCAAATACCATTAAGGAGATAAATTACAGCATATCATTTTAGCCTACACTTATTCTTTTTTTTTTTTCTTTTTTTTTTTATTATTTATAAATTGCTGTACAACGATAAAATAAACACAAAATCATACAACCTTATTTGAATGTCCGTGGGTATAAAAATTTTCGTGTGAAATCAAAAAATAACAAGAAATTTGGTTCCTTAGAAAATTATAGAAAATACTTTTCAAGAAAATTTTCATTTTCAATTTTTTTTTCTAGGTTTGATTTGAAAAAAAAAAAAAAAAGTATTTTTAGATGTCTTTTTTTCATATTTCTAAGAAAAGTAGCATTTTTATTTTTCAATTTTTTTTTAAAGAAAAACGAAAGCACTAATTTTTCCCATAAAATATGGAAAATGAAAACTAGATAAAAACTTATTTTTCTTAAAACCAAACATGCAAAAACTTGAAAAAAAATAAATGTTCATAAAAAACTTTTTCTTGTTAATTTTTTTCTGGAAACCAGAACAGCCCCTAATTAATCATTTAAAAGGTATTGCAAACCATACAAATATCTTGTAATTTCAATTAGCAACTGAGCAAACCACAGGGGGGCGAATTAAATTTAAACCAAAAACCAAGCTTCAGAAATATGGAAAATATCAAAGAATTCTCAGTAGCATTATCTTGAATAGAAACTAGAAACTAGAAACTGACCAAATAAAGGCATGATGATAATCAAAGTATTATAATGTATGAAGCTACAATTGAGTTGCAGAGTATCCCCACTAATCATATCCCCACACAATAATTACATAATGCAATTAAACATCATCTAGAAGAAGAGAATTAAGTAGTACAACAATAAAGCATTTGCTGGGGTTAGTGAGAACTTGCCAATAATAATATTATAGAGAGAGATTGCTTTAGTTCAGCAATATTTTACCTCTGCTGGAGACATCCATCCAGGCCACAAGAGTGGGGTACTATGCTGTGTAGGAAGAAGGCAGAGAGAAACACCACCAACAGTATCCCTCAGTGCTCTTAGTTCTTAAGCGCAATCTGTAGAGAATGAATAACCGACGACGACGTATAAAATGAGGATGTTTCAAAATTAGCGCGTGATGCTGTTAGTAACCATGTTAGCTTTGACTCGATGTCAGATATCAAGATTTTCCAAATTGATCATGCTTGCCGAGTTCTGAATTAGTTCTTTCCTAACATCAACCTGGGGAAGAAGGAAGCAGCCATATATCAGAGACCAGGAACAAGTATTTCCGAAAGGCGTAGCACGCTAGCATGAAACTATGTGTACAGGCAATGGAATTTTAACTTACGCGAGCACCCATAAGAGAAGAAAATACAACATTTGCCTCAGCAGCATCTTCTACCACCAACTGCTTCAGTAGCCTCTTTTCTGGATCCATGGTCGTCTCCCATAGCTGCAATGGCATCATTTCACCCAAGCCTATTTGTGCAACAGTCGATTGTTAAACAGTTCTTTCTCGTTCCAATAATTGTGAAAACAAATTGCTTACAAGTTTTTTTTTTTAAAAAAAAAATCCATGACTTGAAAATTGGCACATAGCGGAACACTATTCAGTACATCATCATCGTCCAATTATCTTTACCTTTGAACCTCTGGATATGAAATGAAGCATTCGCTGGAAAAGTCTTCTGTAAACGTATCAGCTCCTTATCATCGTAGCAGTAGTGCGCTTGCTTCCCACGCTCAACCTGACGTTCAATATTACATATGAAGACATAAGAGCATATAAAACATTAATTGGTTATTCAAGTCTAAGGCAGAGCAGACCTTGTAGAAAGGTGGAACACCAACATAAATGCAACCTTCCTCAAAGAGAGCTTTCTGTAACAATTAAAATTACACGAGAGAGATCAAAGGTCAGATCTGAAATTTCATGTATGCCCTTCAAAAACTTTATTTTCTCATGCATATATCATTGTCCCCCACAAGGATGCCCCTCTTTGAGTAACTTTTTCTGATAAAAAACCAACTTCCCCCGTGAATTGGATGACTCCCCAACAAAAATATAGGTATTTTTGTATAAAATTGCACCATCAAAGGTAAGATATCAATATTCAGAGTTATATGGTATGTATGTAAATGGATGATTTCTCATGGAGATACTTAAAATATATAAAAGACCTTGACGGCTTAACCTAGATTACCTGGTATCTAAAGAAAAATGTAAGCAGGAGAGTCCGTATGTGAGCGCCGTCCACATCAGCATCAGTCAGGATTATGATCTTATGATATCTCAAGTTTTCCTTCTTAAAATCCTCTCCCTGACAGAAAGAAATTGAGCATTTCAAAAAAAAAGCCAAAATACCTAGACAAATCAAAAGGTTAGGAAGCTGCAACCTTCACCCCTAGTCCAAGAGCAAGAATGAGATTTTGAATTTCTTCATTTTTGTACATTGCTGCTTCGTCCTTCCTTTCAATGTTCAGAATTTTGCCCCTCAAAGGCAAAATAGCCTGCATCAAGTTGCTAAGGTAGATTAGATCAAACTATATGGAACACAAATCATTTTAAGCTATGAAAAAGAAACATTGAGTAGCATTGGTTAGCATATTTTGTACGAAGTTCATACGCGAGGACAGCAATCAGGACCTAATCCAGCCGTAAAACATTTACAGATTGAGTACGACAGCATAACAAAAACTAGTGCCCTACAAACTCTGTTATTATTTATCATTATATAACAAGATATCGTTATAAAATCACTGTAACTCCATATCATAAATATCAAGTGATGTTTTCTGCCATATCATCTCCCGCAATCAAAAGCAGAAATCACACCTGAAATCTCCTATCCCGACCTTGCTTCGCGCTACCTCCCGCTGAATCACCTTCCACTATGAATATCTCTGGAAAATTCCATAAGATGGAACCAATAAAAAAAGTTGGGAGTCACAATTCTGTCAAGTTTAGTCCAGTAAAACAGTATTTCGTATTAATAAAAACATTTAGTATAAAAAGCAGAACATTCTATGGGTAACTTATGCGGTAGCTGCAGAATATCTAAATCAATTTCTTGTTTTATGGCATATTTATGACGGACATATTAAACTTCAATGGTAGAGCTAAGTTGGAATAACAAGGAACTATATATAAGAAAGCAAAAGGCAACATACAATCCACAAACAACATAAAACTAATGGACCAAATATGACAATCATGTCTGCTAATCATCTCAACCTATGATGCAGGATAAGATGGCAGAACTATTTTCAAAGGTTAAAGATATAACAGAGCCCAAAAAATATAAGGGGCATTCTGGAGTTAAATTATGAACTGACTTTCATGGAAGTAAATGAACAAGAAGCTTATTACGAAAAGCATGGGATAGACTGGTTATTTATAGCAATTAAGAACTAATGTTTGATCAAACAGGTTTTGGAGTAATTTGGTTGACAATTGATTCTGGCAGATTGAAGTTTAAATTTTAATTGTCTAGATTCAATGCCAAATCATATCTAATCTGTGATAAACAAGAAATCAATGTATGAGATGAAAAACCTGTTTTGGGCTGCTTACCAGCTAACTTGTTAGTATAATATATAGGTATGCAGAGAAAAGGCAGTGCAGATTGGATCCTGCTCAATCTACTCTTAAAGGGCTGCAAGGAGTGATTATCATGAAAACACATTCTGGAACAACTATGATGTGCCTACTTGGATGTCAGGAAGTAGAAATTTATGCAGTTTGGGGATTTTATATTGTGATTATGAGAAAAATGAGTTAAAACTCATATATAAAGAAGAAAACATATACCAGATTCTTCAGGATTAGTAGACGAACAATCAGCTAGTTTCCCAGGAAGGGAAGAAGATTTCAAGACACTTTTTGTCCGCACCAATTCTCTAGCCCGCTTGGCCGCCATTGCAGCCTACAAAGAGGGAAAAAAAAGAGAGGCACTTCCACATTATTTACGTGTCCAAAGTATCTTTCAGCACTATCTTCAAAAAGGAATCAAGTTACTTCAGCATTAAAAATTTAAACACATCTTCCACATCAGAAATGCATTTCCTCTAAAAGTATATCTGATAAAAATTAATTGGCGGCTATTTGTCATGTAAGTACTAAAAAAGAATAAGAGTACTCAAGAAAATTAAATTGGAACATTACGAAATACACCTTAAGAGCATTGAGGGATTTGGAGAGAATTGAATCCAGTGCATCAGGATGCAACTCTAAGTACTCTGTCAGATGTTCTTGAACACACTGTTCAACAACTTTTCGCACTTCTGGATTTCCCAGTCTAGTCTGAGACAAAACGATGCTTTTATTAGCCACGAGAATGGTCAAAACTGTTATATTGGAAACTCGTTGGCTTTTTAGATGTAATAGATTAAAATACTACCTTTGTTTGCCCTTCAAATTCTGGGTTTGGAACCTTAACAGAGACAATACATGTCAATCCTTCTCTTACATGCTCGCCGCTTAAGCTAATATCTTTCTCCTGTGAAGTGATGAATTACTCATTGACGTAATAACAAAAAGAAAAATATGAGATTTGTTAGGCATTCAATCCTTAATTTCATGACAGATGACCTATAGAACTTAATACTCTTTTGTTAGGACAAAAAACAAGAAAATATAGCAAATACTACCCAATAAATACAAAGTCAACATTAAATTAAATAATACCTTGATAACTTTAGACTTCTTTGCAAGGTTATTGACGGTTCTTGTCAAAGAAGCCTTCATTCCTTCTATATGGGTACCCCCATCAATTGTGCGGATGCTATTGGCATATCCTAGCATTGTATCAGTATACGAATCAGAGCACCTGTATCACTCAAAAGGGAAGCATGTCATGACACATGATAATGCTAAACAAATAATTTTTATGCTAAGGAAGCAAAAGTATAACTCAACAGTCTGAGTAGCAGTGGCATGACGTGACAGAAAGAATCAACAACAGTAAAAATCCTTTTCCATGGAGAGCATCAAGAAGGGAAATTGAAGATTGACACATGCACACAATGGGATGAAGAGCATCAACAACAATATGAATTGTTCTCTTTAAAGAGCATCAAGAGTGCAATAAGGGATCATGAACTGAGAAATGCACTATACGATAGAAAGCGGAAAATTTGAAATGAAATTACAGGGTCCTTTAGTACTATATTAGCAAGGAGAATATGTTTACCATTGAAGTGCAACATCCACTATGACTCCATCCGCTTCTTTACTAAATGCTACAGTGTCATGTAGTGGTTTCTGGACAAAGAAAATCAAAAGATCAAACAGAAAATAATGGCAAAAACCACATGCCGAGGGTATAAATAACAAAATTCAATGAAAATTTGATGAACTTATACAGCATAAACAAGAACAAAACAAATCCCTATTCTTCAACCTGCAAGAAGGCATGGTCCTGCATAAAGAAAATACTTTTTATGTGGGGTGAATACAGGATCATATTGGAATTCTAGTTATAAATAAAACAAACAGGGATCTACCCCAAAGAATTCATGTGAACCAAAAGCAGATTTTTCAGTTTCACACATACTGTTGAAATCTGAATGAGGAAGGTGAATTATCAAAACCTTCGGGCGAGCACAATAAACAAACAATTGATATGTAAGCACCATGTGCATTAAAGAACACTATTTCAAGTTGTCGCGCAAAATTATCATTAAGTGCATAAAACAAACGCTGCTAAATAAGAATTTAAAACCCACAGTATTTATAATAGTACAAAGAGAGCATAATTAATCAAGAGCATCCAAACCTTATCAGAGTTTAACCATTTAACATACTCAACCAAGCCACCTGCAAAGCAATACTCGTTATGTTGTATTTCCAAATCGCCTTCTTTCCTTGTTAATGTAATGGTAACCTGTAAGTGAGAAGAATCAAGCAAGAATAAAATTCAGTTTCCGTACTAGGTGAACAAATTAATGAGCAACTAAAGCATTCTTATAGAGTAATAATCTTATTCTGATAAATATAAAAAATAAAATCATATATATATATATATATATATATATATATATATATATATATATATATATATATATATGGAATCCGGCAACTATGCTTGTACAAGCACCAAGCAATTGGTGCTTGTAAGTTTTCTACTATTAGATCTACCCCTTTGACTAATTTTATCCTTTAGATCATTCTATTTCATTAACCACTCACTTAACCAAAGGGGCCCACCATCATTCTAACCACACATCTTTTCATCCAAGGGCTAAAAACCTATAAGTACCAATGACTTGGTACTTTTAAAAGTATAGGAGCTCAATTCTATATATATATATATATATATATATATATATATATATATATATATATATATATATATATATATATATATATATATATATATATATTATAATAGGTAAACAAATTAATGAGCAACTTAAGCATTCTTATAGAGAAATATAATCTTATTCTAAAAAATATAAAAAATAAAATTATATGAGCAACTTAAGCATTCTTATAGAAAAATATAATCTTATTCTGAAAAATATAAAAAATAAAATTATATATATATATATATCAAGGAATTAAGTGCCGTGGCACGGGGGCATGCCGCTCTCCGCCCGGCACGGTACGGTACGGACACGCTTCCGTGCCGACACGTGACACGCTTGCGTGCCGATGGATACGCATGACCTCCTAGTGGCACGCTCTGGCACGGTTTTTTTTTTATTTTTTTTGTTCCCAATAAGCTCTTATAATATTGTTTTGAAATATTTAGTCAAAAAATTATGAATATTGGCTATATATAGCTTATTATACTCACTAATTAACATATTGATAACTTTTTTTGTATATAAAGTACAACTATACATCATAGAAAATAGAAATAATAATATAATAATAAAATTCACAAGTATAATAAGTATTTAACCATATGTTTATTGTAAAACCATGTTAAAAAAAAAAAAAAAAAAAAAAAAAAAAAAAATCTCGGCACGGCACGGGCGATACCCATTGGGTATCGCTCTGTCTCAAGTGATACCCAATGGGTATCGCCGAGACCGGGGGGGGTAGATACCCCCTCCTGTACCGTGCCCCTATTGTAGGGGCACGGTACGTGCCGCCCCGTGCCGCTCGGCACGGGCGGCACTTCAATCCCTGATATATATATATATATATATAAGAGTAGAGCTTATATACTTTTAAAAGTACAAGCCAATTTATGCTTATGAATTTTTTACCATTGGATTTGTATTAAGATTTGTGCTATTGTAAAGTCAACTAAAGAGAGAAAGAAAAAGTAAAAAACACAAATCACAATACAAATCCAATGGTAAAAAATTCACAAGCACGGATGGACTTGTGCTTTTAAAAGCATATAAGCTCTACTCTCTCTCTCTCTCTATCTCTCTCTCTCTTTATATATATATATATATAGGAGTAGGACTTGTGTGCTTTTAGAAGCACGGAACCCTCCGTGCTCCCAAGTTGTTTTTAATGTTGGGACTTCCGAATGGACGATTGGCTCCGTTAGACTTGATCTAAAATATTTGAAAGATCTAGAAACTAAATTTTGTGATTTTTCGATATCATTTAACTATTGATCGAAAAGGCACAAAATCAAGGGCTGAAAATAAAAATCTCATAAAATATGATGATATGATACTAAAATTTTAGATCAAAGATATTGATCTTGTTCTATATAGTATAAAGAATTTTCTATCAAATTTTACGTGATTTAGATATTTCTACACCGTTAAACTTGCAAACGGCTCACCACGACCATCAAAATTGTTGATTCTGAGCCCCTTTGATCACTAGGCAAATAATATTAAAAATTCACGATATTTAATTTTTAGGCCTTTTAAATACTCTAGATCAAGTTTAACGAAGCCGATCGTCCATTCGGAAGTCCCAACATCGAAAGCCGATCGTCCGTGCTTCCATGTCGTTTTCGATGTTGGGACTTCCGAATGGACGATCGGCTCCGTTAAACTTGATCTAGAATATTTAAAAGACTTAGAAATTGATTTTTATTTTCAGTCGTTGATTTAGATCACTAAATAAATAATATTGAAAAGTAGCAAAATTTATTTTCTAGATAATTCAAATATTTTAGATCAAGTCTAACGGAGTCGATTGTCGATTCGGAAGTCCACATCGAAAACGACTTGGAAATACAGAGGGCTTCTAAATGCATACCAGCCTAACTATATATATATATATATATATATATATATATATATATATATATATATATATATATATAATTGAGCTCCTATGCTTTTAAAAGTACAAAGTCATTGGTGCTTGTAGGTTTTTAGCCCTTGGATGAAAAATATGTGTGGTTAGGATAATAGTAAGCACCTTGGGTTAAATGAGTGGTTGGTGGAATAGAATGATCTAAGGGATGAAATTAGTCAAAGGGGTAGATCTAACGGTAGAAAACTTACAAGCACCAATTGCTTGGTGCTTGTACAAGCATAACAACCGGACTCTCTCTCTCTCTCTTTCTATATATATATATATATATATATATATATATATATATATAGAGAGAGAGAGAGAGAGAGAGAGAGAGCTTCTATGCTTTTAAAAGTACTAAGTCATTGGTACTAGTAGGTTTTTAATCCTTGGATGAAAGGATGTGCGGTTAGGATGATAATGGGCTCCTTGGGTTTAGTGGGTGGTTGGTGAAATAGCATAATCTAAATGATGAAATTGATTAAAGGGATAGATCTAACAGTGAAAAACTTACAAGCACTAAGTGATTGGTACTTTTACAAGCACCATAGCCGGAATATATATATATATATATGAGTCCAACTACTATACTCTTATGAGTATAGACCCCTTTGTACGCATAACTTTTTCGCCCTTAGATGAAGGAATATGCGGTTAGGATTATAATGGTCCCCTAGGGTTTATACTATTTCGCCAACAATCGACTAAATCTAGGGGAACCACTATCATCCTAACCGCACATCTCTTTATCCAAGGGCAGAAAAATTATGAATACAAAGGAATCTATACTCATAAGAGTATAGTAGCCCTACGTGTGTGTGTGTGTGTGTGTGTATATATATATATATATATATATATATATATATATATATATATATATATATATATATAATTTGGAAGCAAGGTTTCCAGTTGAATCTCTCATTGCCACAGCGAAGTTTCATTTATATTTACAATAATGGTTTAATACATTTTAGTTCATTAATTATAGATTAATTAGGTTTATTAATAACATCTATTAACTCTGTATTTGTATTTAGGCTGCATTATGTGATGAAGAATAAATATTGCATTTCAACTCCTACCTTTTCATCTTCCATTTGATAATGGCAATCTCTTCCTCTTCTTTATTCTTATTATGTTTTCATTAATAATTTCATTTAA
The DNA here is from genome assembly GCA_029168755.2 of Tillandsia fasciculata. Taxonomy (NCBI): domain Eukaryota; kingdom Viridiplantae; phylum Streptophyta; class Magnoliopsida; order Poales; family Bromeliaceae; genus Tillandsia; species Tillandsia fasciculata. Next base: position 7,679,741 of record CM054930.1, on the reverse strand, counting down.
TCCTTCCAACTTATTTTAACAATTACAATTTAATGCATTTCAAATAATAATTCATAATTAGTTTTTACAATTTGATATTTACTTCATTTTTTTTTTTGACTCTTCACCTTTGCTTCATCATAACTTACTTATATATTGATTTTATCTTAATTATTTATAATTAGATTTTACTATGTCCTATTTATTTTTTTAAAACTCTTCACCTACCCTTTAGTATAACTTAATCGAATATGAAAATTAAAATGTAGACTCTAGCTTCATTTAAAATCCTTCAATCTACCATATTTTTTCAACAATTTCAACCATTACCATTTGGCATTTACTTTCTTTTACCTCTTGACCTCTCTTTTATTGTAACTCACTCATAAATTACAGTTATTTATTAGTAACTATTATTATTTGGTATTTACTTTCTTCTAACTATCTCCTTAGTATTTACTCTCTTTTAATTCATAATTAAATTTGAATGCAAAAGTATTTTATAAAGTTAAGAATAGGAAATTTAGGGTTTGAATAAAAAATATATATATACTAATCGTTATATTCAAGCAATGTAAATTTACTTTCAAATATATTATGATGCTGAGTTCAAATATTAATCTCTAATTAAAAAATAAAATATTTAACTTATAGACTTAAAAAAAAAAAAAAAATTCAAATTTCCGTGCATAGCAGGAGTCACTTGCCAGTGAGCTTAGAATGTAGAAACATATCAGTCAGTTCTAAATTAGCACATTGAAAAAGCGAACCACTAATTTACATCGAGTCGGCAAGCCAGCAAGTAGTACACGAGATCAGAGCAAGTGCACAAATACTAATCAACATACGCACGTAATGCAACAATGCATTTCAATTTTCAACATGAAGATAGTTTCCACTGCAAAAACATAGAACATATATCTAAAGATTCTAAACATTTGTGTAGCAAGTAAATGGAAGTAAATTTTCATATTCAACCAAATTTACAACATGGTCTATTCAGAAAAGTCACCAGCATTAGAATGCACACAATCAATAGCATTCAAATGTACAATATTAAGGAGTATACAAGACCTTATATTTACCATGACCTTATATTTACCATGCACGTTAGTACAAAAATGTATAAATGTGGCATAGCTATGGGTGAATATCTTGACCTAATCCCATTTGGGTCAACCTGACCTGACCTGGTTTCAATTGGTTTTGAGATATCCAGTTTTAAAGGCAGGTTGGTTTTGGGTCGAAAGGTATCAACCCAAAAAATTTCTTGACCAGTTTTATGTTTGACCCTCCACCTGTGTTGTGTCATGTGCTAAAGATGAAATGGGTTGTCCTGACAGATTTGGCCACGTTGACAGGTTAACAGGTTTTATTCACGTATTTGTTAAAATAAAATAAAAAAAGAAAAGAAAAGATACATACTACTAGTGGCAAAATTTTAGGTGCGACTACTTATGGTATCCAAGGTATCTACTGGGTTTGGTGTGGTGATTTTTCAAATTTTAATGAAATGGCTACATATCATCGCTTTTGTGACACTCTAGGATTTGAAAAAGTTCTATATATAAGATATGGTAGGGCTAAATCTCTAACCCGACTATAGCAATTTGGGCGGTGGCTAGGCCGAAGAGGTTAAGAGGGTTGAATGAGCCTAGAGCTAGAATAGTTCTAGAATAGGTGACCCCCATGAAAAGCAAGGTCTCACAGTTGGTATAAGACTCAAATCTCTAGCCAGAAGTGTGAGTCGAGTCGAGTCTTGACTGAGCAGGGTCATACAAAGGTAGAGGACGACTCCCCGACTGACTACCGTTGTGGGTGGGGCGCGAGTTCCCACAAAGTCGGCTAAGGCTAGCAAAACGAGTCTCACATCACATGGTGTTTGTGAGTGTGCTTGCATCTGACAAGGACGTCAAGGCTAAAAGGAAGAGAGAAAGTGACACTCCCAGGATTTGGAATAGCCCAATATATAAGGTATAGTAGGACTAAATCTCTTGATCCGGCTATAGCATTTTGGACAGAGGTTAGACCCAAGAGGTTAAAAGGATTGAGCAAGCCTACGCCTAGGAGTAGTTCAAGGATAGGCAACCCCCCCGGAAAGCGGCGAGTCATAGCTTTTAGACAGACATGTGGGGAACGCACAAACAAATTCATACGTAAGTACCACAATCCTGAATACAAGCCTTAGGTTAGAGAATCTCAATTTGAATGTTGGTTTACTTCTCAGTTTTAGTATTGGTTTACTTCTAGCCAAATGTTACTACGGAGTGATTGCAAAAGAGATTCTATAAAGACCAATCAGTAGTTAAACAAACTAGGTGACTCAAATCTAATTTGTTAAAACAAAATTTTATATATATATATATATATATATATATATATATTTATATAAGGATATCGTCTATAGGACACTTTAGAAGTCATACGCATGGTAGAACCATATAAAACGAATCTGTCCAAATGATGAATTCTAAGAGAGACCTTCTCTCTCTGCAATTACTTATATCATAGAGATTCTGATTGGATTTATGATTGATATATTTTCTACTAAATATGCTTGTCCACTATTATATTTGCCTTCTTCAAGCTCTTCCATTTCTTTTTACTCCATCCCCATTAATTAAGATTTTGTTAAGTAGCAAATCAATATGAAAGCAGAAGTCCATTTGTGCAAGTAAAAAATGAAAATTCAATATTACGTTGACACTATAGGAAGATAAAAATAAAACAAGATGAAATAACAACTAAAAACTAAAGACTTATCTAGGTAATATAATGTGAAGAACTACCTTGCACCAATTGTGAACAGACAGATAAAAACAAACTTGAAAATGACAACACATAGTCTAGTAAAGTCTAAAACAAAATGGGCAGTAAAGCTCACTAAGTTTTGGATTCCTTAATAGCAGAGTACAAGAATTTATAAAAAATATACTAGGAGAAATGCAAATCTTGTTTAAAAAGTTAATTATCTAAAAAGTACAAATGAAAGTAGTACACATTTGTTACCACACTAATTGCATTACAGACATGGCAACGGGTATGCTTACCTCCGGATTCAGGAAAGCAAGCTCCCGAATACGCCCAGAAATTGTGTTGAAGTCAAACTGAATTGTAGTAGTAAAAACTACATTGAGAAAAGAAGTGATCTATCAAAAGATTTTTATTCAGGTAATTCCTAAACACAGTTTTTCTTCTTCTAAGCCAAGAAAAGTAAGAAGCAACAAATGCATACCCTCTTTGTCAGGCCAAAATCTGATACAAGTTCCCTGAGCACTTAATTCAGCTGGCAATAACTGACATGTTAAAGGTGTCACTGGTTTTCCACGAGCATAGCTCTGTCGGTATTCCTTGCCATCACGCCAAACAGTAACTTCTAGTGCCTGCACATTTTGACATGAAAGGAGACAATATTGTATAAACAGTAACTTCTAGAGTTCACTTAGTAAAACAAAATTGAACAAGCATTGACATAGTGCAACACAGAATAGCTAAATATTTCACAATTGAAAAGTGGAGACATGTCAGGAGTTGAAAGACCAGCACATACACATTACATAGTTTGATACTTCATTCTTCCAACACAAAATATTATGGTGCCGACTTTGATTGCCCAATATTTGCAAGCTTTGTGAAGTTAGGTTGTTTACAAAACAGACTATTTCAGTCTGACTTGCTATCAATTCATCATGACTGTTTAATATGGACAGTATGGAAAAAGCTTAAAATCCTTAACCATAGAACAACTAGATGTATATCATGTCAAAAGAAAATATAGAAAGCAAGGATTTAAGTGCCCATCAACACGGACCGTATCTACCGTACCGTATTGTGTCAATAAGATATCAACACGATACAACCCCCATACCGATGGCTCGGCTCAAAACTCTTTTTTCTTTAAATTAGTAATTTTCTCAATAAAGTTGAAAATAATGCATAAAGATACATAACAAACAATTAGAATATTTTGTTGCTAAAGAAAATAAATACTTCATGCTATTATGTGTTGGTGCACACATGTATTTTTTGTCACCTGCACGCATTGGCATGGCCCGGCTACACCGTGCAATACCGTGCCATCAAGTTTTTGGCACGACCCTATGCCGCAGCACTTAAATCCTTGATAGGAAGTATTAAAAAACTGAAAGAACCAACATCAGATAAAGAAGAAGTGCATTAAGTTGCAGTGAGCGATCTCCCACAAGGCCACAAGGCTTAGCAGCCCAAAATTGAAGAAGAAAAAAAGTGAAATCCAAGTGAACATTGTCTATCAAGGTATTGGAAAGAAACATCTAAGAAAACAGGTATCAATAGGCTTAACAGTATGAATAGTGTAAAAAACTTTATTGCTCGACTAAGGAGAAGACAAGCACCTCAGATAAAGCATTGACAACAGACAAACCCACACCATGCAATCCACCTGAGACAGTATAGCCACTGCTCAAGCCACCAAACTTGCCTCCTGCATGTAAGACCTGCAAAACTATTGCTATATTAGACGACACGGGTTTGTTTGAAAACGTCTTAGCTTAAACTTAACTCACACTATTGGACTTCATTTAGGATTATATGCTGAAAACACGGCAATATGTAGTGGAAGGGTAGGTAAAATTTAGATGCATAAAGACAAGTATTAGTTGTCCCGATATGTAATTTAGCCAGACAAAATTTTATTAAAAATTATGGAGAACATTTTATTGATGACTATGGATAACATTTTATTGAAAATCACGCTCCAGAAAGAAAAGTTGACTCATAGTTCAATTTACTCATTAAACTCAAACTAGACCAAATTCAACTAACTATTAGACCTGATTATTGCTCAATCCTAAACTCTGTTTCAAATTAGAAATAGGAAAGGTTTATTATGTTTCCAAATTAAAGTATAAGATTATTTGACCCAAAAATAGGAAAATACTTCACTGTACATAAATCAAAAGCATCAAAACTTTCTGAGATATTACATATTGTCATTGTGCCACCTAGTAGCCTCCATGCATACTAAAACCTTTTCTATTCTAGTGCTGAAAACATAGAGTACTGGGCAAAGATTGCATGGCACAAGAGAATAGGGCAAAGATTGCATGTCACAAGATAGACAGAATACCGTCAAAACAGTCTCCAAGGAGGACTTCTTTGTTACAGGATGTAAATCTGTCGGAATCTGCAAAAGAGAAATTCAAAATAACAATCTCGAACAGCAAGTCAAATGAAAGTACAATGTTTGCTATTGAGTGTTGACATTAAAAGCAACAAATTTATTAATGATCAAACTTTTATATGTTTTCCTCGTAGTATGCCTATTCAATCAATAAAGCCTGATATATCAATTGACCCTCCTGCTTCTCAGGTTTGAAAAACTCAGATAAGCAAGAGAAACTACATTCAAGTGAATAACTCAGTAGATCAAATAGAAAGCTCTGTTTCACCCAAATCAAAGCATAAGAATGAAGTCTCCTAAAGAATACTAACTATTTTCCTCTCTACCTTTGCCTTGTCATTTGATGACGATGGCTATATCTGTTGCCTCTCTTGTTTTCTAGTTGTGACTTCTGCTAATAGAAGTGTAGAAATTACAATCAAATGAACAAGTCCTTGATCGTATGGTAAATTTTTCATCCCCTTGTTATCCAGAATAAGAGCAAAGTCTCCTCTAAACAATTCCATCATTTCTTGATCAGATGCTAGACATTTGTAGAAGGAAAAAAGAAAAATCATACCCCACGTCCATTGTCGGTTATGCTAACAGAATTGTCCTCGTGCAAAATTACATCAATCTTTGAAGCATATCCCGCTTGAGTTTCATCAATAGCATTGTCCAATATTTCGTACACCTGCAGGAAAACACAATCGAATAGATTAACAGAAATTATTAAAAAAAAAACAAGAAAATACAGATGAGAGTTGATTCAATGTAAGAGAAAAGGCATATACGAATAAGTAATACCAGATGATGCAATCCACGGGATCCCGTGCTCCCGATGTACATTCCAGGTCTCTTTCGGACTGGATCTAACCCTTCTAATACCTGAGGGATAGTCGATGGCCAGTACATAAGTTGAAAAGTAATTAAAAAAAGGGAAAAAAAAATCGTCAGCTATTATTAGGAAAACAACAGAGTCAATTGTTTGAAGAGTGTAGTTTTAACTTCGCATTCACCATGCAACCGCTCACAATGTCTAGATAGGCGTATTGACTGTTAAATGGCAATCATCCTACTTACACTATGCAATTGAAATTGGGACTAGCAGGAAGGAAGCACGTAAATACGACTAGTTTTCTCACAACCATAAGATCCAATAGAAGCACCTCATGATGTATTGCATTAAACACAAAATAGAACAAAAATATTCAGAAAGGATTCCTAGTGGGTATCAGCATTACAAGCTCAGTTGCCTGTTCCAAGCTTTTTGAGCATAAAAATACAGCTTTTCCTTCATGAACCAAGAATAGTATCACGCAACTCCGGCAACATTTTCTTAAGCATAAAAGTCAACTTCCGTTTCTGAGAATCAATCTAGTTAACTAAAATGAAAGAAAACACACACCACAGAAAACATAGTCAAGTTGCAAAATTTTCTTAAAATTTTGGAAATGAATCCATTAACGGGAAAAAAAAAAGAGTATCAATTACCACTACGTCCCTTCCTATGACCAACTTTGAGCACCTATCTCATACTTTATATCAAGTTTAACATCTATAAACTTGTTTTGCGCACTAAATATATTCTTGAAATTAGTGAGAAATGATGAAATTTGTCACAAACACAGTGAAAATACAGTTAAATATCCCCGTAATCGGATAAAGTAACCTAATGAATCAAACCTAACAAGCAACAATAACACAACAACAGAGTTCATCAGAGCCCTCAAATATACCTGAATCTGCTCAGAACCGTATGCTTGTGAGGTGGGCTTCTCCTGTAGGGCCTCGGAGGAGATGGTCGAGGACATGAAAGCCTTCACTCCCACTCCACTCTGCACCCGGGCACTCCAAACCCTACTCAAAACCCACAAAGAGAGAGAGAGAGAGCACCTTTGAACACCCAAACCCTAGAACAACGAAAAGAAACGGGGGAAAAGGAGGAGGAGGAGAAGAAGAAGGGGAAAGGGGATGATGAGATACCTGGGTCGAATGAAGAGGCGGGAGAGGGGTAAGGGGCGAGAGCGAAGGGTGAGGGAGCAGGAGTTTGAGGAGGAGAAAGAGGAGGAGGAGAAGAAGAGGCGGTGGACGACGACTCGGAGACGGAGAGGGGGAGGGGTGCGGAGAAGCGCCATTTTTGTGGCGTCGAAGCTCGGAGCTCTCGTCGTCGTCGTCTTCTTCGCGTGGTGAGACTCGTTAGAGCTTTTTGGTAGTAATATTTTGCTTATGACGAGTTTTCTTTTGGAGATAGAGAGTTAGGAGAGGGTGAGGCTTTTTCCCTCTAAAACCCTAAAATTTCTAAAATTTTTAAAACAATGCTATTTCAAATTGAGCTCCTATGCTTTTAAAAATAGTACTTATAAATTTTTAGCCATAATGTACCGTTAGAATAATAATGAGTTTTTTAAATTTAGTATGATCTAAGAAATAAAATAAGTCAAAAAAATATATCTAACGATAGAAAATTTACAAGTAGCAATTCCTCGGTACTTTTACTAGCATAATAGTCGGACTCATGTTATTTCTACATTCAAAAAATAATATACATCATATATTCTATTTAGAATTCAGCTATTATATTCTTATGAGTATGATCGACTACATTCTCATAAGTTATTTTTTATAATAGAGTTTTCAAATCGACGATTTATCTCGTTAAACATGATTTAGAGCATTTGACAATTTTTCAGCATTATTTATCTTATGATTAAAAAATCTCAAAATTAATAAATTTTAACGACCAGGATGCTTGTTAGTTAAACGGTGTAAAAGAGTTGGAACATGTTGAATTTTTGACAGAATATTCTATTCACTATCTAGATAGAGATTTATAACTTCGATTTTAAATTAAAAAATTTGATCTTCTTTTTTTGAGAGATCATTCGATTTTGACCTTTTTTTTTTTTTTTATGCTCACTTAATAGACTTTATTATATTTTTTAAAAAAAAAATTTAAAAAAATTATAAGTTTAAAGTGCTCTAAATCATATTTAACGATATGGATCATCGATTTAGAAGCTCCATCATAAAAAAAACTATAAGTACAAAAAAATTTATACTCATAAGAGTATAGTAGCCCTACTCTTCTATTCATCTGATGGGTGACTAATAGGTGGAGATTTTTTACTGGGCGTATTAAGTGACTAATTTTTACACCCCATCTATTGGATAAATAAATATAAGATGTAAAGTCCGGCTGCTATGCTATCGATGGCAAAGCCCTTAGTACTACCAAATTTTCCACCGTTAAATATACCCTCTTAACTATTTGACCTCTTAGATTATACTATTCTATCAACCACCTACTAAACCATAAGGGACCACTATTATTCTAATCACACATTCCTTAATTCAAGAACTAAAAACCTAATAGCACCAATAACTTTGTACTATTAATAGCATAATAGCCTAGTTCATAAGATATATATCCTTTTTGTAGTGTACAATTAGTATTTCTTAATTTTATAGTGCACTAGTAAAGATGTACGAACCCTCTAATCTTTAGCAACTTTGTTAATAAATCTATAAATATTTAATTTTAGGGTAAACTTCAACTTGCCTCCATGTGCTCGTGGTATTACTCATTTTCACTTAGCCACCCTGTGGTTCAAAAATTAAAAAATTTCACTTTATCTCTCCTATGGTTTAGAGTATTTTTTTACTTTATCGTTTTATCTTTTTTTTAAAAAAAAAAAAAATACTTTACCGTCCTATTGCATATAGTATTTTTTTTTGTGAAATAAAAATTTAACCACATGGAGGCAAAGTGAAATGTTTTAAACAATGGGGTGGTAAAGTAAAATTGAGCTAAACTACAGGAGAAAATTTAAAATAAATCTTTAATTTTTGTCACTGGACTGATCGTTACTTTGGTATCCTCGTACTCTTGTCTAGACACTTTGTTAGTTAGCTATCCTTTTTGTTCAAGAAAGAATTAGTGTTATTTCTTTATTGTTTGGCTAATGTTTTTAGTTTCCAGTTTTATTGCGTTCTCACATAAAGGTAGCTCTATGATGTTTATTGCTTTTCTTTTATCCTTCCTTCTAGGAACTCAGGCTGCTTCAAGTAAAAAGGGAGCTGCTGCCGCTACAAGTTAAGTATACCATATTGGTAGTGAAGGTGCAGAGGAGCATTTATCTTGGTTGTATTTTTCTGATTGTCTTGCTAAGCTAGCAGGAAGAAGAACGATTTTTTAATGCAACTTTTGAAATTGTTATCCGACAATTGAACAAATTTTTTGGCCTACATCTTTAACTCTTTCCTGCATTTTTTGCTATGTTGTGTTTCCTGATGTGTAATAGGGAAGATATTTTTTGGCATGCTTAAAATGGTATTATGGTTGTTATCACATTAATATGTTAGATGTTTTCTTGCTCTAAAATGTAATCACAAATGAACATGTTATGAGAAAAGTTTGTTAAGAAACAATGAACAACATGCCAGTTTTCTGGCATTTATCGTTGGGCATACTTAGCAGAATTAAAACGCCTTTGTCTACAGACTGAAGCAAAAGTGCACATGTAGAGCACCACATTGACAATATAATTTGCAGAAGTAAATGCTTTATTGCCACAATAGCAAGCTAATAACCACTGACCACACAAGGAAAAAGGAAAAAGTAAACAAAAAGCCCAAAAGCGCTATACAAAAGAACACAAATTTAGAAAGAAGCAGGTGAATTCACGGAATATCAAATGCATGCTGCATACCAATTAAGTTTGCTTATCCTCTTCCAAAATCTCTCTCTCTCTTTGGCAAAGTTATTTCGTCAACAAGTTATCCTTCTTCTTGATGTCGTTACCGCTCTTGTCTATGGGATTTGCTCTGCTGGGAGGCTTTTGAACTCTAGTATTCTTGTGATTGAGCTTCTCTTTGTTTCGTAAATGTTTGTTGGTGCTCTGTTTCTTTGAATGCGGACTCTTCCCTTCATGTTTTCGATTTTGGTTTCCAATTAAATCGTCGTTATCTGTGAGTGATTGGTTTTAGGTTAGCTCCAGCGACATAGAAATGAAATATCAGTGATGGTACACAATCAATGAAATGAGACATGATGTTTAGTTGTATTAAAGATTAACCCAAGAAAACCATCATAATGAAAATCTCAACATGCCTTGAGCCTCAAGTTAAAAAATTTCCCCATCACTCCAAAGTTATTTAAAGTACTCATACACAAAACATAAGCAGAAAACCGAACCAACTAATTCTCATCTTTTTTAAAAAAAAATGAAACAAGAAATTACCTGCGCTTGACAGCACAGCTCGAGGACGCAAGATTAAACGAACTTTGGTGCTGGTCCCCTCATTTTCACCAACTCTTCTAGAAGTCATCACTGCAATTTAATTTACAGAGCTTATATTTGAACAAAATCTCTCTAAAATTAAAATTAAAGTTTTAATTTATCTAGCAACTTAACCTATAAATGTTGAGCTAAAAGACGGGGAAACTCTTTGGAAGAGAATTGACATCTATTGCATATGCTGAAGGAGTACTCTCATAATTTTTTTCTGAAATATTAAGAAACAACCTTGGTCAGGGTTGATGACAAGTTTAGGAGATCACTCAGTAGTTTTATAACTGTAAACAAATTGATTGGCTTATTCCTAAGGAGAAAGCACTTTTTTTTAACATCGAAAAAAAACGTTTGTTCGTGGCAAAATGCAAATGAAATTCTTTGTCCATTGTTCCAGAGAGTAAAGAAAGCACTAATGCCTAAGTAGAATTGCCCTTTTAATTATAGTTAAATAAAAGCAACAATGGGACTATAAGGGGAACATAGAAAAAGAAGATTACATATTAGAAAGATGCATATAAAACTTGAATAGAAATGCAGTTTGTATCTAGTAAACATAACTCTAGTGATTATTATGGGTTTATAGTGAAAAAAAAAAAAAATGAACCCACCACATTTTGCTAGAGATCTTGAGGATGAATGCAATATGTAGGTCCATTTTATTGTCTCAATTTTTTTCTAAATATGTATGCTGAATGCATATGTTATGTGCGAAAAACTCTATTGATTGTGATTTATGAGGGATTACAATAGAATATAATCTGATGGAAAAAAAAATAAAAATTTTGGAAGCTTCAATTTTGTAAACTACAACTAATCCTTGCTGTAACATTTCAGAATTATGTTTTATAATTTATAGAAAAAAGGTAAACCATTTTATTACATCCAAATATTATTGAATCTTGATATAAGAAAAGGTAAGATTTATAACTTAATTGACTGAAATTATATGAACTTTAACCTATGATATAGTCATAAAGTGAAACAAAATTACTATGCAACAAATAAAGTAGATATAAAAAATTAATTATAATTAGTATTAATAAAATAGTAATAAAAATAAATTTACTGTTCAGTAGGTGTACGAAGAGGGACAGCCGAAAGAACACCCAATCGATATAAGTTTACACAATATCCTTGGATTCTTCTTTACCGAATCTCTCCAATCTACACAATCTTCTTAGTATCTCCTTTTTTTTGTTTGGCTCGAAATTTATGGCTTAATTGATGCCAAAACAAAGGCTTCTTATATAGAGAAAAAAAATGAATTAATAAGAGAGATAATTCATATAATAAATTGTATCATTATTATAAACTAATTAAATGTTCATTACTCTACAATTGAAGGCTAATGAAAATAAAAAATTAATTTTGCAATAATCAATACCTTTTATTGTAGAGAGATTCAAGCAAGCTCCGCACCATGCCCTTTCCAAACGGGCGACACATGCTCGGAACTGCCGTTTCTCCAAGTGCGCAGCTTCCGCTCCGCACCATCACTTCTCCAAGCGCGCCCCTTCCGCTTCCGCTTCCGCTATGGCTTTTGCCCCTTCCACTTCCCCTTCCACCCCTTCCGCTTCGGTTTCTCATTAATTAGGTTTCTCCCGTTTCTTTATTTGTTATTTTCACTCCTTTTTTTATAATATTTCTATTTATATTTAGTAAATTGCTATTTTCACCTCTTTATTTTTTATAATACTTAAATTGCTATTTTCAAAGATTAAATATATTTTATAAATTTGTTATTAAAAAATTAAATAAAATTTGTATTTTGTAATTCTTATTAAGTTAATTAAATTTTACTATTTTATAAAATTAAGATTAAGAATATAATTTAGAAAATAAAAAATATTAAAAAAAAAAATTAAATCACTTTATATTAAATTATTTTTGAATTCAAATTTATTTAGATTAAATTAAAAATGTGAGTTTGTTATTTGTTTTTTAATTTGCTATTTAAATTCGGATTCAAATTTATATTATAAAATAAAACTTTATATTCAAATTATGTACTTAAATTTAAATTATTTTTGAATATAGATTTATTTAGGTTAAATTAAAAATATCAGTTTATAATTTGTTTTTTAATTTACTATTTAAATTCAGATTCAAATTTATATTATAAAATAGAATTCTATATTCAAATTATGTACTTAAGTTTAAATTATTTTTGAATTCAAATTTAAGATTCATTGAATAAACTAAAGTTTTTTTTATAAAATTAAGAATATCATTGTGAAAATTGACTAATATACCATTTACATCATTATTCATTATTCATTATTCATTATAGTATAATTGTGAAAGTTTTAAGTTTGATTTGAAATATAATATTTTCAAAAAATTTAAATTAGAAATTGATTGCATTACCACAAATAATTTATAATTGATTGTACAATTAAAACTTGAGTTCAAATTTGAATCAAATTTTAAAACTTAAGTTCAAATTTAAATCAAATAAAACAAAGGGTATATTTGTAATTATACATGCTTACCAACAAAGTGGTGGGGTAAGACGAAACCACCAAACTTATTTGCTTATAATAATAAGAAATCAAATTATAAAACTTGAGTTCAAATTTAAATCAAATAAAATAAAGGGTATATTTGTAATTATGCATGCTTACCAACAAAGTGGTGGGGTGAGACGAAACCACCAAACTTATTTGCTTATAATAATAAGAATAGATATATATATAGGAATAATTGCTTGTGTACTCCTGAAATCTGAAGAAATATCTGATTTACCCCTCTTATTTTTTTCTTTCCAATATACTCCTCATACTGTGAGAATTTGAATTTTTGAAAGTAATTAAATAAATAAAATAATTAAAGCCAAATTGAATTTTGGATCATAAAAGCATGAATAGTCAAAATGCCCCTTTTCTGCGGTGTAAATTGCACAGTTAGTGGGCCAGAAATATCACTTTTCAATCCGAGCCTGATCTCGAAGATCCGAGACCACGAGTGCGACCGTCACGACGAACAGAGTGAAAACCATATTAAGCTTGTTCAGATCTGACGGTCGGATCTTCCAGAAATCGGCGTTGAAGCGGACGAGATCCGCGACTTAAGTGCACAGTGCAGGGAACTGTAGATGAACAGTAAACCCCAAAAATTTAATCCCCTAGTGCCAACGTTGAGCCAATTCGCCATCCAGAAGCCGAACATAGCACTTCAAATAGTGGATTTGAACGGTTTCGTCGTTCTGGACGCAATGGCGCTGACGGAATTTCCGTTTGACGACCCTAAGGTCTCGAAAAGCGCGATAAACTGTATTTTGACATAGTTATTATGGACCCAAAATTCATCTGGGCGCTTTCTCGAAAAACAAAAATCGCTACCTGATAGAATTCGTCGAGCCGGACGTCGTGGCGATGTCTGTTTCTCGATCTGACAACCGGAAGACCTCGAAAAACGTGAAAACGAGGAAAAATGCAATTTTTGCACTCGAAACCCTATATATGTTGCCTCGTAAAGCGTGCCACTCATGGGGGAAGGACTAGAGTGTGAATAGAGGTTACTGTGAAGGACTGGGGGGTGAATGTTTGGACTTGGAGGGACTACATTGCAATTTTGCAATAAACCCTATATAACTAGCTAACCCGAGCTAGGGTTTCCTCCACAAACCCTCAACCTTCAGCCCCCAGTTGCAGTTGCAACAGACCCTCCTCCTCTCTGCCATATCCCACGGAGCCCCGCACCGGCCGCCACCTCCACCGGTCGCCGGAAAAGCAAGATCAAGGATTTTCTTGATCTCGGGTTGTGTGTAGAGGAAGCTTGGGAGGACCTAGGGAGGATCGGGCCGGCACCTGTGGCACCCTCTGTGAACCCGCAGCCGAGCCCGAGGGAGCCGGCACCCCAACTCCGCCGCGTGCCGCCGCAACTTTCCCCCTCTCCTTCCATACTTCCGGCGAAGGTGAGTCCTTGGATTTTTGTTTTTATTCCGGCTTTCGGTTTAGACCAATGTCCTCCTGACACCGAGGGGACTTCCCAGGTGCAGGCCGACCCATCGCCGTCATTCCGATCTCCGGCGGGGGGCCATTATTCGCCGGATTATCGTTTTTGATCGATCTTCAACGGCCGCCGCATCCGACCGTTGCACCGGCGATCAGCACCGTTGGGTCGCTTCTCCCCGTCGACTGTAACCTCTCCACAAGGTCTGGGGACGATCGGCTGAGGATCGGGCCCGCGCGAGAGTGCCCTAGAAACCCTGTTATTGGCGTTTTTGCCGACGCCGCCGTCCGCGCGCGTCGCGGCCTCCCAGCACCGGCCACCGCCACCAGAGACGTCCCGGCACCGATTGGACTCTGTTGATCCAAGTTGCTCCGGCTTGGAACCCAGCCGGCCGGAATCCACCATTAGAGCTCCTCCGAGCTTGACCGAGCTTTTCCGGCGCCGCCTCGCGGCGCTCCTCATCGCCGGGAACCCCCAGGTAGGCCTATCTCATCCTCCTGAGTCCCCCCATCGCCTTGCGTGGCAACCGTAACGTGGGGTTTCTGCATTCCAGAGTTGAACCCGAGGTGGACTTAGGCCCCGAGTTCCGGCCAACTTCGGCTTTCCCGGCCCTCCGGCCAACTATACAGGTGAGATCTAGACACCTTCTCGTGATTCCCATGATTTTATTTTGGGCTAGGAACCTTCGGCATCTGATCCCTCAAACCTTGCACCCGATTATTGTAGTTCGGACCCTCCTCCGGCCGCCGCCGCCTCCGTCCCACCCGCCGGCCGACCCAGCTTCAAACCCGAGACCTCCTGGGGACCCCTTCTAGCTTGTGCTCACCTCAGATGCAGAGCTGAGCCTGAGTTGATCCAGAAAAGCCAAACCGAGCCTTGCTTTCTAGAGTTGGTGCACCACCTTGCTCCGGCGACTCTCCGGCCGGCCTCCGCGTGCGCAAGGTGAGCACACTACTCCTCTGTTATTGCTGAACCCTATGCTCAAGCTAGATCACTTTGAAAGCATGTATATAATAAGTTGTACAAAGTTATATATTGGACTTTATAAAACATTATGGGCCAACTTTTAATCTGGGCCTCGTGCCAGCCCAACCCTGTAAGCACGGGCTCCGTCTCGACGTAACAAACCCGTCGAAATTTACGGCGTCGTCGTCGGAGTCCTGGATTGCAAGAACGGGGCAAAACAGCGCATTCAACATAGTGAGTTAAAGAGCTAACTTTGCTCTGGGGTTTCACGTTGACTCAAGGGGTGAGCACGGGGTCTGTCGCATCAAATGTGACGCGCTGAAATTTACGGCGTCATCGTTGGACCCCCGGATTTTCCGAACGAGCTAAAACAGTCCAATAATATAATGTTTTCATGCAAATTACAAGAGTTATGGACCAGAATGCAAATTAGACACACAGGCTGACCTTAGACAGTGATTACACACTACCTGGCCATTTTGTTAGGGTTCCGATAGTCCTCGTTGACCAGGAATCAGATATTGATCGATAAAAACGACCGATTTGACCCGTTTAAACGTTCAGTTGTTGTAGCGTCGTCGGGAAAGGGTTGAGTGAGTTATTACTGATCATATTTACTGTTACAGGGCCCAGTTGTTTAGCACCAGCCTCCCAGTAGCTGCGCGGGAGTTCGAGGATCTGCCGTCATCAGGTGGGTTATCTTCGAACCGGGCCTCAGCTTTTTGGCCCTCTGGTTGCTTTAGTCCAGTCGGACACCTGTTCTTGACTTGCCCTGCTGATTTTACCTATATGACTTAGCCTGACATGTATTGATCTCGTTTGACATAGCATGATTCCTCTGATGGACATTGACTGATTAGACCTATGATTGAGATCTCTTGTCACGATCAGCCGATTATCATATACATACTCCCTGATTATTCCTGACTGATCCTGATTGATTGATATATAGATCTGCATGATTAGATGACACCTGTTGATTCCTGTCTTTGAGATATTTCTTGATATACGTCGATATTGCATGATTGATTGATCCTGATTAATTGATAATAGATTTGCATGATTAGTTGATACTACTGTTTTCTGTCACTGAGATGTACTTGATTATGATTGTTCATATGCACGATGATTGATTCGATGATAGAGATAGACAGAGATTCCCTGTTGGGATCTCGGCATGTTGCCGACTACTCGGTCACTAGACCGTGAGATTGATCAGTAAGACTTGCCACGCATCGCTGTACTTCACGAAACATTGCCGGGGTCGCTCCCCGTGGCTATTGTTCTTTACGGTAAAGTGGTCTAGAGGAAGGACCCGTGAGCCCAGATAGCACTTATGGGTGCGGGGTTATGTCAGTGGGCAGGTGCAGATAGTGATATGAGCCTGAGGTCCCCGTGACCAATATTGGCATTGTTTGGGTACTTGGTATTCTTGTGATTGATGCATAGATTCTATATTTCCATGTTCCAGTATACCTTTCAGTTGCCTTTTATCTTCAGCATGTATGATCTACTGTTTTATGGTTGATTTCCAGTATACCTTTCAGTTGCCTTTTATTTTCAGCATGTATGATCTACTGTTTTATGGTTGATTTCCAGTATACTTACCTGTAGTTCTGATTCTGATTAGTAGTAGACCTCTATGCTTCCCAGCTTTTCCTATTGACTCTTACTATCCGCAGATTTTAGTACCCAGTAGGTACGATTAGCTGATCCTCGGCTCGTCGTGCCCACTGGGATATATGTACAGTGTATCTCACACCCCCTGGGTGACCATTTTTCCAGGTCGGTCGGGTGGGGAGATAGCGGGACGATCCAGTGAGCAGATTACGATAGAGCTGTCCCCATGAGCTTACATATGTCGATGACATCTCCAGACTTTTATTTCCAGCATTTATTCCAGTTTCTATTAGATTTAGACATTTTAGAATATTGATGTAATAACTGATTTTACTTATTCCTGCTGACTAGATTAGTAGTTGTACTGAGATATCTGTTGCTGATTACTAGCCTAGCCGTGCATATATAGGGGAGTCTCTGTTCACGGAATAGAGAGTTTCCTATATGTGTGGCGGTCTGTCACGCCTGTTTTTGCAACTCTGATTTAATCAAAAAAAAAAAAAAATTCAGACCTGATTTTTAAACTCGGGGCGTGACACATACGTTCCACCGTTATTAAAAATATCCCTACCGTTTTCCTTTGTTAAGTTAACTAGGGTTAAACTAGAGTTAAATAATAATCGGAGTTGAAAACTATCAGATATACCTATTTTGCCCGGGTTTAGGGTTTAGGGTTTAGGGTTTAGGATTTTAGGGTTTAGGGTTTAGGGTTTTTTAGGGTTTTAGGGTTTAGGGTTTAGGGTTTAGGGTTTTAGGGTTTAAGGTTTAGGGTTTAGGGTATATTTGAAAGGGCAAAATGGTTAATTTCACACAGATAACGGCAGCTCCAAACGGTATACTAATAGAGTTTAACTTCGGGAGTATTTTGGAAAGAAGTTTGGACGTAAGAATGGTAATTTTAATATTAGCCTTCTAAGAGAGTAAATCTGAAAACAGGAAAATTTTTAAGGGTATATAGAAAATTGCCATATATATATATATATATATATATATATATATATATATATATATATATATATATATATATATATATATATATATATATTATATATATATATAGTAGAGCTTATATATTTTTAAAAGCACAAGCCCAACTATACTTATGAATTTTTTACCATTGCATTTGCATTAAGATTTGTGCTATTGTAAAATCAACTAAAGAGATAGTACAATAACACGAATCCCAATACAAATCCAATGGTAAAAAATTCACGAGCATAGTTGGTCTTATACTTTTAAATTATATATATATATATATATATAGAGAGAGAGAGAGAGAGAGAGAGGAGTTCGAGAGAGAAAAGAGAGAGAGAGAGAGAGTTGGAATGCTATTGGTAGCAAACAGGCTTCGTTGCCACTTATTTATTTTCGATGATAGAGTTTCCAAATCGACGATCAGTACTATTGAACATGATCTACGTCACTAGAAGTATCTAGAAACTAAATTTTAAATCTTTTCAACATCATTGATCTAATGATAAAAGGGTTGCAAAATTTATAATTTTAATAGTATATATGAAACATTTGTTCATTTAACGGTGTAAAGAAATCTAACTCGATTGAATTTTGGTTAAAAAATTCTTTAAAACTATTTAAAATAAGATCTTTACCTTTGATCTTGATTACAATACTCCTATCATCACTTTTTGAAAGATATTCATTTTCAGCTGTTCATTTTTGTGTCCACTTGATGGATATGAAAAAAATATCAAAAAAGTATGAAATTTAATTTTCAGATGGTTTAAATGGTTTAGATCATATTTAACGGTGCCGATCATCGATTTGGAAACTCCATCATTGAAAATAAATAGGTGGCAACAGAACCGTTTGCTAATATATATATATATATATATATATATATATATATATATATATATATATATATATATATATATATATATATATATATATATATAATTGAGCTCCTGTGCTTTCAAAAATATAAAATTATTGGTGCGTGTAGGTTTTAGCCCTTGGATGAAAGGATGTGCGGTTAGGATGATAGTAGGCCCTTTGAGTTTAGTGGGTGGTTGGTGGAATAATATGATCTAATGGCTGGAATTAGCCAAAAGGATAGATCTACCGGTAGAAAATTTACAAGCACCAATTGCTTGGTATTTTTACAAGTATAGTAGCCGGACTATATAATATATATATATATATAATATATATATATATATATATATATATATATATATATAATAATATATATATATATAACTAGGCTACTATGTTATCGATAGCACCAAGTCATTGGTGCTGTCAAGTTTTTATCTTTTAGATTAAAAAATATGCAGTTAGGATGATAGTGGTCCCCTATGGTGTGTTTGGTTTGGGGGTTAAAGGGGATATCCCACTTTAATCCCCAAACGGTTTTTGAGGGAGGTGGGACAGCTCGGAATAATTGTTCCCCCTTTTGGCTGGGACAAGATTGAGTTTTCCAAACCCTTGTCCCCACCTGCCATTTTTTTTTAAAAAAAATTAAAATATTTTAAATTTTAAAATATTTAAATTTATAAATTTAATTTTTTTTAAAATTAATAAAATTTTAATTTTAATATTTTTAATAATTATTTTTATATGCAGTAAAATATAAATTTTAATATTTTGTTTAATAAATATCTTAAATTAAATATTTAAAATCATACAGGTAAAATTTTTATTTATTTTAAAAAACTATTATGGTTAAGGTCATTTTTGTCATTTCATATAATTACTATTCTCTATTTCTTTTATTTCCTATTATCATACCAAATACATTTTTATAATAGTTCCAGCTAGTTCCCACATTTATATTTATCTTTGGTACAACTAGTTCTCTCTTATCCCACAACCAAACTGTACCCTACTAGGGTTTAGTGGGTGGTTGGTTGAATAATATAATCCAAGGGATGAAAATGATCAAAGAGATAGATCTAAAGTTAAAAAAATTGGTAGCACCAATTGCTTTGTGTTATTGATAGCATTTAGCAGGACTCTCTCTATATATATAATTGAGCTTCTATGCTTTTAAAAGTACCAACTTATTGATGCTTGTAGGTTTTAGCCTTTAGATGAATGGAAGTGCGCTTAGAATGATAGTGGGCCCCTTGGGTTTAGTGGGTGATTGATGAAACAGTATGATCTAAGAGATGAAATTAGTCAAAGTGATAGATCTAACGGTAAAAAACTTATCAGCACCAATTGCTTGGTGCGTTTACAAGCATAGTAACCGAACTCTCTCTCTCTCTCTCTCTCTCTCTCTCTCTCTTTCTCTTATAATATATAATATATATATTATATATATATATACTATATATATAATTGAGCTCTTATGCTTGTAAAAGTATCAAGTCAATAGTACTTATAGGTATTTATATTTTAAATGAAATGATATGCAGTTAGGATGATAGTAAGCTCCTTGGGTTTAGTAGATGGTTGTGAAATAACATGATCTAAGAGATGAAATTAGTCAAAGTGATAGATCTAACGGTAGAAAATTTATAAGCACTAATTGTTTAATGCTTTTACAAGCAAAATAGTTGGAATATATATATATATATATATATAATTATATATATATATATATATATAATATATATATATATATATATATAAAAGCTAGAATACTATCGATAGCACCAAGTCATTGGTGCTATCAAGTTTTTAGCCGTTGGATGAAAAAATACGGTTGGGATTATAGTGGTCCCCTAAGATTTTTACTATTCAATCAACCACCTAGTAAACTCTAGGGGACCACTATAATCCCAACCGCATATTTTTCATCCAACAGCTAAAAACTTAATAGCACCAATAATTTGGTGCTATTGTTAGTATTCTAGTCTAATATATATATATATATAGGTATATATATATATATATATATATATATATATATATATATATATATATATATATATATAGTAGAGATTATATATATTCAAAAGTATAAATTAATTTATATTTTTAAATTTTTTATTATATAATTTATATTGGGATTCATATTATTACAAAAATATTTAAGGAGAGAAAAAGTATAACCATACAAATCTCAATTATTAGCAGCAGAGATATAATTAATTTTATAAATATAAATTTAAGAGAATTATATGTTAGAAAAAAAAAAAAAAAAAAAAAAAAAAAAGTCACGTGCGAACTCTCTTATCGAGTGAAAATAAAACCCGAGCGGGTGGGGTTGAAGGAAGGGGGCAGATGCTGTGCTTCTTCCGCTGCCACCGCTTCCTCTACTCCTCTCTCATGGCCACGGCGAAGCACCAACACCTCCACCGAAGTAATTTTTTTTTTTTTTTTTTACAATTATTCCCCCTAAATTACTCTTTATTTATTCATTCACTATCTCCCGATCGCAGCAGCGGCGGCGGGAGCGTCGCTCGCGGGCTCCGCGAAGAAGCCGAAGATGGTGGACTCCGCCATGAAGGAGGAGCTCGCCAAGCACGCCGATTACCTTAACGCGCTGGTTCGATTCGATTCGATTCCCCTTTTTGTTGTTGTTCTTGTTCTTGTTCTTGTTCTTGTTGTTGTTGTGATCTAACCCACATTTCACAACTTGTAATTTTACTTCCCAAAATTAATTTTTTTTCTTTTTTTTTTTTGGCTAAATTACAGAAAACTCTTTCTAAAATTTTGTTTTTTTACTTTTCTTTTCCGATTTTTTAAAATCTACACTTTGTTCCATCCTAATTACGAAATTATGCACTTATCCTTGCGGTCATCGTTTCGTAAATAATTATGTAATTTTGTGATCATATTTGATGTGCTACAGCATCATCACTACAGTTACTTGAGCTGGGAGCCGTCATCGTTTCGTAAATGATTATGTGATTTGTTGATCACATTTGATGTGCTGCAGCATCATCACTGCAGTTACTTGAGCTGAAACTTATTGATCAAATGTTGATATCTACCCTTCAACCACGAAACGATGACGGTAGGGGAGCAAGTGCGTAATTTCGTAATTAGGAGGGGCAAAGTAAAAAAGCAAAATTTTACAGGAAAATTTTATGTAATTTAGCCCTTTTTCTTATTATTATTTTTTAGGGATAGTTGCACTGGTAGCCTCGTATTCTTTGAAATTGAACTTTTAATGTCCATTAAATTTAGGCTAGAATACAAAAAAATCCTCAGTAAATATCCGCGTTTACAATTTCTCCACTTTCAAAAATCTATATTTTACTCCTTTAAAATTTCAAGTTTATGCACTTGATTTCGTCACTATTCCGTCTATTTCATATAATTTATACTGAAAGCGCCCCTTAAAATTACGGGAATACATTAATTTTTTTCCCTCTAGGACAAGTATAAGGGCATTTTGGTTATTTTGCCTTCTTTATTAACAACGCAACTTCCGAAAATATTTTTGAAATTTTGAGGGGCAAAATGTAGGTTTTGAAAGTCACGAAGAAAAAGTGAAAAAATAGATATTTTAGCATTAAATTATCATTTGCTACATTATATATATATTTGCAGAGACACCATTGTATTATTGTATTTTATGAATTTACTATTTTTTTTTTTCTCATAAATATCACTAAACTATTTTTTTTCTCACGAATCTCTACATTACTTGTAACAAATATATTATTTTCAATAAAATCTAACTACTCTATTAAGAGAAACTGGTTAAATAGTAGAAAAAATATAAAATAAATCTCCATGATAGACTTATTAAAAATTTCTATCAAATTATTTTAATATTTTTTTGTGTTATTTTTCATGTCAAAATGAGTTGAATATATGCTCTGCCACTTTTAATCAGTATTTTTTAACAGCTTTTAGTGTAAGGATTGAAAAGAAAAAAAAGAATAGTTGAGTGGTTCCTTTGAAAAAAAACAGAAAAGTACAATTCAGGAAGTGAAAAAATATGTAAAGTACAGTATAGTATAGTGTAATTAAGCCAATTTATAACAATGTATCAAATTGGCTCGTTCCATCGTCTGATGTTAAGTTCATTGCCAGAAAGATTACTTACGTGTAGACACTAAGTCAATGTTTCTCAATTAGAAACTTGGCGTCAGAAATTTCCTTTCTATCTGAAAAGAATATTTGTTCTTAAAAATAAGCTTCGTTCTGAAAAGTTTAACCAGACGATTTGTTAAATGGTAAGCTCTAATTTCGTGTTTTTAGTGTATACATTTAGATCATTTTTTCATCAGTAAAATCTACATCGCATGACAAAATAAGGCAATTTATTAAAGTGCGAAGTGAAACTTTGGTAAAATTTTGAGTGACAATAATAGAAAGAAGCACAACAAAATGGATCGGGCGTAAATTCATGGAAGCACTATTTTGTAGACATTTCTTGTATTCTTCTTATCTAAGAACTCTTTTTAGATATATAAATAACTTTGATATCAAACTGGGGTTATCTAGAGTTGTTTAATTTAGGTGTGATCAGCCGAAAGGCGAAATAATCTTGACTTTGAACCTTGACCTATTGGGTCAATGTGTCGACTTGAGATTAAATTTGGCCTTTCAATCGCGTGCTAAGATATAGAGGAAAAGGAATTAGCAAGTTAATGTATTGCAAGGATTTAAGTGCCGTGGCACGGGATCGTGCCGAAAACTTGTCTGCACCGTGCGTGCCGGGCAGTGCCGATGAGTGCCGGTCACAAAAAATACATGTTTACCGACACATAATGGCATGAAATATTTATTTTCTTTAGCAACAAAATTTTCTAATTGCTTATTATATATCTTTATCAAATATTTTGAATTTTATTGAGAAAATTACTTAATAATTTAAAGAAAAAAAGATTTTGAATTGTGCCATTGGCATCGGGTTGTATCGTGCCCGTATCTTGTTGGTACGATACGGTCCATGCCGATGGATACTTAAATCCTTAATGTATTGTGAATTTGGATGCTAGCCCTCTCTTTGGTTTTGTAATTTGGAATAACAAAGAGAAGGAAAGGAGGATTGTCGCTTGATTGAATGTTCTTCCTTTGAGATTAGGCCGAGTTCAAATTTCAGAGCTGATCCTTTGGATTGTGGTTGTGTGGGGGTACGAGTTCATGCTGTGTATTTTTTCCATCCCTTTAATGAACAGCACATGGAGTCACCCTGTGTCTTATTTTCGGAAAGAAAGAAAAAGAGAGAGAGAGGAGGATGAGGTTGGCCATCATCTTTCTACTTGACCCATCGATGAAAGGTGGGAGGAGAGGAGAGGTTCACGTGGTTGATTTAAGTACGACACGTCCCGAGCTATCTCGGTCATGATAGAGAAAGAGAAGATGGAAGGAGGTGCGAAAAGGTCGAGTTGAATTGAGCAGCATAACTAGCTGGGCCTAAAAATTTGTTTCTTGTCCCAGTCTCTTCAGGTTTGATCAAGCTAGAAGTAAAATTGAGGCCTGATTTTTTTTTTTTTTTTCCTTTCCTTTGGGCAACTAAATGACTGTCCTAACAACAATGAGAGCTTGCATATCTGCGAGGAGGCTTCACGAATATCAAGACTGGGTGATGTAATCGTTGTTTTTCAGCTTAGTTATTTTGGCTTGCTTGTGTACTTTAACTGTCATTGGTTGGCTAAGGTAACCAATGATCTTTCGCTTGGTGTTTCAAAAACTTTCAACTCTGAAGCTATTCCGAGAGTGGCGTGATCCACTCGATTGTACAAATCGTTGCTTCTGATTGAATAGGAATGCACTTTCTGAGTAGAAACCATGATATGGTGGGGCTTATCCAATTCCAATTTAGGCTATTGGAAAATGGTGACAGATAGAATTTTTATGCGTAATGCATTGTCCATCTATGCTGTTAGCTAATATTCTATTCAGATATCGGTCTTACTTTTATTCTGTTACTTAATTGTAGAATGAGAAGCGGGAGAGAATTGTAAAGGCTAGTCGCGATGTGACGATAAACAGCAAGAAGGTCATATTTCAGGTGCACAGGTAAGGCCGACAACATATCTATTTTGTGCTTGGTTTGCCACTTCGCTCACAAATTCACACGTACAGCTGTTCATTGAACATCTTTTACTATTTCGGCTTAAGCTTTGTAAATTAACATATTTCTTTTGTTGGAGTTACCAAATTCAAGCTACTAGATCCAGTTATTTTGTCCCCCCTCATCGAGCACTAAATTACTGATTTGTAGGTCGCTTTGTGATTCGATTGCATATTTCTTTTTCTCTCCTACAGAGGAATTCAATATTAACTTTGTCAGATAATGGTCTCTAAAAGAATGACCAAAACTTATTAATTTCTACAGCATATCATCCAGAAATGCTTTGCAAGTTGGATCGGGTGAACATATTCAGTCATTTCCTTACAACTTTGAATATGACCTGGAAAATTTTGTTAACGGTGCTGTTTCAAGCTCCTGTTCATCAGTAAAGAATCTTTTGGGTTTTTTGCTCATTGTTTTTTAATCATTTGATGAGCCATCTTGTTAGTTCTCAGTTTCAAGAAACTATGAAGTTATATGTGGTAGCTTTTAAGCTCTTTTAGTATTGTAATGTTGCTCTTTTCTCCGCACTCTAGAATCAGTAAACATAACAAAGAAGAAGTTCTATCCAAGGCAGAGAATGATCTCGCTTCTGTAACGGATCAATATATGTCGAGATTAATAAAAGAGTTGCAAGGGACCGACTTTTGGAAGCTTAGACGGGCCTATACCTTTGCAGTTAGTATACTTCATTATTATCTATTTTTGTTGGGCAAATCGCACCTGGGGTCTCTATTTGATCCCAACCTTTTAGCTGTTACCATTTGGTCGCTAACCGCAGTATTCCTTTCCTATTTTAGCCTTTTCACGGACTTCTCGATTAAGATTAGGTGGAAATTTCCTCTTAATCGCCATTATGAGAACTCTAAGAAAAATGCTTCGCTAGTAATTAGATCACGATTACATGGACACTACTGTCCAATTTGGTTAGGGACCAAATTGTAGCGATTGAAAGGTTAGGAGCAAACTGGAATTTTTGTGTTGCGGAATTTTCTGAAATTATAAGTTATTACTATATACCTACTGCAGGTACAGGAGTATGTAGAAGCTGCTACATTTTGTAGATTTTGCAAAACTGGCACTCTATTGAATCTTGCTGAAATTAATGCTTCTTTGTTAGCACTGAACGATGAGGATGTTGAGCCATTGCAGATAAATGTTCTTGACTACCTTTTGGGGGTAAGAAGGATAATTTGTTCAATCCTGCTTTATGATGATGTCAACTGTTACTCTTTTGTTGAGAATGAAATCACCCTTTTGCCCCTCCTGGGATTTCAGGTTGCAGATTTGACTGGAGAGCTAATGCGACTGGCCATCGGTCGAATATCTGACGGAGAAGTCGAATATGCAGAGAAGATATGCAAGTTTGTACGTGATATATACAGGCAATTAACTCTTCTAGAACCTCTGATGGACGACAGCGTTGAGATGAAGAAGAAGATGGAAACGATGCTTCAAAGCGTTGTCAAAATTGAAAATGGTACGTCTCCATTTACTATGTTTTAGTTAGGTTGATGCGAAAACTCTTTTTCACTCATCTAAAACGAGTTGCTTCTTCTCCCCGAATATTGGGGTCAGTTTGGGTAAATGTCGAAGCGAAATGATTTCAAAAAAGATTTGTCATATTTTCGCTACTAGATCAGATAATCTTCTGAGTTGCAGTTTCGGACGACGCAACCTTGAGCGAGCCCTTAAGTAGTTTTCTTTAGAAATGTGAATAGCTTTTACGAGAGTGAGATAGCAGGCTATTATTTTGGGATTTGCCTTCACGTGTCGCGCTAATTTCGTCGACAGGTGAAAGTGTTGGAAAAATCCGGTACTCGCCCCGGTACCAGATTCTCTGAATCCGCAACCCGCTTCGATACCGCAATCCGCTCTGGTACCGCCTAGAGTTGGGATTCCGCAGCGGAAACGTCAAATCGGATTTTTACCAAAAAATTCGTCTCCTTAACAAAACTGGAACCAATACAACCACAAAGAGAAAAAAAACCAATACAAGGAAATATGCGGGTGAAATAAGATTCATAAATTAAGAGAAGAATTACACCGATTACACAGACTTCTCTTCTGCAATAGAGTAGCTTCAACCCGAGCCCTCATCCTGAATCTCTCTCACCCTTCTCTCGTCTTCTATAAACCTAGAAGACTATAGGTGTGGCTAAATCTTAGCCCCACCACCTCCATGGGTGTTACTACCACCGTGAGTGCGGATACCACTATATGGGTGTGGCTAAATCCTAACCCCCATCACCTTCATGGGTATTACCACCACCGTAGGTATATCCACCTTAACACCACCGTGCTGTGGGTACCACTATATGGGTGTGGCTAAATCCTATCCCCCACCACCTCCATGGATATACCACCATCGTGGGTATATCTACCTTAACACCTCCTTGCTGTGGATACCACTATATGGGTGTGGCTAAATCCTAGCCTCCACCACCTCTATGGTTATTACCACCATCGTGGGTATATCTACCTTAACACCTCCTTAAAATAATAAGACATATGCTATATTTATAGCTTATATCAAAAGCTATCCAAATCCTAGTTTAATAGATTTTTATTTTAATTAATATTTAAATCTTAACAAATTTATTTCTTTAAGATTTAAATATTAATCTTAATCAAACTAGGATTCAACTACAAATATAATCAAATCCTAACGGAAAGAAAGCTTAGCCCATCGCAGCTAGACCGCACGTTAGCTAGTAAAATCTCGCTGACGAATACCTGCGAATTAGTACTCAAGAGCTTAGCTCTTTGGTTTATTAGATGAACTACTTTTGCTTTAGAAAGGGTTTCGTCACGCTTGTTCATAAAGATTCGACGGTGTAGATTTATTAAGGAAATCTCCCGATTTCATCTCTCGATTCTTCGCACAGTAGACATATCCGACACCATGGAATTTTAAATGTATCTATCTGTTCTATTTTCTTTTCAATTTTCAAGTAGAAAAAGTCATATTTTGTCTCTTATGCTTTTTTTTGATTAAATTCAAGGTAAAATTGTGGGCTATTTTGATATAGACCCCTAACCTTTTTTTTCTTTTTATTGACACCCCTCAACTTTAGCTTTTTTAATCGGCTAAAATACAGAAAATTTTTATGTAAATGACTATTTTTTCACTTTCCTCCTGGCTTGAAAAAACACCTCAATTTTACATTTTGCCCCTTCAAAATTTCAGAAATATTTTTAAAGACCTACGATGTTAATGCAGAGGGCGAAATGACCAAATTGCCCTTGTTCTATAGGGGAGAAAATAATTTTTTTAAATGTATTTATGTCATTTTTAAGGGTACTTTCAGTATAAATTATAAAAATAGACGGAACAATGACGGAACCTGACAAGGGGGGGCCTAAGTGCGTCAGCTTAAAATTTTAAGATGGTAAAATATAGATTTTTGAAAGTCAAGGGGGGGAAAGTGAAAAAACTGGTATTTATAAAGAAGTTTTCTGAAATTTATATTTCTGCCAACTGAAGTGGACACATTGTTAAAATCAATGGCTCCGCCGGCTATCCACCATAATAAAGTGTACTGAATCTGCAGTTCTAAATTTGGACGAAATTTCGAACCCCCATTGAACCAGTGGAAACAGCACTAATCAAAACAAGCTAAATTCGAGGGGTGTTCAATAAAAATAATAAAGGTAGTGGTTGATTCGAATGATCTCCATATATTTTACAATGGTTGCTCGATTTTGTTGGCTATTTATGTATGAGTTAAAATAAGTCCAACTTTCTGCCCCGTGACAATAGGCCCAGGAGACTAATAAGTTGAGTTAGTTGAGCCCAATAAGTTGAGTGGGGCTGCGGTCCACAATAGACCTAACGGCAAGAGACCCAACAATAGACCTAACGTCCAGGTGGGTTGAGTCCGGTCGAGACCTGTGGGCGCTGTGTCTGTACGCTTTAAGTGAATTGGTTGCGTATTTCTAACAGCTCGAGCTTTTGGGATTAATGGTTAGCGCCAATGATTCGACAAGTGGTATCAGAGCCAGTGACACGGGTTCGATTCCCACACGGTGCAGGTTTTAGGGGGGGGATTGTTGGCTATTTATGTATGGATTAAAATAGGCCCAACTTCCTGTCCCGTGACAATAGGTCCAGGAGACTAATAAGTTGAGTGGGGCTGCGGTCCACAATAGACCTAACGGCAAAAGACCCAACAATAGACCTAACGTCCAGGTGGGTTGAGTCCGGTCGAGATCCGTGAGTGCTGTGTCTGTACGCTTTAAGTTAATTGGTTGCGTATTTCTAACAGAATTCTCTTTGCTTTTTTAGCTTGTTTCGGCGTTCATGTGCGAGGATCAGAATACATTCCTTTGCTTGGATCCAGTGATCCTG
This sequence comes from Tillandsia fasciculata, assembly GCA_029168755.2. Taxonomy (NCBI): domain Eukaryota; kingdom Viridiplantae; phylum Streptophyta; class Magnoliopsida; order Poales; family Bromeliaceae; genus Tillandsia; species Tillandsia fasciculata. The sequence continues at coordinate 7,650,489 of CM054930.1, read as the reverse complement.
ATTACTCCTTTCTGGGCGTGCCGGACACGGAATAAGGAAGCTCCATAAAACCTGATGCAAATCGATCATCGTGTTGTATCGAGGCGCTGATGTCGACTCTTTTCGGGAGGATGAGAGAGCACACTCAGATCTCATCTTTGAGTTGGTGAAAATAGGCCTCTGATTTGTAATCTCTCCAGAATCTTACAGATTAGAGTAGTTCTTTAGTTTGTTTTCATACTCATCTTTTGATTTTGGTTGAAACTTATGTATAAAAAAGTTAGGCCAAAATCGTAAGGGAAGTCCTTCTGTACTTTTCAAATAGGGTATATCCCTGTTTAATCAAAAAAAAAAAGTTAGGCCAAAATCTTTTTTTTTTTTTTTTTTTTTAAAGAATTTGAAGGGTTGTTTTTGTGGTTAAATTTTGCAAATAGTTGAAGTGATTTTTGCTTAACTTCTCCAAAGAAATTGGTTCATAAAGTTTCATATTTAAATCTGAGACAGGTAATGTTTTATTATGGATCTTTTTATTGATTTGTCAGATACCTTATTTTTGAAGACCCAAATGGTCTTTGGTATTGCCAATGTGTCATGTGTTATAACTTGAATTTTGAAATTTGAAATTTAAATTTTAATATTTGAGTCTAAAATTAGAAGTAGGTTTTATCTGTTTTTTGATTTTAGGCTTTTAAAATTAAAAATTTGAATCTTAAATTTAGAGTCAGATTTTAAAAAATTGACCATTCCCTGCACCACTATTTTATATAGAAATTATACGCTTCGCGACGGGTAAATAATATTTCAATCAATATATATAATTATTAAAATTTAAAGATTAAAAAAAACTATAACAAAAGAACTAAAAAAAATAAAATTAGCACAAATTTTTATACATTATAAAATTTATTTTTTTATTAATATTTTTTAACTTTCTGTATTTGTATTATAATAACTTTACTTCAATATTCAATTAAAATTAAAATTAGAGAACTTATTTTAGATTGCCAAATATATATAATGATGTCTTTATCTTGTTAAAAGTGATTAGAAAAAAAAATAAATTATTATATGCATCTGGTGTATATTAACACACCATATACTAGAACTTATATTAGAAAATTAATTTATTATATCAAAATTTAATTAAATATATCTTATTTATAAAATCTAATAATTTAAATTTATTTACTGAATTAAATTTTAAAATATCTATTACTGGTTTTAAGTGTGTAGTGTATGCACTTATATACATCCCGTATAGAAAATATTTAATAATATTTTATATATTAGAGAATTATTAAAATACAAAATATACTAAAAAATTAATAAAATATATGATACTTAATTTGCTGTGGAGTAAGAGATAGAAAAGGGAATTTTACAATAAATCCATTTTTAAAAAAAATTTTATATACAAAAATTAAATTTAAATAATATAAATTATAATTAATTTTTTTAAAGAGTAATTTTTTTAATTAAAAAAAATTTCTTTTCTTTATTTTTTTTATTTCATTTTATCAAATTAAACATATTTTTTTTATATCTGGTACAATTCTAATACTCATTCAAATATAAAATTATATTAGTTACTGTTTGTTCCTGAACTTATATTTATTTCTGAAATAAATATTTTTAACTTATATCTGAACCAAATATAAAAGAGTTATGTGATGTTCCGACTGTTAAGAGATGGATCATTTATTTTAGAACTATTCTAATTTATAATACGGTTAGCTTAATTGCTCATAATATATTCTCAAAAATTATGATTGAGAAATAGTTGAGGGGTATCCATACATTTTTCCTATTTTCCATTTACTATCATTATTTTGTCACATCACTCCCCATCATTTTTATTAAATTGTTGACTTTTTGTGTCATTTTGATGAAACCATTGACTGGTGTAGCCCCATTATTCTTTATATTTTTAATTTGGTACAATTTGCAAATCGTCCAATCCCATTTAATCCACGTGGATTTGGTGATGTAAGGTTTAAAAATTAAAAGTACATTTTTACATTTTTCTCCCACAAAAGTTATCTATTTAAATTTTGTTACGTCCTTCAAACTTGGAGCAATAATTGCATGCATTTTAGCTTGTGGACACGGCAGTATCACAACTTATTAAATTCTGTAATATTTTTTTCACAACTTAAATTTTTCTATTAACTAAAAAAAAATGTCAAAATAAATTATTCAAAAATAATTTATTGAATATATACATTTTTTAATATAATTATAAATAAAGAATTTAATTTTTGCTATTATAAAAATTTTGCTGTTCATAATTTAATAGAATAGCATATTCTTATTAATTAAATATTTCATAAAACTTTTTATTAATTAAATATATAGTTTTTTAAATAAATTAAAAAAATATAATGAATAAGATAATTGTGACACCCAATAGTCCCACATCAGATGATAATAGAGTTGTGCTTGGATATATAAGAGATGTGGACACTAATAATAATAGTTGGATTTAAACACTATGAACTATGATTGGAGCCTAACAAATTATTATTACTAGTGAGTCGGATCATTATAATAACGTAGTGAGCTAACTCGGGTAGTTATAATAATCATGCATCCAAAAAAATAATGTAGTTTTTTGCATTTGTACATGTGTTATTTTGGTCTAAAAGTTTGGAGTTAAAGTGATATTATTTTAGTCCTTATGTTTTTTATGCATCCCAAAAAAAAAAAAAAAAACAAATTAGTTTTTCGCATTTGTACATGTATTATTTTGGCCTAAAAGTTTCAAACAACAAACTTCTAAAAATGATATTATTTTAGTCCTTATGTCTTTGGTTGAGGAATAAGACACAGAATAAGATTGGATGCGAACATTAATTTTTGTCCTTCTTAAATAAACATATATAAGTTTGAAATTATTATTTATACTTTTTTTTTTTATTGAATAAACTTGTTTCCACTTAAAAATAAACTTAATTAAAGTAAATATAATTTTAGTCCAAACTTCTAAAAGTGATATTATTTTAGTCCTTATGTCTTTGATTTGGGAATAAGACAATGAATAAGGTTTGATGAGAACAGTAGTTTTGTCTTTTTTAAATAAATAAATAAGGGATAATTGCCTGTGTACCCCTGAAATATGAAGAAATATCTGATTTATCCCTCTTATTTTTTTCTTTTCAATATACCCTTCATACGTTCCACCGTTATTAAAAATACCCCTACCGTTTCCCTTTGTTAAGTTAACTAGGGTTAAACTAGAGTTAAATAATAATCGGAGTTGAAAACTATCAGATATACCTATTTTGCCCCGGTTTAGGGTTTAGGGTTTAGGATTTTTAGGATTTTAGGGTTTAGGGTTTAGGGTTTTAGGTTTAGGGTTAGGGTTTTTAGGTTTAGGGTTTAGGGTTTTAGGGTTTAGGGTTTAGGGTTTTTTAGGGTTCTAGGGTTTTAGGGTTTAGGGTTTTAGGGTTTAGGGTTTAGGGTTTTAGGGTTTAGGGTTTAGGGTTTAGAGTTTTAGGGTTTAGGGTTTTAGGGTTTAGGGGTTTAGGGTTTTAGGGTTTAGAGTATATTTGAAAGGACAAAATAGTAATTACACACAGATAACGGCAGTTTCAAACGGTACACTAACAGAGTTTAACTTCAGGGGTATTTTGGAAAGAAGTTGGAACGTAAGAAGGGTAGTTTTAATATTAGCCTTCTAAGAGGGGTAAATCTAAAAACAGAAAAATTTTTAGGGGTACGTATGAAATTGCCCCAATAAATAAATAGGTACACGTCCGAAATTTGTTTCCACTTAAGAATAAACTTAATTAAAGTAAATATAATTTTAATTATTATATTAATTCTTTAATTATTTAATATTTAGATTATTTTTATTATTTTATTAACTAATTATCTAACTATTAAATAAATAACTAACTAACTTATTAATTTATTAATTTATTTATAATTAATTAAATTATTATTAATTAATTAGATAATATATTATTATTTTAAAATTATAATTATAATTCTCGTTATTCAATATTAGTTATCTAACTAATCAAACGCTATTTATTTTATTTTTAAGAAACAACTCAATTTTCATCTTAAATATAAAATTAATTTTATTTCCATTTATTTTAAAAATTATATCTATATTAAAAATAAATCATTCTTATTTATACATGAGCCAAAGCAACCATGTATATTTATTATTAGAGTATTTATTACAAACATTCAATATATCTGGACATCTATATATATGCTGTGCATTCATTAGCTATTTATATAATTAATCTCTGTCACATATTTGAGATGTAATCTTTATTCAATTTCAAAATTTGATCGTGATATTAAATGTACGGTTAATTTTATATAGCTTCATGTAAATATATTGAATAACATATATATTTTTATAATTTTTTTCATATATTTATTTTTAAAAAAAAATTAAGTGTTTATATATCCCACCATGAGAGAAATGAACAGAAAAAATCTTTATTCGAGATAAAGTCTTCTATTATTACTAGTGTAGTTACCCGTGCGATGCAGCGGATAGATTTTATTAAAATATTTTTTTATAATTTTTTTTTGATCATATGATAGTTAGAAAAAATAAATATTAAATATGCAAATTCATCAAAACTTATTTACTATAGAAAATTTTATTAAGAATAAACAAATAGAATTAAATCTAAATGATATATAATCAACGTGAAAAATACAAAAAGAGAAAAAGAAAAACACTATCGTCTGTGTTTACAATAAAAATTTCATTTTTTAAAGGATGATATTTAACTGTGCGAGCAGAGTGAAGTGAGTACCGTTACATGCCGGGGGTTTACACGTGCCGAAGGATCCTCGCCACCGTCCATGACACACGCGTGGCTCATCCTTCCCACATCCACATCACGATTCTCCCTCTCTCTCTCTCGTAATATCATATCATATCACATATAAGATTCTCCCCAACTCTTTACACACACAAACACTCTCTCTCATAGGGAAACACAAAAGAGGGTAGGTGAGGGGATATATAATGAATAGGAGATGAGGAAAAATGAGGGGGCGCACGTTTTGGAAAGACATGAGGGGAGGTGATGGGCTATAAGTTATAGGAAGAAATTAATAAGAGGAGGTGAAGACATGAGAAAGAAATTAATGAGGGGAATGAGGGGAGGTTACAAAAAAATAGAATTAAATTTCGTATGGAAGGGGGTTGGGGGAGAGAAAGAGATGCTTCAGGAAGCAAGAGAGTTGGGGAGAGAAAACGTTTTTAAAAAATAAAACATTACTCTCATTGCCCTCAAATTAAGGAAATGATGCCACATCGGATTTAATTAGGAGAAATCATATAGAGGTATAGATAGAAAAAGTCACATTAAGTGCTATCCGAGATGAAGTGTTTTTATTGTCACAGAAAAGAAAATGTCGCACTAAGTGTAACTTTCATAAACTTAAAGATGATCTAAAAAACTAAAGCGGTAGAAAGAAAAAACTGTTTAAGACGAAGAGACGTCAACGATAGCGCAGACGACAGAATCGGAGATGATCGATTCTGATGTGGTATATGCAGCGACCGGTGGTGCTAAAATTTTGGATGATATGTAGGTGCTCAATTCAGCGTGTTCCTTTCACGTCTATCCGGAGAAAATATCTTTTGCCACCTATAAGACAATTAAAGGTGGAAAAACTCTTATTAGGAACAGGACGGCATGCAAAGTTTTAGAAGTCGATACGGTGAAGATCCGGATGTACGATGGGGTCGTGAGGATGCTGACATGTGTACGATATGTTCTTGGTTTGAAGCGAAATTTGTTCTCGTTAGGTGAATTCGACTCAAAAGGTTGCAGAATTTCAGCTTCAGGTGGAACTATGAGGGCCCAAAAATAGGATCGGGTTGCGTGCGTGGCAAACAAGCGTGGGCCGAACAAGAGCACAGTCTGAACCAAAGCAAATCCAATTTAAGTTTCAAAAGTTCGCAGAGATGCAGTCGCTCAAGGTGGAGTGACGGATGCGGCAACATCGAGCGCCGGAGACAAGTTTAAGGTAGAGCTTGCGTGGTGAGCTTGGTGTAGCGATTGAATATTACAAATCAAATCAAGGTAAAGATTCTTAGAATTTTGTTAGATTTGTAATTAAATCTTAATTGGATTAGGATTAATATTTAAATCGGTTAAAAATAAATTAATTTAGATTTAAATATTAATTAGAGTATAATCTAAATTTAAGTAGATTTGAATATATTTTGGATAGTGCTTTATATATAGCTCCTTTTTATGTAGAGTAGGATTTATAGACGAGAGAATGATGAGAGAGATTTACAAACACTAGAGAGATTTAGGAGGAGGGTTCGGATTGAAGTTATTTTGTGTAGACCCTTATTTTCTGCTTTGAATCTTTTTCTTCTTTTATTGGGGTGGTGTCGATTTCAGTTACTATTGCTGAGACAGGTTTATGGTAAAAATTTAATTTGATGTTTTCATTGCGGAATCCCAACACTACAAAATCTGGTATCAGAACGAATACCAGATACCCAACAAACAACCTAATCTTTTAAATTTTTATTTTATTTCAAAATTTAAATATATTTTTTATTTTTACATATTTAGTTAATATATTTTATATCATTTTCGTAATTATAAATTTATTAAAGTAAGTAATTAGATTAAATTTTAAAGTAAAAATGCAGTTGGCTAGTTGAAATGAAATAAATTAAAAAATAAATAATAAAATTAAAATTTTAAAAATATTAAATAATTAATTCAAAATAATCAATATTACTATATATATATATATATATATATATAAATATATATATATATATATATATATATATATATATATATATAGTTTATATAAATTTAATATATTTTTATCTTAAAAAAAATATTTGTTAATTTTGCACCGACGCGAATATTAAAGCAGGAGCAGGGACAAACCATTCTCTGACGTGCTACTGCCCCCTTCCTCTCCCACTAAAAGTGGTGGGTCCCACTCCACCGTCCGGCCCCAGGGTGGGTCCCACGGTCCCACATGATAGTTTTTTTTTTGTTTTATCACTACTGGTGGTGGGTCCCACGTGTATCATATTGAGTCATTGACTCGGCTAATCCTCCGCCACGTGTATGCGGTGAACTATTGAATTTTTTTTTTTATTTTAATTTTAATTTTAATTTTAATTTTAATTTTAATTTTTATTTTTTTTTTTTTTTTTTTACCGGATGGAGAGTTGGATTAATTGCAGCATTAGTCCCCCATTTTATCAAACTTTTTATTTGTTATCTAACTTTTTTTTTTTTTCAAAAGCTTTTTATTTTTTTATTTTTTTTTTTACCTTTTGCATAAAAAAAATTCACCGATTTTTTGTTTTTACAAAAATGGATAAGTTTTTTTTTTAAATTTGTACGGTCCGAATTTTTTAAAAAATAACTAAATTATTCTTATTTAATTTTTGGCTAAATTACAGAAAACCTCTCTGTAATATCCCATCTTTTCACTTTGCCCCTCTGTATTTTAAAAGCCTACATTTTGTCCCCTCGTAATTACCGAAATATGCATTTACCCCACTGCCGTCACCATTCCGTGAGTGAACCATCAATTTTTTAAAAAATATTATTAGATATACCCAAAATATCCTTCAAAAATGACGAAAAATAAGCTAAAACTCATTCTCTCTAATATAAGATAAGTGCATTTTCGTCAATTTACCTCATCCGTTAACGCCGTTGCCCCCTAAAGACAATTCGATAATTACGATGGAGCAAAATGTAGGCTTTTAAAAGATAGGGGGGCAAAGTAAAAAAGCGGAATATTACAGAAAGGTTTTCTGTAATTTAGCCTTAAATTTTTTATATTTTCTCTTGTTTTTTTTTTTTTTTTTTTTTTTTTTTCAATCAAGGATCGTCTTTCTCCTTCTTCTTTTAGCTTCCTCTCCATTCTTCTTCTCCTACATCGCCCTAATATCTATATCCTATTCTACTCTTTTATCTCAACTACATCTCATATCCCTGCTGATGTCAGCTCAAATCTCATATAGATCGCGAAAGTGAACATGCGCGCCGCATAATCGTGGATGACAATGACGATGAGGGTACGCGGAAAAGCGGTTCTGGCTAGGGAGGTTGTGATGGGCTGCACTCCACCCACAACAGTCATTAGCCAAGGAGCCTCACTCTACCGGGTAAATAACCCTGGTTGGCTCTCACATTTCCGGCTAGTGAATAGCTCTACCCGCTAAATAACCCTGGTTGGCTCTTACATTTTCGACTGGTGAATAGCTCTGATACCAACTATGACACCCCGACTTTCCATGAGTTATCCATCCTAGAACTACTCTAACTCTAACACACTTAATTCTCTTAACCTCTTAGGTGATCTTATTACTATCCAAATTGCTAAAGTCGGGTTAAGAGATTTAGTCCTATTATATCATTTATGTATATAACTAATCTAAATTTCGGAAGTGTCACAAAGGTTGCTGAAAAAGATTTAGAAATAATAATAATAATAATAATAATAATAATAATAATAATAATAATAATAATAATAATAATATTCTACTATTATGTATCGTCCCAACTACAAAAAAGCCAAAAAAAAAAAAAAAAAATGAAGAAGATGTAGTTATCATGTTAAGATGTAGTTACATTGTTCCAAAAAAATGTTACATTCTTTGAGAAAAACGCTGCACTTTTTGAGACAAAAATTTTGGATGAAAATTGTATTGCGGTCGGTTTGTTGAGGAGGAGATCGGGCCGGGGGGGGGGGGTGGGGTGGGCCACGCAGGGGGCGTGGGTGGGGGTGGGCGCTGGCTGCAGCAGGGGCGCACCGCGGGGGGTTTACTGAGGAGGAGATCGGGCCGCCGCGCAGGGGAGAGGGGGGTGCTGGTTGTAGCTGGGTCGCACGTGGGGGGAAGCTAGCTGCGCGCGGCGGAGGGGGCGGGGCGGGCGGTTGCAGCAGGGGCGCGCCGCGGTGGGGTTTGATGGGGAGGAGATCGGGCCGCCCCGCGGGGCGGAGGGGGGTGCTGGATGCAGCTGGGTCGCGCGCCCGGGGGGGGGGGGGGGGGGTGGGGGGTGGAGCTGGCTGCACGCGGCGGAGGGGGGGGGCGGGCGGCTGTAGCGGGGTGGGCTGCGGGGGGAGAGGGGGGGGGGCGAGGGGGAGGGAGGGACCATACCTTGGCCAGTGAGAACTCTTGGCCGGTTTGAGGGACCATGCCACGCCGGTGAGGACTCTTGGCCGCCGAGGAGGAGGAGCTGCTGCTGACGGGAGAGGGGAGAGTGGGTGGGTGGGAGGAGATGGTTTTGGGGGGAAAAGTTAGAGTTTCTTTTGGGAGAAAAGAAAAGAGGGGGGAAAGAAAAAATATATCAGAAATTTTTTTTTTTAACATGTAGAGGCGGTTGTGCCAAACGCCTCTAAGACGTCTCTATGGTAGAACATAGAGGCGGTTGCAACAACCGCCTCTACGCAACCGCCTCTACATGCGCCTTTTCTTGTAGCGACAACTTGTGTGATCGAATTTCTTAATAAATTCCACATACTACAATTGAGGGCGAAATAGGAGCGGGCACGCGCGCAGCATCGAGGGGCGGCGTTCTGGCGGGGGCCATGGTGGCGGGGGTGTCAATGGGTACGGATATTCAAAATTTTATCCGAATCTGAATCCGAATCCGAACGGAATGAATTTATCCGATGTTAAGCGAATTTGGATTCGGATATGGATATAAAAAATGAAAACCCGACAGATTTGGATTTGTATATGGATTTTGATTGTCTCCGATCCGAATCCAAACTCGACTCGAATCCGAATTAATTTTACGCCATATAATTTATGTGTATATAAATATTTAATATTATATTTAAATTTATATTTAAAAAAATTAAATTTAATATAATATATTTTGAAATATTGTAAAGAGAAAAAAAAAATTGTTTCGGGTTTGAATTTTTGGGTTCGGATTATGGATTTTTGGTCGGGTTCGGATTTGGATATGAATTTTTAAAATCCGTCGAATTCGAATTCGGATTCGGATTTGGTAGTCGGGTTCGGGTTCGGGTTCGGGTTCGGATTTTTAAAAATTCGTCCCGAATCCGACCCGTTGAAATCCCTACATGGCGGCGGCGGCTTGAACGTCGCATGGGGAGAGGGTGGCGAGGTGCGAGAGCGAAATGTCGAGCATGAAAAAGTTGAGCCCTCAAGCAATATAATTTTAAAAAGTGCAATTTTCGCTTAAATAATACAAATTTCGTCCAAAAAATATAATTTTTATTCAAAACGTATAATTTTCATCTCAAATAGTATAATTTTTGTCAAAAAAATATAACTTTTATGCGAAAAGGTGCAATTTTTATCTCAGGCAGTACAACGTTCTTCTAAAACAGTATAATTTTATCTTAATAGTGCAATTTCATCAGCATCTTTTTTTTTTTTTTTCTTATTCTTGACCTTTTTTGTATCAAGGATGATACATAATGATATTCTCAAAATTTTTATTTTTTATTTTTAATTCCCTATATTTTTTTCTACAGTCATTGTGTTTTGTAATTTATATCAAATCTTTGAGTCAGTATCGGCGGAAGTGTGATCCAGTTGAGAAAGTTGAGTAGAATGTTGATATTGGGGGCGGTGGTGGAGAAGGAGAAGGGAGAGAAAGCGAAGGGAAAAATAATTACAAAGATGAAGACAAATTTAGAGGACAAAAAAGAAAAAAGAAAAAAAAAAGTGTTAGTTAATTTCTTAAAAATTGAGATGGAATATCTAAAAATGAAAAAACTAGTATACTTTTACAAAAATACAAAATTAATAAATATTTTATAAAAAAAATTCGAAACTAAACTATAATGAGCCATACTTTTTTATTATTATTATTTTTTTATTATGTTCATTCATACTTGTTCAACGGCTCAGATTTAATTATTTTTAAATTGTAATATACAATAGCAGGTCACTTTGAGGAGGTACCGATTACCAGCTGTACCCAAAATAGAGTTATTTTTGTCTTTTTTTCAGGAATAATTAAGTAATTTTATCTTTATTTTAAAAAATTTTATTTTTATAAATATTATAATTTTAAATATTTCAATTTAGTGAGAGCTTTTGTTTTTGAAAAGATTATAAATTTTAAATATTCTAATTTAGTTATGATCTTAAATGGTAATAATTTAATGGTCTTTATTTAATATATTTTAAATAATTTTAATTTTAGAAAACTATATTAAAATTTAGATTATTTTAATGGTAATATTATTTTTTTAAATTTTTTTACATTTAAAATGTTCATTATCTCTAAGACTCTAACAATTAAAATATCATTATATTTTAAAAAATTTATTATCGTTAATAGTTCAAAATTATTCTTAGTTTAAAAATTTAAACTAAACCCTTGATAAATTTAATTGTTGTTTAACTAGTCGAACTAATCGATTTAATTTAATTTTTAAATTATTCGTACTAGGAAGCTAATTACATACTAAAAGATCGAGAACTAAAATTTTAAAAATTGACTAAATACTAAAAAATTTTAAACGAAAAAAAATCAAAACCAATTTAATAAATTAAATTAATTTGAAAGATCAAATTTATAAAACATACAAATAGTATAAATTTGTTTTATATTTCGATTTATCTAATTTCTCTAGGCCTCGTTTGGATAGGGGGATAAGGGGGGAATACCCCCCTTATCCCCAAATCCATACCCAAACGGGTATGGATTTTTGGGGAATCCGGGTTCTGGCCATCGGGAATTAACAGGTATGGATAGGGGGATTTGGGTTCTGGGTGCAAGCTGGAATTGGGTGGAATTGAAAATCGGCACAGGGATCGAGGAGGGATTTCTTCTTCTTCCCCATCCCGTGAGCTTCCCAATCTTGCCCTCCATCTCCTCCGATCTCGATCTCCTTCTTCTCCCATCTCCCCTCTGCGCCCCTCTCCGCGCCCCTCTCCGCGCCCCTCTCCGGCCATCTCCGGGCCCCTCTGCGTCTCTCTGCGGCCCTCCGCGCCCCTACGCGCCCCTACGCGCCCCTCTGCGGCCCTCTCCGCGACCCTCTCCGCGCCCCTCTCCGGCCATCTCCGCGCCCCTCTCCGGCCATCTCCGCACCCCTCTGCGCCTCTCCGGCCCTCTCCGGTCCCATCTGCGCCTCTCTGCGCCCCTCTGCGGCCCTCTCCGCGACCCTCTGTGGCCCTCTCCGCGACCCTCTCCGCGCCCCTCTCCGGCCATCTCCGCGCCCCTCTCCGGCCATCTACGCGCCCCTCTGCGCCTCTCCGGCCCTCTCCGGTCCCCTCTGCGCCTCTCTGCGCCCCTCTGCGGCCCTCTCCGCGACCCTCTGTGGCCCTCTCCGCGACCCTCTCCGCGCCCCTCTCCGGCCATCTCCGCGCCCCTCTCCGGCCATCTACGCGCCCCTCTGCGCCTCTCCGGCCCTCTTCGGTCCCCTCTGCGCCTCTCTGCGCCCCTCTGCGGCCCTCTCCGCGACCCTCTGTGGCCCTCTCCGCGACCCTCTCCGCGCCCCTCTCCGGCCATCTCCGCGCCCCTCTGCGCCCCTCCGCGCCCCTACGCGTCCCTCTGCGCCCCTCTCCGGCCCTCTCCGGCCCCTCTGCGCCTCTCTGCGCCCCTCTGCGGCCCTCTCCGCCACCCTCTCCGCGCCCCTCTCCGGCCATCTCCGCGCCACTCTGCGCCTCTCTGCGCATCTCCGCGCCCCTACGCGTCCCTCTGCGCCCCTCTCCGGCCCTCTCCGCGCCTCTCTGCGCCTCTCCGCGCCCTTCTGCGCCCCTCTCCGCGACCCTCTCCGCGCCCCTCTTCGGCCATCTCCGCGCCCCTCTGCGCCTCTCTGCGCCCCTCCGCGCCCCTACGCGCTCCTCTGCGACCCCACTGCCCCCCCCTGCGCCCCTCTCCGCGCCCCTCTGCGGCCCTGTCCGCGCCCATCTGTGCCCCTTTGCGCCCCTCTGCGACCCCACTGCGCCCCTCTGCGACCCCACTGCCCCCCTCTGCGGCCTCTCCGCGCCCCTCTATCAGTGCCTTACTCAGTGCACTATCAGTGCCTTACTCAAAAATTCGAGATTCTTTTTCACAAAGGTATGCCCCCCTATCAGTGCCTTACTCAGTGCCTTATTCAGTGCTTCTTATAATGTTGGTGGCATAATGTGTGCATGTCATTGCCGAAGTTAGGTGTGCTGGTTTTCATGTTGTGTTCCAATGTGATGTTTGTGTGTATGAGGCCTATTCCATGTTGCCATTTTGAGGGAAACAAGTGTGAGTATGCAAGTCTATCCCCTGTAGCACTCACATATGGACGATGATGATGATTGCCATAGGTATCTGATGGCATGGCATGTAATTACTGCACCCCCATACCAATTGGCAATCAATTGAGTCAAAAAATATTTTATAAAAATTATTTACAAACGGGTGATAGGCATTATACACACGAACAACACTTAATTGCAACATGGTCACAACCAGCACACATGAAAGGACGATGATGACGATTGCCATTAGTATCAGATGGACGGCCACTGGCTTTTAAAGCCAATGCTACCCCATACTATATGGCAATCAAGTGAGTCCAATACTTAATAACAATTTCCCTCTATTTCTACTTTATTTATTAGTATCAATGTGCCTTCAAATACATTATATAACTCAAATTCCAGATGCGTCCCTTCAAGAAACAAGGAAAACATCAAGCTAGAAAAAGTGTGGCTTTCGACCCACTTTCTAATTTCGTAGCATCTCAGGAGGGTCCTTGTGGGCAGCGTGCCCAACCTCAGACCCGAACACATAATTGGACTGATAATATGGACACAATATTTATGGCATTGCTCACAGAAGAGCATACACTTGGGAATTATGTCAATGGGTCGTTCACAACAGTAGCGTGGGTTCGAATAAATGCGGCATTCAATGCTAGGACCAATTTATCACTCACGAAGGACCAATTAAAGAATCGACTCAAAGTTTTAAAACGGACATTCAGTATGTATAACAATTTAGCCAACAAGAGTGGATGGGGTTGGGATTGTATCCACAATATCCCGACACCTGGTGATCCAACCGACTGGGATGCAGTCATAGCGGTAATGACCCTATCTTCGATGTCATAAAATTTGTTCGACACAATTGATTCGCGTAATATCATAATAATTGACATTGTACATATCTTAATCCTATTCAACAGGAAAATCCATCATATGCAAGATGTCGAGATAGGCCATTTCCGCCATATAAGGATCTCGAATTTTTGACAGAAAAAACCACGGCCACTGGCCGATATGGATTTGCATCCAGTATGCCTGCAGCACAAACTGTTGAGAGTTCATCCTCATCGTCCCCGGGTGAGGATGATACAAATCTTGGAATAAGAATGACGGGTTTTAATATCTCACCAAATCCATTTGAAGCAGGTTCATCTGCAGCGCCTCAATATGCAAATCCATGGCCGTCAGAAACCTGCGACTACCCTTCGTCAACTCCTGATATTCCCAATGTCGGAGGTAGTGCAAGCGGGAGCGGACATAGCTCTGGAAGCAAACGACCACGCTCTCCACCACCTACAAACCCTCAACCCAAACCTACCGCGTCCTCTGGGGGACGGCGCCGCAAACCAGATGCCAATAATAGTGTATTATCTGAACTTGTTAATCTAGGCAAGCAAAAACTTGAACTGGCACGTGAAATGTATCAATATGAAAAGGACTGCAAAAGTAGTATTCCAACAATTTCCATTTGCATGAGCCGTGTCTATGCGATGCCAGGCATGACTACAGAAAAAGCGCTGTGTGTAGGGGAAGCACTCAAAGATGTTAATAATCGTGAACTATTTATGACCATGAACGACGAGATGGCATTAGCGTGGGTTGAGCGTCAAGTGTCAAACCAGTCGTCTGTATATAGGGCATTTTTTCCTGGACACTAGATTTTGTTTTCAATGTGTATGACTTTGTTTGAATGCTCTTAGATGTACTTTTTAATCATCATGTAATATGCTCAGAAGACATTTCAATTTGGTTTGAATGCTGTTAGATGTACTCTTTAATCATCGACTATATTAACAAGCATGCTAGAAATACTGTTATATTACAACGTCATTTGTTGCGCTTGTCAATGTTGAATATATATTGTACTTACAGTATTAATGGGTGATTCGAGTCCTCGTCATGTGTTTTCCTCCAAAATCAATACCATAATAAGGGAGCTTTTAGATGATGATGACGACTATTGGGATGAGGTAATAGCGATGTTGGTTGAGGAAGGTTACTTTACATCTACCCATACTGTCTACAAGCAACCGTGTCGAACCCGCCCATTCACAGGGCACCAGGTGATATGTGATATATTGAATGGCCATCCTGACCGTGGGTACGATCAGTTTCGAATGCGAACAACGACTTTCATCGCACTTCGCGATGAGCTAGTCTAAAAGGGTTGTTACGAAACACACGCCATTTGACAATTGAGGAACAGTTGGGAATTTTTATGTTTTGTGTTGGACATGGGGTGGCTAATAGGGTAATCGCTGAAACATTTCAACATTCGGGTGAAACAATCAGTCGACATTTCAACAATGTGCTTCGGGCGATTGTGACGTTGAAAGACGATTACATAACATTTCCGGCGAATAATGTGTCGGTGCATGCCCGGATTAGAGATAATGTCAATTTTCACCCTTTCAAGGTATGTATGCTTTTCTATTTTTTAGTTCACTTATTTATATGTCACCAGTGTTCATTATAATAAGTGACTGCATGTTGTTTCATGTTTATTGCCAGAATGCAATTGGTGCAATAGATGGGACACATCTTCCGGTGGTTGTCAGCACGAGCAAGCAACCGAGATTCCGGAATCGCAAAGGATTTACTTCGCAAAACATGATGGCTGCAGTATCCTTTGACCACGACTTTCTATTTGTGGCCACTGGTTGGGAGGGATCTGCAGCTGACATGAGAGTACTCCGATGGGCATGCGAAACTGGAGGATTCACTGTGCCCGAAGGTATATTGTACACATCAATTTTTATTTTGCATTTCTTTATTGATGGGGAATATAGATTTTAACATTGTACATGTTGTGTAAAATTTATAGGCAAATATTATTTGGTAGATTCTGGCTATGCAAATACACACAGATTTCTTGCACCATATCGGGGGGAGCGTTACCATATTAGCCAATTTGAGGGAAACACACGAGGTCGCACTCATCGAAATCCGAAGGACCTATATAACCATCGACATGCACAGTTGAGAAATGTGGTGGAGAAAACATTCGGTATTTTAAAAAAACGGTTCAAGATCTTGACTGTTGCAACACCCTTTCCATATAAAGTCCAATGCCAGATTGCGATGGCATGTTGTGTTTTGCATAATTTTATTCGACGACACTCTGGTGCGGATGCCATATTTAACAATGTGATGGAGGAAGAACCAAATGTCGAATTAGATGTCGAGGAAACGGTTCATAGTGTTGGTACTACTGAGTCACAAAGAGGCGACGCGCTGCGCACATTTATAACAGACGAGTTATGGAATAATCGCAGTTAGTTATATATTTGATTGCAATGTAAGAAATGTGTAATATATTTGATTGTATGATTACAATGTGTTTGTAAAATTATGTATGAATTCGAGTATGTAAAGGACTTTTTTGATGTGTATTGAACTGAATTATGCGGCATTCAATGGGATTGTAAATGACTTATTATTTTCTGATCTTTATGACCATAATGGACTGAATTGTATGTGATTTAATCTTCTAAATATTATGTTTGTCCTATAATTGGGGGAATTTTTATTAGTGTAACGTCATTATTTCACACAATTGTTTGATTCGTTATTTACTTGATATCTGGTCATGACATTCTGTTTTACTGTTATTTAACATCCAGATAGTTATTATTAGTGCTTGAATTTTTTACAATTTTTGTACTCACTATTTCACCATTTATGATTAATTTTAAAAAATAATAAAATATGCTATTAATCAACCTTATAATAAATTTAGATTAATATTAAATTATACTATAAAAATATTTAAAAGGACAAAATTAAAATTTTCTTAGCTATTGTTTACTGGTTAAACTGTCAAACATTTTAAATATTTTAATATGTAATTTTCTATAATTTTTTAGTATTTTTATTTATTTATTATATATTTTTAATTATTTTTTATAATTTTAAATAATATTTTAAATTATTTTAGGTTGATTAATATAATAAATTATTTTATTTATATAATAAATTATTTTTATTTATAAAGGGCAAAATAGTCAATACACAAATTTATCACTTATCAATTCTTCTTATTCCTCTATACTCAACCAAACACAATTTTTACCAATTCTTCCTATTCTCCTTATTCCTATATAATTTACCAAACTACAATTTAAAAATTGACTAATTCCGGTATAACTCATAAAACGAACCAAACGCAAATTTAAATTAATTAATTTGCTAAGATCAAATCTGTACCTATCCCCGGTATAACAAATTTTTTCTATTTCGATTTATCTAATTTCTCTACAGTTCTATTTTTATTTACTTTATTAAAAATCTATGTTGGAGATTTATTATAAGCTTAAATTTTAAATTGTATAGTAAATAATTACTCAGTTTAAATTGCATTTATACTGTTTAAACTTATAGAAGAATTTTATATGCTGTTTAGTTGTGAAACTATAAATTTATTATCAATTTATATTTTAAATTATAATATATGATCTTATTATTTTAAAAGATCAAATTTTACTATTTAAATTTGATTTAACTTAGCCCGTACAATTCTATTATAAAAATAAATTTTATTATACCATATATTTCTATTAAATCAAATATTTAAGCACATTGAAATTTTTTAAAATTGTAATACAAAATTAATGTTTAGATTAAAGAAACTTAAAAATTCTTTAAACAAATTAAGATCTTTAAATTAATATTTAAATTGCAATTCTAAAACTCTTTAAATTAATGCCTAAATTGTAATTCAAAAACTCTTTAAATTAATGCCTAAATTATAATTCTAAAACTCTTTAAATTAGTGCCTAAATTGTAATTCTATTTTTTTTTAAATTAAACTCTTTAAATTAATACCTAAATTGTGATTCTAAAATTTTTTAATTTAAATTTTTTAAATTAATGCCTAAATTATAATTCTATTTTTTTTAAATTAACCTCTTTAAATTAATACATAAATTATAATTCTAAAACTCTTTAAATTAACGCCTAAATTGAAATTCTATTTTATTTTTTAAATTAAACTCTTTAAATTAATGACTAAATTGTAATTCTAAAACTTTTTAGATTAATGCCTAAATTGTAATTCTAATTTTTTTTTAATTTAAACTTTTTAAATTAATGTCTAAATTGTAATTCCAAAACTCTTTAAAATAATACATAAATTGTAATTCTAAATTTTTTGAAATTAAACTCTTTAAATTAATGACTAAATTGTAATTTTAATTTTTTTTTTTAAAATTAATGCCTAAATTGTAATTCTAATTTTTTTTAATTTAAACTTCTTAAATTAATACCTAAATTGTAATTCTAAAACTCTTTAAATAAATGTCTAAATTATAATTCTAAAAATTTTTAAATTAATGCCTAAATTGAAATTCTAAATTTTTAAATTAAACTCTTTAAATTAATGCCCAAAGTATAATTCTAAATTTTTTTTAATTTAAACTCTTTAAATTATTGACTAAATTGTAATTCTAAAACTTTTTAAATTAATAGCTAAATTAGTGAAGAAATTTTAATTAATATTTTTTTGTGATGTTTAATTACGAAAATATCCTTTTTATAAAATTGCATGTTAATCTATTAATAAATAAAATTACCTTTTTATTCTTTGTCAATGAGAATATTTTTATTATTTATGAAAAAAAATAGTAAAGTATTTCTCAACTATATTTGTCAAATAAATTATAAATTTGAGTATATTTATTAATTTGCAATTGAGGTAATTTTATAAAATGTTGATATACCCCTCAACACAGACCTACTTTCACACTACCCTTCAAAAATATTTGTCTTCAAATATCCTTTTCTAAAAGCCTTATAAAACTCTTTCCAATAAACACTTAAAATAGAAATATATAAGAAAAAAAAACCTTTTAAAAATATATTTAAAACAAAAGGTATATATATATATATATATTTTAAAATTTTAAATTTTACAAGGGTAGAGAGGCAATTTTCTCTTTGTCGAATATTTTAATTTTTTTACACAATGAGAGAACTTTAAAAGGCTTTATAAACTTAACAAAATAAAATAACTTAAATAAATTTATAAAAAATACAGTTAGTAATCCTAATAAAAAAAAAAAAAAAAAAAGGAACGTAGTTCAAAAAGTCCTATTATTCGAGGGGCGTGCATACATTTTAACCTCAGACATAGGTTCCCACTCGTGGGGCCCACATGTCACTATCATAACCGTGACACACAACCGTGACACGAAAACCCCCTCTGGTTCACGCTCACGGGCACTCGTAACGGATTCCCGGTGACGTACCCAATTATAAAAAACTAAGATCCGCTCCAATCCGTCTCTCACGAACCTCTCGTGCGACCCCCCCCACCCTTTCGCACCTTTAAACCGTTACTCCCACCCAACCATCCGATCCGCCACGTGTCGCTTATCCGAGCCCGTTCCACCGAAACCGTCACGCCGAAACCGCTTCGCTCCCGCTAATGGGTACCTTGGGCCCCACTCCACCCCACTCCCCGCACCAAATCCCGTTCCCAAAACAGCAACGAGATCCAAAAGGCCAATAAAACCGTTCCACGTGTCATCCACTGAATTCGTATTGGTCGAATTCGGTGTTCGGTGTTTCGAAAGATTCAGCGGCGGATACACTCCGTCGCGGGGGGGTGGGGTGGTGTCGTCGTCGTCTTATAGCGAGCGAGGGGAGACCAAGTTGTCGCTTGGCCCTTCCCTTCTCTTCCTCTTTTTCCCCCTTTCCCCGATTCTCCCAAATTCACATGTAAGCGAAAACGCGATTCGAGCGATGAGCAAAAAAAAAAAAAAAAAAAAAAAAAAAAAAAGAAAAAGGGGAAAGAATGAAAAAACCCTAATTATTATAATGATAATTACGCGGTATTTTTGACGAATTTTTAGCCTATTTTCTCTGATTTTTCGTTCTTTTTTTGTTTTTGTTGTTTTTTTGTTGTTGTTGTTGTTGTACTCGGTTCTAACTGCTCGCTCGAATTTTGGGTAGGTCTAGTGATGGGGGGCGGAATCTGATCTGGGTGTTGCAGGGCCACAACTTTCTCGGAGATCATGATTGATCCAGCGATCACAGGTTCGGGCAAATAGATCTCTCTCCCAATTTTTCCTTTTTTTTTTTTTGGGTTTTTTTGGATGCGGTGGTGGTGTTGTTGCGCTGAGATCGAGTGTAATGTTTGATGTTTGGGGACTGGATCGCGGGTGCAAGGATTGGGGATTGGGGATCGGGGATCTTATGAATCGGGAATTGTTGGTTTGTGATCTTTTGTGCTTCTAGGTTAAATTCGTTGTTTTGATCTATGTGTAAAGCGCTACTTTTCTCTCTCTCTCTTTTTTTTTTTTGATGCCTGATTTCAATTTTGAGTCTTGATTTCTAGGATCGGTTTCTATAGAGCCACTAACGACTGATTTTATTTTTGTTCTTCTTTTTTTTTCCTGATAAATTTGGAGAGTTAATTGTTGGTGCTAGTGAGAATTAGGTATAATTGGTGAATGCGAATTCATAAGATGTAATTTAGGTTCTTTTTATGATAAAAAAATCTGTTTTTATCTATGCTTTTGACACTTTCTTTGGAAATCATACACACATTTTCTAATTTTGGCATAATAATAGTTCCGTCAAGCAGTTCATCGCTGTTGCTTTCAACATTAATCTGTTATAGGGAGACTAGAGCAAATCATATGACACCCCGAGACAATGCATTTGGAAGTAGATTGTGAAACAATGTCTCCTAACATTCAAAGTGTTTATTGGATTGCTATTTTTCCATCTCTAATGGTTTATCTTTTATTGGATTGCTATTTTTCCATCTCTAATGGTTTATCTGAACTTTCCTAGTCATTCAACAGACTCGTTTATACTCGTTTATAACGTTGGAATAGTATCTGAATGACATCTAAGCAAGAATTTAAGTGCCCATCGGCACGGGCCGTATCTATTGTGTTTTATCGTGCCAACAGGATATCGGCACATTACTGTCCTCCTGCTGATACCACAGTTCAAAACTTTTTTTTTTTTTTTTTCAATTAGTAAGTAATTTTTTCAATAAAGTTCAAAAGATTTGATAAAGATACATAATAAGTAATTATAATATTTTGTTGTTAAAAAAAATATATTTTATATCATTATGTATTGGCACACATTTATTTTTTGTTAATGGTATGCATCGGCACAGCCCGACACATACTGTGTCGTATGGTGCCAACAAGTTTTCGGCACGACCCCGTGCCACGGCACTTAAATTTTTTTATTTAATGCCCATCATATATTTTATAGCCTGCAGAAAACCTTAATTTTTTAAAAATAAAGGGTTGAACACCCAGTGCCAATGTCGTGCTGATGCATGCTGAGATAAGGGGTCCATGTTTTGACGCAACATACGCTGTGCGCCTCATCCTGGTGACCAAGTGTTGGGACTGTAGCATAGCATGGCATAGTAAACGGTCATCCTTCTTTGGACTCATCTTAAGCTCTTTATACAAACAAACAGAACATCCTTTGTTGAAAATATAGGCGAAAGTAATGCTAGTTTGCTCAAGTATATGAAATAGATCATTTGAGTGATAGAACAAGAATAAGCTAGAACCATGAAATGTAAAGATGGCTTTGATTGGTTTATGATTTGACTCTTATGGTTGAAAATTATGGCTTGGAAGTGTGATTAGGACTATAAGAAATCAAATTGTATGTTAGGGTAGCTTCTATGTCAACACTGTCATAATTGGATGTACAGATTTTGCCTTTGCCCCCAATATCCTCATGCTTAAAGATATTTAGTGTTGTTACTAAGCTTTTCTATTTCATTTTGTCCGTCTTTTCTTATGTCATCTTTTTATCCACAGATAAAATGCAAGGAAACCGTGAGGCATCCTTTGGATGCCTCAAGGCAAATGCTCCTCAAGGAAGTGGCAATTCGATTGAGGGGTTTCCTGAGCCCAAAGATGAAAAGGTCAATTATTCAGGTGATAGTATCAAATCAGACAGCAATTCAATGATATGGGAGGTTTCTCCACCTCTAAATCAAGGTTATCCTCGACCATTCTACCGACAAGAGATTTTAACATGGCCATATATCTATCCTGACTACCATGTTCTTCGTCAAAGCCAACCACATGCAGTTGAGAACCATTTTTATCACATGAATCGGGATTACAGTTTTCCTGTTGAGAATCGAATTCAATATTTACCATACAAGCTGTTCTCTCAAAACTATCCCCATGATGTACAACTTCAGGAGTTTCAATATTTTGTGGTTATCGACTTTGAAGCAACGTGTGACAAGGACAGGAATCCACATCCACAAGAGATCATTGAATTTCCTTCTGTTTTAGTCAACAGTGCTACCGGACAACTGGAAGCATCCTTTCAAACCTATGTGCGGCCCGCATATCATCAACTTCTCACTGATTTTTGCAAGGAGCTCACTGGTATCCAGCAGATTCAGGTTAATATGGTTTTATTTTTGTCGATTTAGTTCTTTTATAGCTTGTGGAATAGTAAACAATTGGTTGTTGCATCTTGTTATTCACTTGAATTTTTTGGTATGAGTATTTCTGCTTTAGGAATCTGCTCTGCCTTTTATAGTACTTAGAAGTACTCCACATATTTGTATTCTAGATATACTGAAATATTGTCCACTCTTAATCACTTCGATCTTTTAGTTGCTTGCTTTTATAGTGTACGATAGTTCACCCTTGGGATCACTCAAACTTACTTCACTGTTTCTTGTTTTTCTTCATTTACAAAAAGGAATTGTTCTCCGAAAAAAATCAATGCCTGTTGTGGTTAAACAATTTATTGAATGCTTTGCAGTCAATTGAATATTTTGAGGTGATGAGCGTCTGTAGGGGACAAACTTCTGCGGGCATTTTCAATTTTTTCTGTCTACCCCACACCATTCTTTATGAGCATACCCTTGCAAATTGAAGATTTGTTCTACTAAACTGTACGGTATTTAGCGTGAAATTGTCAATTTTGGTTCCATATTTTAGGTTGCTTTGTATTTAGAGAAGTTCGGTTGAGTTTTCATGGATCTGAAGGATTTACACTTTCTATACTGCCTAATGAGCTAGAAATCATGCATGCATTTCTGGAACTTTGACATAATTAAACTCTGAACCTGATAGCAGAATGAAGTGTCCTCTACTGGCAATAATTTTTGCCTATTACTAGGCCAAACTTAACCATATCAAGTGGGCATTGCCCCAAATGGACGGGCCTTGTCCAAAGAGTATAAGTGACCTCTACCGGCAATAATTTTTGCCTATTACTATGCCATACTTAACCATATCAAATGTGCATTGCCCCAAATGGACGGGCCTGTCTAAAGAGTATTTCTGCTAAAATATATGTTTCTTTCGCTAAGCAACTTTTGGAGATAATAATTTGAAGTTTGCATTATATTGTATGTTGAATAATAGTTTAAATTAAATGCTGAATGTTATATAACATAAACTGAATCTAGAATGTTTGTATGCCGAATGGTTGTAAACAAGGTACCCGTACACAGAATTGCTAAACCTGATCATCCTGTAAATTATTGAGTGACTGCTGTTATATCTTGGAACGGCACATGCTATTTGCCGCGTAAGCAGAATAACATAACCCACTAATTTGATAACTAACATCTCTCATCTCATGAGCTTTTCTAGTCATCTAATAGCTTATCCCACTCATAGAAAACACTTATCTATGAGAAGTCTCTTCTTCCTTTTTCGCCCTTGTCTATGAGCAAGTCTCTTCTTCCTCTTTCGCCATTGTCTATGAGAAAGCCTCTTATTGCTTTTTCATTACCTGTTTTGATTCTCTCACCTCAGCTCGAACTTCGAAGTGTTGAATGTTAGGTAGAAAGAAAGAAAAACTTTTCATGGCTAAATTGTTCTTGACAAGAATGAAAAATTCCATCTGCTGCTTCATTCAATACCATGAAACTTGAGTTGCAGAAGAAAGAAAAAAGCTTATGCCTACCCAAACAAGGCCCTTATGTTTTGCCACGTCAAAAATGAACTTTTCAGATTTGCATTAGTTGTCCTAGTTTAGGATGCAAGTTTGGACATGTTTGCCATCTGGATATCCTACAATAGTAAAACTTCTGTTTACCATTCTTTGTGGTGATTTGTTTTTAATCTAATTGAGGATATGTGTTACCCAAGTTAGTTGTGAGAATTAGTTGAAATAAGGCACCTACTTCTGGTTCCATTTGCTGAAGTTTCATAATCTACTATTAATATAAAAAATATATGGTCTGAAATTGGGTCCTATCCTATTGAACTCAAAATAATATAGTCGTAATTTCTTACTCATAGGGTGCATCAGACCCTCACCTATGCTGCATGAAAACTTGGGTCTCTTTTTTTGGACTTACCCTCTATTTCTGTGTCAAATGATTGGTTGGGCAGAATAATGTTGTTTCTTAATATTCAAATCATTTCATCTGACAAGCTGCGTAGAAGGTGGATATTAGTGTTTTGGTACATTTTATTAAGGTGCAGGACAGATATTTTTGGTCACCGACGGTGTGTTTGATTTCATTTGTCTATTTGATGTTTAAATTAATCGATTGAAACAAATTGATCCTTTGGAACAAATGTATTTGCAGAAGTTATTTTCACAGGTTAAAGATAGTAGTTTGTGCAGCTACTTATTGGCTGACAAATAGAGTTGTAGAGTTCCACATTACATTATATTTTTCAAACAGAGAGTGCATTCTTTCAGAAATTCACTAAATAAGATACCTCCTAGAGACTGTTTGTTGGAGTGAGGTGAATCTGTAGGCAAAAGATATTGCAAGCTTTCACAGGCAAGCTAGCATTTCGGGACTCAGATATAATTCAAACCTTGTGACTTTGTGATGCCCCTGTAGCACCTACGAATGTTAAGTAAATATTGGTCCATTTTTTCAATTAGTGGCACAAAAGAAAATAGATTTTCTTTCAGGCATTCAAATTAGCTTTCATGCCGAGATATATTTAACTCAAGTATTTGTGTGAAAGTTGTTGAACCATACATTTCTTTTTAGGCCATCCACTGTTTTATATAACTCCTCTTCATTCTCATTGAACATGAACTCCACCATATATTTCTAAGAATTTGTAAATTTAGCTTCTTTTTTTTTTTTCTAAATGTTGTTTGATATGTCAAATATATGCAACTATATTAAATCAGCTGTGATTTGCTTCTGTTAGTGCCTTGGTACATGGGGAAGATCACTTGTTGTGTAGAGTCTAGTTATGGTTCAAATATGGAAAAGACATTTGTTAGAATATTATGCATTCTACACTTCATTTGATCTTATCCGGATTTGGCATGATCTTATCTAGATCTAGTACAGTTATATCCAGATTTGGTATTCTAAACTTCATTTCCTGATTGTTGGGGTTTAGAAGAGTCCTAGTTTGATTCAAAGAAGTAGTCAGATTGTTAAAATTCGTAGTAAGGATAGCATTGGTTTGTTATTTACACGGTAGATTTTCTTCTGCATGGACAAATTCATTTGTTTTTTCAGCTGGACTTCACCCTACTCTATTTTATCTAAATCTCACTTGGTATTCTCTTCTTTGTTTCTCCTTTTTATTTTCTTCCTGAATATTAAAATGTTATGATATATTAATCTTTCGGCATAAGGCTCAAACTAAATGTGATTCCAATTGCATTGTTTGGTTTAATCTATTGTTTAAGCGAATTGAATCTTACTTACCAACAAGGCGACAACTGATGTAGGATGGATTTCGTGAAGGATTTCAGATATCAGGGCAAGGACTTGTCTTAGGGATGTTTTCCTTAATTGACTAAATAGAAGGATGGTTGAATAGGATGGGATGTCAAGGGATTTGGGGGTATAATGTGAGTCATAAAAATGCTTCCAAATCCTTTCATTCTAGTGGCAACATTCTAGCTTGGAAGTAACCCAGCACATAGGCTTTTTTAATTAAAACTCTACTAGTTTTTTTCTTTTTTGCAGAAAATGTTACCGTCATTTTTTTTTGCTCGCATTTGATGTTTTAGGACCAATCTTTTGCTCCATTATAGGATAATGATCTACAGTTTTGAATGATCTGTCCACATTCCACAGTTTCACAAGGTCTCATTACGTTGATCCCTCGAACCGTGCATTGTGGTCATGTAGTGGGGGGTCAAATTGGTTCCAAGTTGCTATAACCTTTTCATTAATATAAATGATTTTGCTTCTAGGGCTAGTTTAATGTCATGTCAAGTTTGATGATTTGCACTTTTGTTTTTAAAACTAGTGAACTTCTACATGTAAAGTAGGAATCTCAGTGCTAGTCCTAGGAACCTTTAAAAATATCTTATAGTGGTCTGTTTTATCGGGGTCGTACTTGCATAATTTCTGGTAGATGCTTTAACTACAAATGAAGATACATGGAGAACAACTTATAGAGAAGAAACAATACCAGAGGCTTATTTTCCACTAATGTGTTGGATGTTGGAGAATAATTTGTTTATCTTGTAGTGTGACAAGTACATATATTAATATTTCAACTTTGGTTGTTTTCTAATAAGCCCACTAAAATCATGTTTTGGACAGAATAGTTCTTCAAAGGCTGATCGCCTGATCGAGTGAGACATTGTCATGCATCTTATACAAGGATTAAAGTGCCGTGGCACGGGGGTGTGCCGGCCGTTGCCTGGCACAATACGGCACAGGCACGCTTGCGTGCCGACACATGGCACGCTTGCGTGCCGACGGGCACGCACAACCTCCTAGTGGTACGCTTTGGCACGGTCTTATTTTAGTTTTTTCTGTCCAATAAGACTTTAAAATGTTATTTTAAAAGTTTTAAAGCAATATTTATTAATTTTGGCTATGTATTGATTTGTCTTGATCTAATGTCAATAATAACTTACTAACTTACTAGTTAATAGCTTAATATAGTAGTAGTCTTTTTTATAGGTGAAGTTAAATGCAATTACAACTTATAGTATTTTTTCTTTAAATTTTTATAAAAATTTGCAAGATCCATTCGTATTGATTCGATGAAAGATCATATAATAACTAGACTAAACTAGAATGAGACCCCAAGTGCATTGATAGTTTTTTTTCATTTTCAAATTTTTATAAAATATTTATGAAAAATTAAAGAAATTTATTTTTTTTCTAAATTTTTTAAAAAATTATAAAATTTGTCCATAAAAATTTAATAATAAACCATACTATGAATAAATTAAGCAATAATAAAAATTGATTAACTTTTTTTTTTTCTTTTATTTTTTAGAATTTTAAAAATTATAAAATATAAATATGAGAAAATTATTTTTTTTTAAAATTTTTATGGAAAATTTGTAAGTTCATCCAAGAAAATTAATTTTTCTTAAATTTAAATAAGAAAACTTGTGCAATTTATTTATGAAAATTTAACACTAAACAATGTGACATATACATTAAGTAAATTCAAATATCAATTGTTTCTATTTAGTTTTCGATTTTATTAGAATTCTCATATTTCTAAATCTAATAATAAAATTTTCAGACTTAAGAATGTCTTAAATCTCGCACAAAATACTAAATTCGTACAAAAAAATTAAAAATGGACTTTATAATGATTAAATCAAGTGGATATATTTTCAGTTTTTTGTAAATTGTTAATAAAAATTTGTATAATTTCATATTTCTTTACAAAAGAAACTTTACAAGTTAAATATATTCTAATGTATGGAAAAAAAATTTAAGTTGTAAATTTCTTGACTTACCTAATAAGTAGATCTTCGATTTTACTATATTTTTACCTTTTCTTTTAAGATCGAAGTAATAAAAAATAATAAGAGATTGAAAGAAAAACTAAAAAAAAAAAATTATGAGAAAAAAGGGAAGAAAATAAAAGAAAGGAAAAAAATAGAGTAAGAGATGTGAGAGGAAAGAAAAGAAAGCGCAGAATAGAAGAAAAGGTAGAAATGAAAAGAAGAAAATAGATGAGAGAGGGATAAAGGTCTTTTCAAGAAACCAAAAAATACAAAAGGTTGAAGTAAAAAAAAAAAATTAAGCGGCACGTACTGTGATACTCTCTGGGTATCGCTCTGTCTCGTTCGATACTCAGAGGGTATCGCGGTTTGTTGGCGTTCGATACGTATCGCTCGTGCCGTAAGGCACAGATGGATACTTATGATCTTATGTGTCAATTTGTTGATAGATGGCCGATATATCTTTGTGTAGTTATTTCATGAGAGCTGAGTTAGTGGAGTAAACAATGGAATATTTATTCTTGGAATGATGGTGGAAGAAGTGCAACTGAAGAGAAGGAGCCTACTCTAAATAGTTATCTATGGAAATTTTTATTGGTGCATTTATTCAGTCTTAGAAATCTCAAGGGTCATCCTGGTATGTGTGGAGGTATGATTCAGTCCGTCATTCAAGCCACGTATCCCTTTGGTAGTGAACCATGCCTTCTTAGTTGTTCTGTAAGGTCAATGAAGCAAGAACAAACTCATTTCCTCGTTGAATGGATTGAGTTGGTATCTTAATGGCTTTGCCTGGTTACCTAACCTAGCAGTTATTCAGCCTGTAATGACCAAGATAGAATCTAGTTGCTGACAAGCAAGAAGAGCCTGGTTTAGTATATTTTCTATGCCACTTTCCTTCTTGCCCAACCATGCTATCTATGCATTTAGTACCCTTAAAGGAGTCTGTTTTCTACAATATTCTTGATTTATCAGCACTAATGCTTTTGTAATGATTTTGAGATAAGGTATTCTCCAATCCCTTTCTCAAATTCTCAACTGCATTCATACTTTTTGTTCTTTTGGCTTATCATCCCCTAACTTACCGTTATCCTCCGGCACTTTTTCCTCTTGTTTCATAGAACATCGTATTTTGTAGTTAGAGATGATTGGTTGAAATTTTAATCTGTTGTATATCTGCGGCCTTATTGTAATGGGCTTGTGTCTGGTGATAGTTGGTAGAATAGCATTAAACGTCTTCTTTTCCATATACTTCTAGGTGGACAGAGGTGTTTCCCTGAGCGAAGCTCTGCTTATGCATGATAAGTGGTTGGAGGACAAAGGGATTAAGCACAAGAACTTTGCTGTGGTGACTTGGTCTAACTGGGATTGTCGTGTAATGTTGGAGTCAGAATGCAGATTCAAAAGGATTAGGAAGCCTCCCTACTTTAACAGGTAGATTTCTTTTCCATCTAATTTGGTTGTAGTCCGTCATGCCCTTTTATCTATAATCCAAGGATTTCCCGTGCTGACCCGTGCTAGCCTAGCCCGTACCGTGCCGAGGCCGTGCCGGCATGAGACACAGGCTTGTGCTAATATTGTTTTGATTTTTTTTTTTTTTTTTTTTTTTTTTTTTTTTTTTTGAGTTTTGGGCCTTTGTGTTTTTTTTAGATGAAAGTTTTACAAAAGTTCAAATGCATAATGGGACCATCCTTTAATACAAAAATACAAATAAGATCTCCCCCATTTTTTTATAATCATTTTAGATGTTTTGAATTTAAATATGGTAGTGTTTTTCTATAAATTTTATCCAATTATGACTTTAGTTTTGTTTTCATACATATGTTATTATAGTAGATATAATTTAAATTTCAATTATTAAGATTTTTTTGGCTCTATTCTTTCTAAATTGTGCGAGATATAACGTTTGAGCTATTTTTATGGCTATAAGGGATATTAAAACTATCTAGAAAGGTATCTTTTCTTAATAAATTGAAAAAGAAGACTCTTGCCAATGTGCAGTGGTGTGGCAGTGGCATAGGAGGGCGTGCCGACAATGGCATGCCCTGTACCACCGTGCTGTGCCGTGCCGTGCTTGCTGGCACAACAGTACAGGGCGTGGCAGTGGCATGACAATTCTTGTTGTCAAGTGGCAAACTATTGTCGACATTTTGCATCAAATGGGTGTCTTTGGTACTATATTAAGAGAAGATAGTATTGATTCTTTTGCTTGAAACAAAGATGAGATTCATTGAATTCACCATTTCCTTTTCTCTCCTATCCTTCTCATCTTTGAAAACCCAAGTTATCTGATTTGCATACCCATATCAAAATCTGCCAAAGTTGGTTCCAAAAAATGAAACTCAGGAAAGCAGAGTAGGAATTACTAAAATTTGACGATTTGGGCATTGCCAAACAACATAAAGATCCTGTCTCCTAATACTTTCCTGTTTGCTATTTTTGTTTTTATGAAATCATGGATCTATTATTTTCTACTCACAGACTATGATTAGTTGCTTTCTTTCAAGAGTGGTTAAAAGACCAAAGTTGTTTTCCATTGTGATACTGATGTGTTTTATTTTTTAACTGTGGTGAGTGAACAGGTGGATCAACTTAAAGGTCCCATTCCAGGCGGTATTTGGCGGCATCCGCTGCAACCTAAAGGAGGCCGTCCAGCTAGCAGGCCTGGCATGGGAGGGCCGTGCACACTGCGGCCTCGACGACGCCCGCAACACCGCCCGCCTCCTCGCCCTACTCATGCACCGCGGCTTCAAATTCTCCATCACTAATTCTCTCGTGACCGACCCGTCCAACCGCCCAATAACAACAACCCATCAGCTGATCCCCGACCGTCCATCCAACCTGAACCATTACCAAACCCTAAAACCGAAAGATCTGGTGGCGCCCCCTGTCCAGTTCCATCCGCTCATGGACCCCGTGGGGAAGGATAGGCACATGTACTGCTTCTGCGGCGTGCTAAGCAGCCGTTGCGAGGTTCGCAAACCCGGACCTGCCCAGGGCCGCAGCTTCTTCGGGTGCGGCAACTGGACGACTGCAAGGCGGGCGCAGTGTAACTACTTCGTGTGGGCGTCACCATAAAAGATCTCTAGGATCTGGTCTCTCTGGCGATCTGCATAAGAATCGGTGAGGTACTGCAAAACCGCCCGAGGGAATAATTTAAATAGGTGCTTGGGGTGATCTTTCGTCGTATATATATATATAAGTATATATATAGATAGAGCTCTCTGCTCATGTGGTAATGGAAGATCTAGGTAGTGTCCAACCTGTGATACTGACTTCTTGCTTGATAGAAGAAAATGGGGATCAGATGCTGCTTAGGATACTTTGACCTCTAAATAATCTCTCAGTTGTGGACCTTTTCCTCTTCTTTTTCTTCTTCTTCTTCTTCTCCTTCTTTACTTTGTTTAATGGAGGCTTGCTTTGTGCAATTATGGTTTCTGCTACTTAACAGGCAAAGATGTGTCTGAGCCTGAGGATGGAGATGAAATGAATTGGAGAAATGCTAAATCCATGTAGACACCATCTAGAGTAGAAAACTTTAGCTGCAAATTCTCAGTGTATTATGTCTTAAAGATCCAGTTATTTGTAGTTGAATTATATTACCATCTCTTTGTTTTTAGTTGTTTTGTCCTTGTAGTGTTGTAGGACAATAGATTAGGGTGTTTGCACACAATTTTGTGATGCAAATGTTTTGCTGCAAAATGACTTTTTCTTTCTGATGCAAATGTTTTAAAAAATATATTAGGGTGTATTATTCACACAATTTTATGTAGTTTTATTAGTTTTCAGCTATTCCTGGTACAAATTGCCTTTTTTTAAAACACTTATTTTTGCATTTTCAGATGAGTAAGTTATGCTACCTAAATGCAGCTATGGATTTATGAAAGAATAATCAGAGGATAAATGACAAAGAAGATAACTGCATCCTACATGGAAAGATTTTCTCTTTTTATATTCCAATCCAACATAAATGAAGTGAAAATGTGTATCAACCTATAAGAACTAAAATGCAAGATATCTGCTGGCTGTGTACCTCTGGGCTGTCACCATTATGCATTTTGTTTTCTGGGTAATTTACACCAATAATCCTCAAATTGTTCAGCAGGATGTCGTTTCAGTTCTCAAACTATCAAGTCAATTGCAATCAAACTATCAAGTCAGCAAAGGGCATATCGGTTAGTATCGAGATTTCAAGTTCGAAACTTCTTAGTTGCTTCCTATTTTCAGTTATTTTTAAAATGATCGAAACAGGTATCATGTTACTTTTCTCTCAAACAAAAAAAAAGTATTGGCATATAAATATTTCAATTCTGGCACTTCAAAAGTGATAAATAGTGGTTTTATGATCAATTGATTTAGAGGCAGAGCAGTCAGTCAATATCACATGAACTTACTTTGCTGCTATCAGATTCAAATATCAGACCCTGGTCATGAAATCTGAATAACAGATTGAGGTTCTTGGGCATTAATTTAACTCGAAAGGGTAAATTAATATCAGTAGTTAATCCGATGTCATAGAATAATGTTAAGATGCGCAACATGAAATTAAATATATTAGTGTAGATCTAATTTCATTCAAAACATACAAGTAAGCTCATTGAATATGCATCAGTAGATAGATAGATAGATAGATCATAACTTTCCATATTTTGCTTCGAATAAGTTGTACAAGTTCGAGCTAAACCTTCTCTTCAATCCGCCACTGGTTAAACTAAACTATTTGTTAAACTTCCATAACATTCGACATTTGTTTATTTGTTTCCAGTTCGCGACATTCCCCGCTATTTTGACTTCTATTCTCGGTTATCTTGAAATAGCAGAATAACGTAGCACTGAAACAAACTATACATATATTACAAAATTGATCAAAAGATCATAACACTTATTATTATTATTATTATTATACTTCATTTTGTTACATGTATCATATAACACCAATATACAAATAGTAATTAGTTTTGGAGAAAACACATACTATGCAGTAAAATGCATCTCTCTCAATAAATGTCCAATATTTACAGATACAGAATCCCTGTCCCCAAACTGTAGCATAGGCCTGGATAAGTTGATGAAGCTGGAAATTTGAAGTATACGCCAGCACGGCGATTCTTGCAAAATCAAGCCACCATACAGCAGTTAAGATAGCGCAGAAACTTCTTTCTTTTCTGCACCAAGTCAAAGAGATGTGTAAATAGCAGTATAAACCAAGGGCACTAGTTTGAATGCCGATGCGCGCGCGCAATGTTGATGTTGCTATTTGATGTGCCAGTACAGATTCTCTTTTACTCATTCCCATCTCCCACACAATTCCTAATTATATTGTGTAGTACTATTTGGCTATTGATAACTATTTTGATCTTTCCATATAACGGTGGCTGTCGAATAATCTCTTCTTTTTTTATATATCAGATGGTTCAGTTTTTCCTCCTCTTCTTAAAAAAAAAAAATCATCTCTATTATATTCTCAGGACAAATGTTTGGTTAGGAATAAGTCGAGAATAGTAGAAGACATCTCCATTGTCCACTTCCACATTGTTCAGATTTTCATCAAACTACTTGGCACTGTTTGAATGCATGTAGCCCTGCAGATCCCTTTCATTTGCTCGCTCTCTCGACAGTCGACAGCGTGTTATTATTGCGAGAAACTACAAAATTAAGTTACTAACTGGTAACGCGAAATGAACTTCTGCATTGCCAGTGCCCATGAAATGGTAATTTCAGAGTCAATTGCAGTATCAGTTGAGTTGTATCAACTCAACTCATGTTCTTCGTTTAGTTCTTCGGTACTAAGAAAAGGATAAAATAGTCACATTAAGGTTTAGTTCACGTAGTACGGTTCTACGCTACGACTACGTTGTGAGGAACTATCATTTGAAATGTTAGCAAAAGTTAATATGCATACACTCTTAAAGACCACTGCACTGCAGTATCTAAAAGCTTAAGATCACAGAAGCCTCAATGTTGCGATTCCTCGAAGTCGAACAAGTTTATATCAATCAAAGAAGGAAGAAAAGGCGAAGAACACATGCAATGCGAGAAGAGACTAAACATGTAATTCAGGCAGGGGAGATTACCGTCACGCTGCCATCTTCGTAGCGCTGATACGTCATGAGCTCCGCTCCATTTCCAAGGCTTGCCCGCCTCACGTCGGTTTTGTGTTGCTTCTTATTAGCGCGGGCACGCGAGAAGACCATGGAGTAGTCCGGCGTGCCAGCCTTCTGATCCCACCCTCCAAATTGAGGAACAGACATCCAGGCATTTTTCTGAAATTCAATCAAGCACAGCCCCAGAAATAAGTTTTGAGTACTCAGAAAAGAAAGAACTGACAGTGTAAGATGTATTTTTACAGAATGCTGAATGATGCTACATTTGACATGCAGAACAAAAGCCATGCACAAAATTAACAGAAAATGGATCAAGAAAAGACTTTCGAGGGGATTGCAACATCGAGGCAGACTGATCTCTCCATTGACATCAGATAAAAACTGGACTGACACAAAGAAGATTAAAATGAGAGCAAAATGTCCCAATTTTACATCAATACTTTGAAATAATGTGACATCAATACAATCTCTATGATGGTGATGTATTCTTGTTATCACAAGAATTAATCCTATTTAGTGATGCAGTGACCTTTTTGTAAGAGCCTAAAAATAAAATCATAATTTACAATCGTAGAAAAATAACCCCGATAAAATAAATTATCCTTGTATAACTTGTTTCGACACTCAAAAAGAGAGCTCATTTAGATGCATGATCATCTTATTCCGCATGCATATTTTTTTTATTTGCCAAAGAAGATTGCCGACGGAGGAGATAAAACTTCTGATCGGCGTGTCGAATCGTTGGCGCTAATCATTAATCCCAAAAGCTCAAGCTGTTAGAAATACGCAACCAATTCACTTAAAGCGTACAGACACAGTACTTACGGGTTTCGACCGGACTCAACCCACCTGAACGTTAGGTCTATTGTTGGGCCTCTTGCCGTTAGGTCTATTGTGGACCGCAGCCCCACTCAACTTATTAGACTCACCCAACTCAACTTATTAGTCTCCTCGGCCTATTGTCACGGGGCAGGAAGTTGGACCTATTTTAATCCATAAATAAATAGCCAACACGGCGTACCATATTCGACCTACGAAGTCATTTTTCTTTTTTTGAGAAAAAAATAGTACGCTATCCGCTTCATTCAACAAGAAACTGAATTTAACAACAAGGGTGAGACATGGGGGTCTCTCAAGGATGAAGGCGAAGGCGAAAAAATAAAAAGAAAAAAAAACAAAAAAACTCTTAGAAGATAACTCCGTTTTCTAATCAGGCCAGCTTCCTTTAGTGAGCCAAAACTCTCCTAACCGAATTGACTGCGAAAAGTGGATCAGTATTACGTTGTTGAAAGATAACTCCGTTTCTGATATTACAAAGTCATTTTCTCCGGATAAATATATTGTTGAATATAAAAATATAAAAACATCATTCTCTGTTAGCTTAATTTTTTTTTAGAGAATAACGATTGTTTCGTATTGTTTAACATAGTATCGAAGCAGGAGGTCCTAAGTTTGAATCTCGTTAAACTCGTAACGCTATTTAATTTCCTCCTATTTAATTAAGTCCATGTTTTATATCTCGAGTCTGATTTTATTAAAATGTCTCGAGTCTAAACGCGAGAAAAAATATTGAACATAAAAATATAAAAAATACTGTTCTCTAATAGCTTAAGGCTAAAATATATCGAGTCCAGACGTGAGAAGAAAGGTTGAACATACAAAATATAAAAATATTATTCTTTAATAGCATGAGGTTTTAGAAAATAATAATAATTTCACATTATTTAACCTACTAAATCATTTTGTAAATAAAATATAATATTCAACCAAATTATATATGCCAAGATCTTTCCAAGAGCCAAAATTAAAATTCTAATTTTCAATTACAAGAACAAATTAACTCTCACACCGAACAAGTTATTATCAGATAACTTATTCCGACAGAGAGAAAAAAAAGCGAATACCACTACTCAATTTTCATAATAATAAAAAAAAAAAAAAAAAAAAAAAAAAGCTGATTCAATGAATATATATATATATATATATATATATATATATATATATATATATATATATATAGTAGAGCTTATGCAATTTTAAAGTATAAGTTCATCCATACTTGTGAATTTTTTATTATTGAATTTGTATTGAGATTTGTGCTATTGTAAAGTGAACTAAAAAGAAAATATATATATATATAAATTTCAATATAAATTTAATAGTAAAAAATTTATAAGTAAATAAAATATGATATTCAACCAAATTAATATATGCCAAGATCTTTTTGAAGAGCAAAAATAAAAAATCTAATTTCTAATTACAAGAACAAATTAACTCTCACACCAACAAGTTATTACCAGATAACTTATTCCGACGTAGAAACGTGACCTGAACTTAATTCCATAACAACAACAAAAGAAAAAGTAGTGCATACCACTACTCAAAATTCATAAAAAAAAAAAAAAAAAAAAAAAAAAAAAAAAAAAAAAAAAAAAATCCTAATTCAATGAATATATATATATATATATATATATATATATATATATATATATATATATATATGGGCAATGCTATGTGTACACCCCTAAAGGGGTGTACATCCTACACCTCACTCATCCAATGGGTGGGGTGTATACTAGAGCTTATATATTTTTAAAAGTATAAGTCTATCTATACTTATGAATTTTTTATTATTGAATTTGTATTGAGATTTGTGTTATTGTAAAATCAACTTAATATATATATATATATATATTAATACAAATTTAATAATAAAAAATTTATAAGTAAAAAAATTAAGATGGTAATTTTCATTTTAATTTATGTTGTGAAATGTACCTCGTTGCGGTTCTCCATGACAGGCATTGTGAGAAGTGTTGGGGTTGGGAACTTGGAGGAGAATCCTGGGAGAGTGGTTATTATATATATAATATATATAATATATATAAGAAAAAGGTGGGCTCCACAAGTTGCCCTAAATTTTCCTACTTTCTCTCCGTTTTCAATGGACGTCCATTTCTCTTCCTCCCCTCCCCTGTTTTTTCTGTTTTCTTTTTCAGTTTTTTTTTTATTTTTATTATTATTTTTTTTATTTTATCGGTATAGTGACATGCGTGATGCGACATACTATTAAAATAAAGAATTAATTACGTATGGCTTCTTATAAATAAATCGAATAACAGATATATTCCTATAAATTTAATGTTTTATATTTATTCCTTCAAAAGTTCAACGTTATTTATATATATTCATACTGTCTATATCTATTAGGAAAGTCTAGTTAACCATAGGTTAAATACTCAATCTTGGTTAATTAGTGAGGTAAATTTATTTTTTTACCCTTTTAGATATTTTTCTGAAATATTTTTGAAAGAGCAAAATTGTCATTTCACATATGATATGTTAAAAAATAAACAGTAAACTAACGATAAACCGGAGAGATATATATAAATAACGTTGGACTTTTGAAAGAATAAATATGAAAAGTTGAACTTTGTAGAGATATATCTGCTACTCGATATGTTTATGGGGAGCCGTATGTAATTAACTATAAAATAAAAATATAGAAAATATTAAATGCATATTATTATTATTATTATTATTATTATTTTGTAAAACCGATAGCGAACTATCTGTTTTATTTATTATTCAAAATAAATTTAACAATTGAAATGAAAGCAGCTAAGGCTTTCAAAAGAAAGAAAAAAAGTACGATAGATAAATTAACTATAAAGAGAGAAGAAAAAAAAATGTATATTATTTTTAAATTTATAATTAATTAATATATTATAGTGATTGTGTTTTGTGATGAATAATAATTGTTATAATAGAGCTAAAAATATAAATTTACT
The DNA here is from genome assembly GCA_029168755.2 of Tillandsia fasciculata. Lineage (NCBI taxonomy): Eukaryota > Viridiplantae > Streptophyta > Magnoliopsida > Poales > Bromeliaceae > Tillandsia > Tillandsia fasciculata. The sequence continues at coordinate 7,612,753 of CM054930.1, read as the reverse complement.
GGACAAACAAAAATTAAAAATATAAAAAATAATGCATAAATAATAATCTCATTTGATGTGCAAACTAAATTATTCTTGTTAAATTTATTAGTAAAAAATTAATATGATCTCCCGCACAATAGAAAAAGAATATCAATGTAAATAAAAAAATTCTAAAATTGGACAAAAATAAAATAATAATTGATATTTGGATTATATATATATATATATATATATATATATATATATATATATATATATATATATATAAAACTAGAAAATTCAACCTTGACTTGTCTTTTTTATTTAGGCTTTCAATTTTTTTTTTTTTTTTTTAACTTCTCTATGTATTATGTATTAATGTATTTATAATTTTTATTGGAAAAATTAAAAGTTATTTGTAGACATACTAAAAATTATTTATTAAAATACTAAAATACACACATTATTCTAAAGTATTATAATTAATTTTTTTGTGAAAACGAAAAGATTTATAAAAAAATTAAAAAAACACCAATAATTATTAGTAATTAAATATTTTCGCAAGAATGGTGTTAGCAATGGGAAAAAATCATGAGAAGAGGGACCGATTTGAGAAGGCGTCGGTTCAATAGAAAATTTTGAGAAGGGGAATCTGTTTAAGAGAGAGAGAGAAAAAAAAAAAAAAACATAATTGAGAAGAGAGACTAGTTCAATAAAAATACATGAAAATTATTCAATAGAAAAAAAAAAAAAGAGAAGAGGGACATGTTCAATCAAAACAATTAAGAAGGAAATTGATTCAATAGAAACAATTAAGAAAGATCCCACAATCGTATAAATTAAGTAGGAATCGCCACGTGGCCATCCATACAAAAATTAACAAAAGTTTTTATATATATATATATATATAGTACTTTTAAGGTCCCGTTTGGTTGGGGGATAAAGGGGGAATAACCCCTTTATCCCTCAATTCCTGCGAAACAGTGTTACAAAATGGCATGAGATAATTTTTTTTTTTTTTTTTTTTTTTTTTTTTTTTTTTTTTTTATACCTGGCTTAACAGGTTATCCTGGGATAACCTGTTAAGCCTTATTCCTCTCCCCTCATGGAATAGGGTTTTATCCCTGGGGCAGTGAATGGGATTTTACTTTTCCCACCCACTGCCCTCCCCTCTCCCCTCACATCTCCTCGATAGCTGTCTTCCTCTTCTTCACCTCTCGCCTTCTCCCTCCAGCGACGAGAGGGCATTGAATGGGATTTACTGTTCCCACCCAACTGCCCTCCCATCTCCTCGAAAGTTTCGTCTTCCTCCGCCTCTGCTTTCCCTCTCAGTCTCTTCCTCAACTGACGATAGGGCAGTGAATGGGATTTATGGTTCCCATCCACCGCCCTTCCCATCTCCTCGAAACCTTCGTTTTCCTCATCCTCTTCTTCTCCCCTCACCTTCTCCCTCAAGCGGTGCTAAGCCATCAATGACCCTGCTCAACGGTGCTAAGCCATCATTGAGGAGATTCTTCGATGAGATCCGAGGCACCCACCTTCGCCTTTTGTGTCGCTTCGATTGCGCCGTCGACTTGCCCTTTTGTGTCGCTTGGATGAGATCCGAGGCACTCTCCTCTCAACTCCTCCCTCTATAAAGTGATCGGTGGATTTTGCAAGATCTCTCAACCACCGGAATCATTGTGCAAAATCTCTTCCAGATCTTGCTTTCGCGTGACTCGGCCCCTCTCTTCCTCTGTTAATCGGCAGTAATGTTATCTTATTACTACTCCTAGCTCTCTACTGTCTTTATTGTGTTGTCTTCTCGGTATTTACTGCGAGTTTGGGTTGTTGATTTTAAGTGCCAGATACCATTTCCCCCCCTCTATATATTGATATGAACTAGTAGTGAAAATCTCATGTTTGAAGTCTCGGTTGGCTTTTAGCTGGTGGCTGTTATCTGATATCTGTTGGCTTTCTAATTGTTTGCTGTGGCTTTCATCTGTATTTGAGCAGATTGAGATATTATCTCTAATTTCAATTATTTTTTTTTTAAATTCCTCTGTTGTGTTTGAGGTATATTTCAATATATTACAATATTGTAATATATTGTATAGTTCGATAGTTTTCACATAGCCTCAGGTTCATATAGCCTCAGATTAGCCTCAGATTGGAAGGTAAGCTAAAGAAAATGGGAAAAAAAAAAGTTTAGTTAGCTACAGGTTGGAAGTTAAGCTGCAAACATAATAAATCAGAGTTCACATATATATTTTAATATATGTTAACTCAGGGGCAGTGAATGGAATTTCTTTTCATTACTACATTTATAAGATGGTTCCAGCATTTGGTAAGACAGATCACATAGCTGCAGGTTGGAATTAAAGATGCAGCGACGAGATTTATTGGAAAATAATTGCATTCGGCTAGATTGGAATGGGCAAAAAAAAAAAAAAAAAAAGGGCAATGATGTAGGGGCAGGATATTATTTGATATCCATAGCAGGGTGACATGTTTTTAAAAATCTTAATGCCGTTATGAATGTCTTGTTGATCCTACCCCCTGAGCCTTCAAATGAACAATCTCTTTTCTTGAGATTGTAGTGAAACAAGTGTTATTTGATTGTTTTATATATCTAATATTTGTCCTATGCATCTAAGATGGCTCATTCAAAACCAACTTTGAATCCTTTTGGTAAGAACAAAGGCCCTCGGGTGATAGCCAAAGTATTGATTGCCCTACGAAAGAGTCTGTCAAAAGTAGAGTACGTTCTTCTAACTGGAGTGAAATAATGGACTCTATAATGTTGAACATAATGACAGAGGAGCATACTCTTGGAAACTTCATGAATGAAAGTTTTACCCCTTTGGCATGGATTAGGATGGTTCATGAGTTTAACGAGAGGACTCATTTAAGATTTACTAAAGTTCATTTGCAAAATCGTTTGAAAGTTTTGAAACGTCAATTTGTGATTTATCAAACTGTAGCCAACAAAAGCGGATGGGGGTAGGACTACACACGGAATATTCTAACTGCCGGCGACCAAAGTGATTGGAATGCGATCATAGCTGTATGTATAAATTCCAAATGTATTTCGAAATCTACTTTTATGTTTACAATTCAACTGTTACTTACTATTTTATTTGTTGACTCTATGTTAGGACAATCCGGCATATAAAAAATGCAAAGATAAGCCATTTCCCTCCTACCAAGCAATCGAGTTCTTATCCGGCAAGGCAACCGCAACCGGAAGGCATGGCTTTACTTCTCAAATGGATGCCGGCGATACTCGTTCCACCTCTTCATCTTCACCGGTTAGACACCAGCTTGATATGGAAAGCTTAGGCAAAAATTTGGAGGATGTGAATGATGCAAATTCAACTTCCCCCACACCAACTCCAATTAAATTAACAACACAGTGCACCGATAGTGCCTCCGAACCAACTTCATCGATGAAAAGGGTTCGTGTGTCACCACCAAATCCCACCCCGACTTCAAACCATCGAAGGAAACTCGACGGTCGAGCTGACGCTATGTGTGAGCTTGTTGAATTAGGGAGAAAAAGAAATGAAATTTCTCAAACTATAATGGATCGTGAGCTACAAGCAAGCCCAAAAATACACTCAATAGAAGAGTGTATGGAGAGATTAAGTAATGCTCCTCATTTGTCTCCCGATGGTGTACTCGCTGCATGTGAGGCTTTGAAAGATGAGCACAACCGTCCAATATTTATGACATTGAGTGGTGATTTTTTATACATGTGGATCGAGCGTCAAGTGTCGATGCAACAGGTGTTTGCGACACAACGCCCTGTTGCACCTACATTTCCACCGGCTGCTGCCTTCTTTACCCCGGCAACAAGCTCTTTCCAACCTGCAGCGCCATTCTTCTCTCCCACTGCATCAACTATCCCTCCAACATCACCATCATTCCCTCCTAATGCACCCTCCAACCTTCCCGAAGCACCATATTTTCCTCCAAATTAGGATATTTTGACTATGATTAATATGGTGCTTTTTGTGGTCTTGCACTTTTTGCTACTTCTTTAGACTGGCAAGATCTTAACATATATTTTGTGGCCTTGGTGGCCCCGTGTGCATCATGCCGTTTGATATTTCATATATTCTGGACAATTGCTATGTTTTAATTAGTTTTTTTATTAAGTAATTTATATTTTCATCACCTATCTGTCATATATAATGCCTATGTTCTAATGCCTATCTGCCATATGAAATGGCTATGCTCCTAATTTATTTGGTGAATATGGTGGCTAAGGTCGGTGAATTATAATTATACAGTTTTTAAATTTTTAGATGATTTTTTGCATTATTTAACATTTTCCGTACTTGCAGATTACTAAAGTTGGCAATGATGTGGCAAGAGCTTTCTAAAATGAATGGCTGGGGGGCTTTCTAAAATACAGTAATGATGAGAAAAATAGCGACGAGTGTGAATGGTATGGGGAGCAGCTATCCCCACTGCTGCAGCCACCATCCACGCTAAAAAACCCTTGATACCTATCTGCCAACATGTCTTCACTTTACCTTTACTTCTAATCTGCAGCTATGTGAACTTCCATTTCTTTCTTGCTTTTCTTATATTTCTAATTTGAGGCTATGTGAACCTGTGGTTATGTGTACTTTTCATTAATTTCTTGCTTTTCTTGGCTTTCCATTCTGTGGAATACTCAACCAAACCGGGCCTGGGGTTATGAGAATGTGTGGCAATGTGAGTGTGCAGTCATTTTTAATTTTTGCATTATCTGTCATAGCCTCAGGATTACATAGTCTATGTGATTTTGCATTATCTGTCATCTCGAGGCTATGTGAAATTGAGTCTATGTGCTATGTGATTTTGCATTATCTGTGGACTTGAGGCTATGTGATTTATTTTGCACTTGGGGCTATGTGATTTCGAATGATCTTGAGGCTATGCGAACTCTGATTTTCATCTAAACTTGAGGCTATGCGAACTCTGATTTTTATTGTTTGCATCTTGAGGCTATGTGATTTTGCATTATCTTTGAACTTGAGGCTATGTAATTTTCTGTGGACTTGAGGCTATGTGATTTATTTTGCACTTGGGGCTATGTGATTTCGAATGATCTTGAGGTTATGTGATTTTGCATTATCTTTGAACTTGAGTCTATGTGATTTTGATTGAACTTGGGGCTATGTGATTTCAATTGTACTTGAGGCTATGCGAACTCTATGCTTTTCTCCTTAACTGCTGCTATGTGACCTCTGTTTTTTTATGTTTGCATCTTGAGGCTATATGTTTTATCTTGAGGCTATGAGAACTCTGATTTTATTATAAACTGCTGCTATGCGACCTCTGTTTTTTTATGTTTGCATCTTAACTTTCAAACTGTAGCTATCTAAACCTAGAAATCTCTTGTTTCTTTACTTTAGCTTATCTTCCAATATGAGGCTATATCAGCATGATTTCTTTTGTTGGTTCATACAAAAATTAGTTGGTTGTTGCCTATTGATCTTGACTCGTCGCTATGAACTGCAAGTTGCGCAAAGTGTGAATGGTATGGGGTCAGATACCATTATGTACCTGCAGCCACCATTTCACCTGAGCCAACTCAATGGAAATCTGGTTGCCTATTGAACTTGCCTCGCCGCTTCTCGAACAAGTTGCGAAAAAAGGCGATGATGACATCAAGAGCGACATATGTGAATGGTATGGGGGTGCAAATACCATTATGATGCAGTAGCTAGCATCTAAGCTCGCCACTCTTGAGACCTGAGCCAAATCATCGGAAATCAAGTTGCCTATTTAAATTGCCTCGTCGCTCCTATACTTGCTGCGAAAAAAAGGCGATGATGATATCAAGAGCGACACATGTGAATGGTATGGGGGTGCACATACCATTCTGATGCAGCAGCTAGCATCTAAGCTCGCCACTCTTGAGACCTGAGCCAAATCATCGGAAATCAAGTTGCCTATTTAAATTGCCTCGTCGCTTCTATACTTGCTGCGGAAAAAAGGCAATGATGATATCAAGAGCGACACATGTGAATGGTATGGGGGTCCAAATACCATTATGATGCAGCAGCTAGCATCTAAGCTGCCACTCTTGAGACCTGAGCCAAATCATCGGAAATCAAGTTGCCTATTTAAATTGCCTCGTCGCTCCTATACTTGCTGCGAAAAAAAGGCGATGATGACATCAAGAGCGACATATGTGAATGGTATGGGGGTGCAAATACCATTATGATGCAGCAGCTAGCATCTAAACTCGCCACTCTTGAGATCTGAGCCAAATCATCGAAAATCAAGTTGCCTATTTAAATTGACTCGTCGCTTCTATACTTGCTTTTCTTTTACTTCAAAGGCGAATTTATGTGAACCTGAGGCTATGTGTACTTTCATTTCTTCCTAGTTTTTATTTGTCTGTCAAGCTGAGGCTATGTGATCTTTCAAATGCACCTAAGAAAGCATAATTCAATTGAGGCTATGTGAAACTTGAGGCTATGTGAAACTTAGGCTATGTGATTTTCATTAACTTTAAACTTGAGGCTATGTGATTTTATTATCTTTCATACTGCGGCTATGCGAAAATGAGACATGAAAATGAGGCTATGTGATTTTGCAGTTTATTTGAACTTGAGGTTATGTGAAACTTAGGCTATGTGATTTTCATAAACTTTAAACTTGAGCCTATGTGATTTTATTTTCTTTCATCCTGCGGCTATGTGAAAATGAGGATATGTCATTTTGCATTTTCTTTGAACTTGAGTAATATATGAAACTTATGTTATGTGATTTTCATCAACCTTCAAATTGAGGCTATGTGATTTTATCATTTCTTTGATCCTGCGGCTAGTGACAGCTTGACTGCCAACTCCTAGCTATGTGTACTTTCATTTATTCCTAAGGCTATGTGTACTTTCATTTATTCCTAGCTTTAATTTTTCCTGTCAGGCTGAGTTTATTTGAACTTTCAGATGCACAAAAGTGAGCATAATTTCATTGCTTTCCTTGCTTACCTTTGAAAATGAGGCAATCTGAATTTCATTTTGTATCAACTTGTGCCTGTGAAACTGAGGATATGTGATTTTGCATTTTCTTTCAACTTTAGGCTATGTGAAAATGCGGCAATGTGATTTTGCATTTTTCTGTCAACTTGAGGCTGTGAAACTTGCGGCTATGTGAAACTTGAAAAAGAGGCTATGTGAGACCACAACCAAACAGGCCTATGTAAATATTTTCTTGCATTGATTTATCTTGCTTTAGCTTACTTTACAACCTACAGCTATGTGAACTTTGACCATTTTTCTTACTAAAGCTCGACTTCATATATGATGCAATGTGAAGACTATTGTTATTTTCTTGCCTTACCATTACTGCCAACCGACACCTATAAAATCTGTGATGAAATTAATTGTAGATTTCCAATGACGACGACAATCAACCAGCGAATTTTTCCTCCCCACTCGTTGCCGAGCTCATGACATTCTTATACGAGGAAGAAAACTATTGGGAAGAAGTACAAGCATTGTTGTTTGAAGAGGATGACTTTTCATTCTCATACACTATGTACAAACGACCATGTCGCACACGGCCTTACACTGGCCATCAACTTATTGATGACATGTTGAATGGACATCCTGATAGAGGTTACGAACATTTCAGAATGACAAATACCATGTCCATTAGCCTTCGGGATGAATTAGTAGGGAGGGGCTTAATACAAGGCACTAGGCATTTAACTGATGATGAACAACTTGGTATTTTCTTATTTGGTATAGGCCACGGTGTGGCAAACCGAGTCCTAGCTGAAACTTTTCAACATTCAGGAGAGACGATTAGCCGGCATTTTAATAATGTGTTGCGTGGGGTGGTGGAACTTCGACAGGATTATATCCAACCACCGCATACAAACGTAGGAGTGCACCCACGAGTCAAAGATAATCCAATCTTTCATCCTTTCAAGGTTAATACTATAGTGATATACCTCTTTTTAGTGCTGTGATTTTTTACTTTATGAATTGAAGTTATCTCATTCTATTTATATTTCTTCGAATACTGACATATAGAATGCTATTGGTGCGGTCGATGGGACACACATACCGGTGGTTATATGAAAGAGTAAGCAACCAAGATATTGCTGTCGAAAAGGTTTCACATCTCAGAACATGATTGCAGCATGTTCATTCGACCACCAATTTCTTTTTGTGTGCACTGGTTGGGAGGGCTCTGTAGCAGATATGATGGTGATGCGATGGTGTTGCGAGAGTGGTGGTTTTACAGTCTCAGAAGGTAACATATTCTTGTTCTACGTAATATTTACTATGCGATTCATTTTCATTAATTAAATGAAAATTGATTTATGTTGTTGTGTAGGAAAATTTTACTTAGGCGACTCAGGCTATGCCAACACTGACCGATTTCTTGTGCCCTATAGAGGGGAACGATACCACTTAAGCCAATTTGATGTTAATGCACATGCCCAAAGGCATCGAGGACCTAAAGATTTGTATAATCATCGCCATGCCCAATTGCAGAATGTTGTTGAGAAAGCTTTTGGGATATTCAAGAGGCGGTTCAAGGTCCTCCGCCAAGCAACACCTTTCCCTTACAAGGTGCAATGTCATATTGCTCTTGCATGCTGTGTGATACATAATTTCATCAAGAGGCACCAAGGGGGTGATAGGTATTTCAACATGCAAATGGAACCAGACTCTGTTGATGAGCAAGATGATGATTCGATATATTTAGTTGGCCATGATGAGTCTCGTCGAGGCGACATCCTTCGCACAAAGATCACCGAGCAACTGTGGAATAGAAGATAGGAGAGCATATTCGAGATGATGTAATAACTTTTTTCATTTATTGAACTTGACGATTTTATTTATGCTTTTTAAGTTAATGTAATCATTAGATTTGTTAGACCGTAACATTGAATGTTTGGTGACTTTCTGACTATGTATTTCATTCATTGCTTTAGCTTTAGTTCCAATCTAATGCTATGTGAAGTCTTGAGTTTTTATGTTTGCACTTTTACTTCCACCCTGTAGCTATACAAACTTGGTTTCTTTCTTTCTTTACTTGAGCATACCTTATAATATGAGGCTATATGAACCTGCGGCTATGCGAACAGTTTTTTTTCTTTACTTTGAGCATCAGTTTTTTTCCTTTACTTTGAGCAGAGCTTACAATATGAAGCTATATGCACCTGCGGCTATGTGAACATTGATTTTTTGGTACCTGATTAACTTCCAAACTGTAGTTATGTCAACTTGGAATTTTTTGGTTTTCTTCACTTTAGCTTACCTTCCAATCTGAGACTATAAGAACCTGCGGTTATGTGAACACTGATTTTCTTTTTTGTAATCTGCTTAATTTCCAAACTGTAGTTATCTAAACTTGGAATTTTGATGTTTTCTTCACTTTAGCTTACCTTCCAATCTCAGGCTATATGAACCTACGGCTATGTGAACTATGATTTAGCTTTAGTTCTAATTTGCTGTTATGTGAACTCTGATTTTTTTAAATTTGCAGTTTAACTTCCAACCTATAGCTATCTGAAACTTAGATTTTGCATTTACTAAAATATAATATAAAATAAAAAATATTATTTTTTTAACGTAAGATATAATTTATTATTTATAATTAAATTGTTTCAAATTTAATATAATAATTAAATTAATTTTTCTATAAAAAAAGCTAAAGGCAAAGTTGGTATTTTTATAAAAATTCTATCTTCTTTTTCCACTATCATCTACTATTCCATAATTTTAACCAAACACAATTTTAACTATTCCAGAGAATACCAACTTTTCAACCAAACACAATTTAACTTTTATACTTCATTATCCCGGAATAGCAAGCTATCCCAGGTATAAAACAATTTATACCTCTTAAATTTATCCCCGAACCAAACGGGGCCTTAAAGATTAATTTTATTCTGTTCTTATTTCTTTCTGTTTAGATATGCTAAATTGGCGTTGAACAAAAATTATTTTTTGTACAAGTAGTTTTAGATTACACGAGGGAATGATATTTTCGCAAATTTTGAAACAATAGCAACTTTACGTTGTCATCTGTTTTGCACAATTGGCACAACAACAACTTGCTGTTGTACAATTTAAAAATCACATTTTAATATAAATTACGTAAAAGTGCAGCTAAGATATTCCAAAATATGATTGGTTGTCTTAAAATATTTGCAAGTGATCTCTTGGTTGTCTTAAAATATATGTAGACTAATTAATAGAATTTCAACTTTTTTTTTAATTTGTAGCGATTTGGAATACTGGAACTTTTCTACTTGAAAGATATATAATATAGTATTTACAAAGTAATGTTTATCAGTCACATTGCTTATATACTATTTAAGTCATGGAATATTTTTCTTTACAAACTGAAATCAGGTATATATCTTAATCATGCATGATTAGAAGTCTGAACAAGATGTACAGTATGCGCTGCATGAACCCCAGATAAAAAATTTACTATTTTGTGTTGTTGTGGTGCAGAAATTACAAATACAAGAAACATGAGTAGGTCTTCTCGTTAGAGGATGAGAAGAAGAGTTGGATGAGATGTTGGAGGAGATTGGATTGGTTTAGCAAGAAGAGCATAAGCATATGTACCTATTGTTTGGAGGTAAAAGGATATTATATATTTTCTAAACTATACTGCACTTTAAAAGCGAGCATCCAAACTTTACAAATTTCGATATTAATTCGTAAAACTTGTCTATAATTCTTTTGATATAAGAAATTTCATTAGAAAGATTTCTTTTGAAAATTTTCTTTAGAAACTTCTTTTGATTTTTGAATTTTTTTTTTTTTTTTTTTTTCGTCGATCCCTTAGAGACCTTGCTGTCTCACCCATATTGCTAAATTCAGTTTCCAGTTGAATAAAGCGGGTAGCGTGCTACCTTTATTTCTCTCTCTCTCTCAAAAAAAAAAAAAAAGAAAAAAGATTTGTTAGACTCTTGTAGAATTTAGTCTCTTAAGCTACAGGAAGTGCGAAATATTCCATCAAATATAAATAATTTTTTTTATCAAATTTTAAATTATTGTTTTATCAAAAAAGTTAGGTATACTTTCTAATTCCATAAAAAAACATACTTTAACTTGCTGGAAAGTTATACAGTAAACTTAAAATTTTTAAAGTTCGAATATTTATCTCAAAATGTATTATAAATTATATAAGAATTATTTCTTTTTAGCTTATTTGGTGATCATTGTTTTCTTTTGAAAAGAGCATCCTGTTAGTTTTTTTTTATTTATTTTTTTTTTTTTTGAAAAATAACAAACTTTGTCTATATGAATTGATGGAGAGTTTTATTTATAGACTTGTGGTTTTTTTGTTTCAGGATGGTATTGTTTTTATCGAACAAGAATTGTCGGGGTGATGTTAACATCGTCGGTTGATATATATTTATATTTTCATGATATAAATTAAGTTACTGAATGTATTATTTTTATAATTTAGTTTATTTTTTGTACTTTTTTTATGTTCTTTGTATACGATATGAGCTTGAAAAAAATTGTTTTGTTTGAATAAATAAAATATTGCTCCTTATTTAATAAGGCTCCGTTTGGTTCGGGTTTAGCCGGGTTTTAGTTATACCGGGCATAGGTATAAATTGTGGTTTAAGTTGGAACTAGAGTAAATTTGCGTTTGGTTCGGTTTAAGAGTAATACCGGGTTTAAGAAAAATTGTGTTTGGTAAGTTAAAGAGGAATAAGAAGAATAAGACGAATAAGAGAAATTTGTGTTTGGTTGGGAATAGCGGAATAAGAAGAATTAAAGGATTAAATATTTTAATTTACTAATTTACTCTTTATAATATTAATAAATATTAAAAGAATTAAATATTTTATTTCTTTTTTAAATATTACTTATATTTTTAAAATTTTATATAAAATTAACAATTTAATTTTATATATTTTAAAAAATTAAAAAATTATAGAAAATTTGCAAACCCATTTCTCTCAAACAAGATGGCACAATTATATGAACCAAAATCCATTTATCTCAAACAAGATGGCACTATTATATCAACCAAAACCCATTTCTCTCAAACAAGATGGCACTATTATTTCAACCAAAACCCCTTATCTCAAACAAGAAGAAAATATTAGTTCAACCAGCACACATTTCTTACAATCAAGATGACAATATTATTTCAACCAGCACATACTTCTCTCAAAGAAGATGGCATTATTAGTTCAAGCTTGACACATTCCTCTCAATCAAGATAACAATATTAGTACAAGCAGCACACATACCTCTCAAACAAGACGGCACAATTAGTACAAGCAGCACACATACTCTCAAACAAGATGACAATATTAATACAAGCAGCACACATAGCTCCCAAACAAGACGGCACAATTAGTACAAGCAGCACACATACCTCCCAAACAAGACGGCACATTAGTACAAGTAGCACACATACCTCTCAAACAAGATGACAATATAATACAACAGCACACATAGCTCCCAAACAAGACGGCACAATTAGTACAAGCAGCACACATACCTCCCAAACAAGAAGGCACAATTAGTACAAGTAGCACACATACCTCTCAAACAAGATGACAATATTAATACAAGCAGCACACATACCTCTCAAACAAGACGGCACAATTAGTACAAGTAGCACACATACCTCTCAAACAAGATGACAATATTAGTACAAGCAGCACACATACCTCTCAAACAAGACGGCACAATTAGTACAAGTAGCACACATACCTCTCAAACAAGATGACAATATTAATACAAGCAGCACACATACCTCCCAAACAAGACGGCACAATTAGTACAAGTAGCACACATACCTCTCAAACAAGATGACAATATTAGTACAATAATGCACACATACCTCTCAAACAATCCTTAATTTTTGTATAATACAATCCTTAATTTTCATAAGTACGACTATTCCATAACTGGTTAGTTATAAATGTGCGCAAGTCGTCGCCTCTCCGTGATTCTGTACTCCCAGCATAATCACCCGTATCCTCGTCACCTAAATCCGTTGGTTGTTCCTCCAACTCTTCGTTAAAGATAGCATCTGCACCTTGGTGTCGTCGAATGAAATTGTGTATAACACAACATGCCATCGCAATCTGACATTGAACTCTATATGGAAACGGTGTTGCAACAGTCAAAATCTTGAACCGTTTCTTTAAAATACCAAATGTTTTCTCCACGACATTTCTCAATTGAGCATGTCGATGATTATATAGGTCGCGTGGACTTCGATGAGTGCGGACCCCTGTGTTTCCATCATATTGGCTAATGTGGTAACGCTCCCCTCGATATGGTGCAAGAAATCTTTCTGTATTTGCATAGCCTGAATCTACCAAATAATATTTGCCTATATATTTTACGAAACATGTACAATGTCATTTGTAATATTCACAATGATTAAAATAATGTAAGAAAAATTAGTATGTGTGATATACCTTCAGGCACAGTGAAACCTCCACTTTCGCAAGCCCATCGAAGTACTCGCATGTCAGCTGCTGATCCCTCCCAACCCGTGCAGACAAATAGAAAGTTGTGGTCAAAGGATACTGCAGCCATCATGTTTTGTGAAGTAAATCCTTTGCGATTCCGGAATCTCGGTTGCTTGCTCTTGCGCACTACCACGGGAATATGTGTCCCATCAATCGCACCAATTGCATTCTAACAGTAAACATCAAACATAGTAAGTGAATTAATAAAATTTCAAAATGTCCAATAACTTAAATCACAAATATAAAATTATGCATACCTTGAATGGATGAAAATTTGCATTATCTCTTATTCGAGAATGTACCGGAAGATTATTCGGCGGAAGTTTAATGTAATCGTCTTTCAACATTACAATCGCCCGAAGGACATTGTTAAAATGTCGAATGATAGTTTCACCTGAATGTTGAAATGTTTCAGCCATGACCCTATTAGCTACCCCATGTCCTATGCAAAACAGAAATATTCCTAACTGTTCTTCAATTGTCATATTGCGTGTGTTCTGTACCAATCCCTTTCGGAGTAGCTCATCGCGCAGTGCAATGAAAGTCGTGGTCGGCATTCGAAAATGGTCATACCCACGATCAGGATGACCATTCAAGATATCACATATTAGCTGGTGCCCTGTAAATGGACGGGTACGACACGGTTGCTTTTCGACGGTTTCCGTAAATGTGAGATAACCTTGCTGAATCAACATTGCAAGTACATCATTCCATATGTCATCGTCATCATCTAAAAGGTCCCGTAAGACGGTACTGATTGTGGAGGTTAACACATGACCATCATTCGAATCACCCATTTATGCTGTAAGTACAATATATATTGAACATTGACAATCGCAACATATGGGGATAAAATACAACACAACTTCAAACATTACTGTTAATAAAGTCAATATTTACAAAACACATCAACCATCATGCGAAATAAAGAAAACATTGTCTACGTAGCATAATACATAGAATGTCAACGGACTAAATAAAAAAAACGAAAGCATAAACATTTAAAACGAAATCTAACTCCAGGAAAGATACCCCTATATAGGACATTTTGCATTGCGACTTGTCGGTCAACCCACATTTCAGCTATGTCGTCTGTCATGGACATGAAGAGTTGACGATTATTTGGCTCTTTCAGGGCTTCGCCTGCATATAGCACCCTTTCTGGAGTAATAGATGGCATAGCATACAACCGGGCCATGCACTCCTGGATGGTTGGAATAACTGGTCTGCTCGACTTTTCAGACTGATAAATTTCACGGGCAAGCTCTAGCTTTTGCCTGCCTATTTCAACCATCTCAGAGATTACAGCAAGCCCGGCGTCAGATTTGCGGCGCCGTCCCCCTGCAGTCGTGGTATTTTTGGGTCTAGGGTTTGTGGGATCTGGTGAGCGTGGACGTTTTCCCCCAGAACCGCTACCACTTGCACTACCTCCGACAGTTGGGATTTCAGGAGTAGGGGTTTGAGAGTCGGAGAATTGCGTCGCCCTTGTCTGTGCATATTGAGGCGCGCCTGACGATCCTGCTTCAAAGGGACTAGATGAGATATTGAAAGTCGACATTCGCTCCCCAATAAGAGTATCATCCTCACCAGGGGAAGATGAGGATGAACTTTCAACATTTTGAGGTCCATGCATTGTAGTAGTATTAGCATATTGGCCAGTGGCCGTTGTTTTCTCGGTCAAGAAGGCCAGATCCTTATAAGCCGGAAATGGCCTACCTCGACATTTTGCGTATGCCGGATTATCCTAGAGAAAGATTTAAATGAATGTCTAATGTCAATTATGTGAATAGTACGCGAGCCTTTACAAAAATCTTTATGATTGTAGGTTAAATTTACCGCAATCACTGCATCCCAGTCAGCTGGATCACCGGCGGTCGGGATATTGTTTATAAAGTCCCAGCCCCAACCACTCTTGTTGGCTAAAGAGTTATAAAGCATGAATGTTCGCTTTAAAACTTTAAGCCGATTTTTTATTTGTTCTTTGCTCAAATGCAAGTTGGTCATTGCATTGAATGCAGATATGATTCGAACCCAGGCTACACTGGTGAACGCCCCATTAACGAAGTTCCCTAATGCATGCTCTTCAGTGAGCAATGCCAAAAAAATTGAGTCCATCATTTCTGACCAATTCTGGGTTCGGGTATGCGGTTGGGCTGGCTGCCCAGAATTACCCTCCTGTGAAGCTACGATATTAGGGATGCCTTCGAAAGCTACACTTTTTCTTGCTTGATGCTTTGTTTGTTTCTTGAATGGACGCATCTGGAATAAGGTGTTTGGTTGGCACAAAGATAACAATAAGTTAAGTACAAATTAAAGTGAATTACTAGTACCACTCTCAATCATACAAGATGAAAAATACATAGTTGAAAATATTCGGAGCTATCTAATTGAACGGATATTGCCGGGGAATTTGAACCATTACTAAAACTTAGTATATTTAAATACTTAATTGACTCAATTGATTGCCAAAGGGTATGGGGGTGCAGTGGATTATAAATCCATGCCATCCATCTGATACTTCTGGCAACCGTCATCATCGTCGATATTTTAAGCGATTATCCGACAAACCCACTTTTCCGACTGTTGGTTGTAGTGATATTGTCATATTGTTTGAGAGAAATGTGTGTTGCTTGAACTAATTGTGCCATGTTGTTAGAGATAAATGTGTGCTGCTTGAACTAATAGTGCCATCTTGTTTGAGAGAAATGGGTGATGGTTAAACTTATATTGCCATCTCTTTGCCTTAATATGCGCTGATTGTGTGTTCGATGCCTATCACCCATTTTGCCTTCTTATATGCCAATTTGTGTGTATGCTGCGTATCAGCCAATTACATATTTCTTTTTATTTAAAAAATTTGACTCAAATGATTGCCAAGTGGTATGGGGCTGCAGTGGATTGTAAATCCATGCCATCCATCTGATACTTATGGCAACCGTCATCATCGTCGATTTGTTTATCACATCATAAACAAAATCTCCTTGAGCGCATACACACAAAAAAGGCAAAAGAGGGCAACAGGGGATAGGAAGCATACACACATCCAGCAAGGCCACATTATGAGTGCAACCAGCACACATTTATCTCAAATAAGATCCCAATATTAGTTCAATCAATTAACATTATCACTCCAAGATGGCACTATTAGTTCAACCAGCACACATTTCTCTCAAACAAGAGGGCACTATTAAATCAACCAACTCAAATTTCTCTCAAATAAGATGACAATATTAGTTCAACCAGCACACAGTTCTCTCAAACAAGATGGCACAATTAGTACAAGCAGCACACATTTCTCTCAAACAAGATGGCACAAATAGTTCAAGGATCACACATTTGTCTCTAACAACATGGCACAATTAGTACAAGCAGCACAAATTTCTCTCAAACAACATGGCATAATTAGTTCAAGGATTTCAAATTTATCTCTAACAATATGGCACAATTAATACAAGCAGCACTCATTTCTCTAACAATATGGCACATTTAGTTCAAGCAGCACACATTTCTCTCTAACAACATGGCACAATTAGTTCAAGCATCACACATATGTCTCTAACAAAATGGCACAATTAGTTCATGCATCACACATTTGCCTCTAAGATGGCACAACTATTTCAAGCAGCTCACATTTGTCTCTAACAAGATGGCACAATTAGTACAATCAGCACACAATTCTCTCAAACAACATGGCACAATTAGTACAAGCAACACTAATTTATCTCTTAACAACATGGCAAAATTAGTACAAGCAACACAAATTTATCTCTAAGACATGGCACATTTACTTCAAGGAGCACACAGTTCTCACAAACAAGATGGCACAATTACTTGAAAAAGCACACATTTGTCTCTAACAAGATGGCACAATTAGTACAATCAGCACACATTTCTCTCAAGCAACATGGCACAATTAGTACAAGCAGCACACAGTTCTCACAAACAAGATGGCACAATTACTTCAAAAAGCACACATTTGTCTCTAACAAGATGGCACAATTAGTACAATCAGCACACATTTCTCTCAAACAACATGGCACAATTAGTACAAGCAGCACACAGTTCTCACAAACAAGATGGCACAATTACTTCAAAATGCACACATTTATCTGAAACAAGATGGAAGAATTATTTACCTTTGTGAGGATTTCGAAAAAGCTAGCTTAGTAGGTTACCGTGGCGCGCCGCGGAAGCGGATCTCTCAGATCGGACCAACAGGGAGATCTCGCGACGAGCTCGGACAAGGAGCAACAGTTTCTCGAGAGGGATCGGAGCTAGGGTTTTTATCAGGATTAAACCCAAACCAACAGTTTCTCGAGAGGGATCGGAGCAAGAGTTTCTCGGTTGGGAGATCTCGCGACGAGCTCGGAGCAAGGAGCAACAGTTTCTCGAGAGGGATCGGAGCTAGGGATCGGAGAGGGATCGGAGCTAGGGATCGGAGCAAGAGTTTCTCGGTTGGGAGATCTCGCGACGAGCTCGGAGCAAGGAGCAACAGTTTCTCCAGAGGGATCGGAGCTAGGGATCGGAGAGGGATCGGAGCTACGGATCGGAGAAACTGTTTCTCGATTGGGAGATCTCGCGACGAGCTCGGAGCAAGGAGCAAGGGATCGGAGCAAGGGATCGGAGCAACAGTTTTTCGAGAGGGATTAGAGCAAGAGGGAGGCTTACTCGGAGAAGGGAGGAAGAAGACAGAGCTGGAGGTCACGAGCTGCTCACCTGGGTAACCGCGCCGGAACCCAACACCCGAAGGAGCAAGGGATCGGAGCAATACCGGAGCAATACCGGCTACGGATCGGAGAAACTGTTTCTCGATTGGGAGATCTCGCGACGAGCTCGGAGCAAGGAGCAAGGGATCGGAGCAACAGTTTCCCGAGACGGATTCGAGCAAGAGGGAGGCTTACTCGGAGAAGGGAGGAAGAAGACAGAGCTGGAGGTCACGGGCTGCTCACCTGGGTAACCGCGCCGGAACCCAACACCCGAATTAATTCGGCTAAACCCGGGGAGGGGGGGGGGGGGGGGGGGGGGGGGGGGGGGGGGATTCCTAAACCCCCCCCCTTAGCGGGGATAAGGGGGTTATTCCCCCCTTATCCCCTTAACCAAACGGGGGCTAAGTATATTGGAAAGAATATTAATTTTAAACAAATCTCGTGCAGAGTTTTTTATTAGTATCTATGCATTGTGTATGTTATGCACTTGTTTAAACCAGAGGTTCTTTTTTCCATGCAAGTTGGACCTAGTATGCATGTACCATAATTGAGAGGGTTTCCATGCATTTTTACTTTAAATTTACCTTTTCTTTCATTTGATTAGATGCAAAGCTGATATATATTAAGGAAAATGAAAATGCTAAATTTTATTTTTTTTTCTTAATTTAAAATTTTTAGTTTTTTAATTTCTCAAATCATTATTGATTTATTAATAATTTAAACTGAATTAATGAAAGTGAGTTAGTTTTTTAGTTTGATTTTTACGAAAAAAATATGTTTTAACTGAAAATATAGATTTATGTTGCTGTAATATTTAATTTGTTTGATTTAAGCCATCTTATCGTCTTTCGATATAAAATTTAAACTAATTATTTATTTTAATAAATTTATAGTTGCACGAATAAATTTGTAGAGATAAAAATTTTATTTAAAATTTAAAGTTAAATAATTATTAGTTGGCTCAAATTAAGTGAGTTAAAAGATTATGTAGCAAAATTTAAAATTTTTAAAATTAAATAATTCAATTAAAATAAGTAATTATTAATGTAAGGTTTTTTTTTTTTTTGAGAAAAAAAGTTAATATGTTATCCGCTTCATTTATTTTTGAAATAAACTTAGCCGGAAATGTGAAGTAATTAGGCTTCGAACTTTATTATTCAAGAAATCTGAAAAATTATAAGAGATATTTACTTCAAAATATATTAAAATATTTTTTATCGAATAGTATTTTTCGTGAAAATAACATTTGGGACCAAACGTTAAAATAAGAAAAATCCTATAAAATTAACCTAAATTTTATTTTCTAAAAAATAATCGTAAAAATTTTAAATTTTTTTATTTTATTGCCTTTTTTTTTAATTTTTTTTCTATTGAATTTTAATATTATCACATTTATAAATTATTAATAAATTTTAATTTAATCGATAGTTAGTTAATTTTAATAAAATTAAAAAGTTTACAAAATATCGTCAAAAAAAAACATAAATTATAAAATCTCCCAGCCATGTTTCAAGTACCACGTATATTAAATATTACGTCTATTTTCAACTTGTGTTTAGCCACTCGTTCAAAATTTTAAGTAATTATTAAATTAAGTTGTCAAATTTTTCTAAAATAGATTGATAGATTACATCCCTTCATATCTCAATATTTATCTAATTTATAATTAATTTAAATAGTAATAAATTTAAAATTATGTTAAAAAAATTATCCTACTTTATATATATTCATTGAATAATTATGTTTACTTTATATAATTTTACTCTATAAAATATTTCTACCATCATTTTTCAGTTTATTTTTATAAAATTTTATAACTGAATTCATCAATTATCTCAACATATAAAACTTAAATAAAAAAAACAACAAATAAAAATGAGCATAATTTTAAATTCAAGACGTAAGTAAAACAAAGGCGGCGGGCTATATCTAATATTCTATAGTTTAGGGGGGTCTCATGCAATTTCACCTTATCCTTCAAAATTAACTTTTTGGAGTGTAGCATCGCTCTTTTGATAATAAAACGGAAAAAAATTCATCTCTCCCATTTCGCCGCTTTCCATTTCTATTTCTTCTCGAGGCTTCTCCACTCTCTCTCTCTCCGTTCTCCATTAATCTCTTCCCCTTCCTCTCCTCGATCTCGCGCAAAAGCTTCGATTTGGGGAGCCATGGCGGAGGTTGCAGCGAAGGAGAACGTCCTCTCGCACTATGGGCGTTGCTCTACGAGAGTCTCGTGGCGTAATGTTTTACAGCTACAGATTTTGAGGAACTCCTAAAAATTCCTGAGGTGCTCTATGTTATCGGTACATAAATTTTAAGTTTAGATATTTAATATTTAAACTTTCAAACTTTTAACGTTTTTATCGTGATATCTGTTGGCTCTTTATTTATGGGTTAAAATAGGTCCAACGTCCTGTTCCGTGATAATAGGTCCAGAAGACTAATAAGTTGAGTTGGGTGAGTCTAACAAGTTGAGTAGGGCTGCGGTTCACAATAGACCTAACGGTAAGAGGCCCAACAATAGACTCAACGTCCAGATGAGTTGAGTCCGATCGAGACTCATGGGCGCTGTGTCTGTACGCTTTAAATGAATTGGTTGCGTATTTCTAATAGCTCGAGCTTTTGGAATTAATAGTTAGCGCCAACGATCCGACAAGTGGTATCAGAGCCAGTGACACAGATTCGATTCCTAGCAGGTGTTGGGAGGAAGATTGTTGGCTATTTATTTATGGGTTAAAATAGGTCCAACGTCCTGTCCCGTGACAATAGGCTCCCGTGATAATAGGCCCAGAAGACTAATAAGTTGAGTACGGCTGCGGTCCACAATAGACCTAACGGCAAGAGGCCCAACAATAGACCCAACGTCCACATGGATTGAGTCCGATCGAGACCCGTGGGCGCTGTGTCTGCTTTAAGTGAATTGGTTGGTCGAGACCTGTGGACGCTGTGTCTGCTTTAAGTGAATTGATTGTTTATTTTTAACAGCTCAAGCTTTTGGAATTAATGGTTAGCGCCAACGATCCTACAATACCGACTCAAATATAGCTTTATATAGTCCAACAACAAAAATTGAATTTGTATCTAATAATCTCATTTTTATAAAAACTGTATTTATCGAGGGTTAACAAAACTAAATTGGTGCATAAATAAAAAAAAAAAAAAAAATAGTTTTGACAAAACTAAATTGGCTGCAAATAATCTATATTTAAAAATTCCGAATTAGAATCGGAAGTAAAAACATACTTGCCTTTTGAAGTGGAATCGTCGTGCATACCCCTCTGCAGTTAGAAAAATACTTCATAATAGAAAAATAATAATAAAAAAATCATAAATAAAATTAGTGTATAAATAAAAAACAATTAATTAAAAATATTGATGTCAAACTGTAACAACCGGACGATCCGCAGCCGATTGAGGATGAAAACGCTCTGAAATCGGCTAGGCGGTGAGGATGATGGTCTCCTCCATTGATTTGAATTGGAGAAAATTAGAGTTCTAAGAGAATCTGGAGAGGGAATGAGCTTGAGAAGAGGGAGGAAGGAGAGAGTGAGGATTAGAGGAAGTGGAATTGATTCAAAATCTTCGTTATGTATTTAGTTATTACAGTTACTATTTATACTATCCTCTGTTGGACTGGATTGTAATTAAACTCTAGTTGAGTGCTAAACTGCATAAACTGTAAATGTCATTTGGGCTCCACTGGGCCGCTTCTGGATTCTTCATGGGCTCGCGGATAAGGCCACGCTGTGCTGTAGCCGGTTCCTTCACTGCTGCTGGATCTTCCACCTCATCCCTTCTCAGCCCGGCCCGCTTGGAACTCTCTAGAGCCTGACAGCAACATCCTATCTCACCTACTCAGGTACGGCTGGACCAGACCATGGTTGCCCTCAACTTGCCAGGTAACCGGACTTCCCCATTCTTCTCTCAAAGCTTCTCCTTCTCCCTTCTACTTCACTCCTCTACCTTCCTACCATTCGTGAATCAGTAGTTGTTACACAAACATAATTTATTCTTAACGAAGTTTTCAGTCATGATCTTACTCATTTTCTTCATTACTAACGCTGCCATCAACATACCTCTTTGATGCATCAGAATTTATTCAAAAAAAAAAAAAAAAAAAAACCATCTTTCTTTTCAAATATCTTCATTACGTTTTTATATATTTTCTATTTTCGAAGCAAGAGAAAGAAAAAAAATTTAAAAAATAAAAACCAAAATTTTTCGCCTCTCCGTTTGAAAATAAATAGGGAGCCCACAAGACCCAATGAGTAAATTTGAAACATAATAACAATTGGATACAAATTGACATTCGATCCTTCAAAAACTAAACAAAGCTGACCTCACAAAATATTAAATGATTGAGGTACTACCAAGCAAAAGGCATCTCCAAAATAATAATAATAATAATAATAATAATAATAATTTAATTAACTACTATTTAAATTATATGATATATATTTCATTTATTCAAAAGTGAAGACTGCTTTACAGTAATTAGTAAAATTTATTTTATTTTAAAATAAATTTTATATATATATATATATATATATATATAATAATTAGGCTACCATACTATTAATAACATTAAGTCAGTTAATACTATTAAATTTTTGATACATAGATGAAGGGATGTAGGATGATAGTAACACCTAGAGTTTAGTGGGTAATTGAAAAAATAATATGATCCAAAAAAATAAAAATAATTAAAAAAAAAATTAATAATGAAAAATTTGACAGCACAAAATACATGATACAATCGGTAGCATAGTAAACGAACAATATATATATATATATATATATATATATATATATATATATATATATTAATCGAATACAAAAATAAATCGTTGAAAATGAATATCTTTCAAAAAATGATGATAGGAGTTTTATAATCAGATCGAAAGTATAAATCTTATTTTAAATTATTTACAAAATTTTCTAATTAAAATTCAATTTATTTAATTTTTTTATATTGTTAAACGAGCAAACGTCTCATATATATATATATATATATATATATATATATATATATATATATATATATATATTATTAAAACTATAAATTTTATAATTTTTTGATCATTAGGCTAATAATATCGAAAAAATTTAAAAATTGATTTCTAAATAGTTACAGTAGTTCATATCATATTCAACGATACCGATCGTCGATTCGAAGGCTCTATCATCGAAAATAAATTGGTAGCAACCATGTACGTTTACTACCGACGGTATTCTAATCAAATTCTCTCTTTATACATATAGCGTAGGGTTACTATATTCTTATGAGCATAAATTGCTTTGTACTCATAACTTTTTCACCCTTGGATGAAGGAATGTGCAGTTAGAATGATAGTGGTCCTCTTAGGGTTTACTAGATTGTTGGAAAAATAGTAAAAATCTTAGGAACTACTATAATCCTAACCGCACATTTTTTCATCCAAGGGATGAAAATTTATGAGTACGAAAAAATTTTACTCATAAGAGATAGTAGCCGACCATATATATATATATATATAATATATATATATATATATATATATATATATATATATATAGTCCGGCTAGTATACTATCGATAGTACCAAACATTTGGTGCTATCAAGTTTTACACCGTTAGATCAAGTCTTTTAATTATTTTCACCCGTTAGATTTTACTATTTCTCCAACCACCCATTAAACCCAAGGGGCCCACTATCATCTCAACCACATATCTCTTAATTCGACGGTTAAAAACTTAATAATACCAATGATTTGGTACTATTAATAGTATTCAAGCTTTTATATATATATATATATATATATATATATATATATATATATATATATATATATATATATATATATCGTAGGGCTAGTATACTCTTATGAGTATAAGCTCTTTTATACTCATAACTTTTTTACCCTTGGATGAAGGAATGTGCGGTTAGAATGATAGTGGTCCCCCTATAATTTATTAGGTTGTTGGAAAAATAGTAAAAATTTTAGAAACTTCTATAATCCTAACCGTACAGTCCTTCATCCAAGAGATGAAAACTTATGAGTATAAAAAAATTTTACTCATAAGAATATAGTAGCCGGACAATATATATATATATATATATATAATATATATATATTATATATATATATATATATATATATATATATATATATATATGCGGTTGGAATTTTAATGATCTTCTATAATTTTTACTATTCAACCAGCTATTCATCAAACTCTAAAAAATTACTATCATATTAACCGCACATCACTTAATTCAAAAGTTAAAAAATTAATAGCATTAATAATTTAGTACTATCGATAATATTTCAATACAATTTTATATTATTTATTTATTTATTTATTTTTGCGTTATATGGAAGCTCCTCGGAAATCATCAGCGCCCCACTATAATATAATTAGAAAAATATTTTTTATATACCTAAAAGTAGTCTACATTTTATATTTCATTCATTCAAAAATTCCTCCAAAATCATCAGCGACCCCACTATAATATAATTAAAAAAATATTTTTTATACACCCTGAAAAAGGTCTTCATCTTATATTTTATTCATTCAAAAATAAAATAAATTTTATTGATAATTTTAAAATAATCAGTAAAAAAATATTTTTTTTAAATAAATAAAATATTTTATATATATATATATATATATATATATATATATATATATATATATATATATATATATTGTTTTGAAATGTATGAGTATTATTGCTTATATAATTATTGAAGGCACTGCACTGCACAATAATTGGAGCAGTCACCTTCCATTGGTGGAGAGCATCTCCTTATCCTCTGCTTCCCTGCAGTTGGACGTTCGTATTGAGAAGAAGAAGCACATAGCTGCTGTCGTAGGCACCAGCACGCGTGATGGCGGAGGGGATGGCATTCGGTTTGGTGAAGGAAGTGCTCGGCAAGCTGGGCTCCGCTCTCTGGGACGAAATCGGACTGCTGCGGAGCTTCAAGGACGATGCAGACGATCTCAGAAGCAACTTCTCGGCGATCCAAGCGGTGCTTCTCGACGCCGAGGAGAGAAGCAGAGATGAGAAGGAGACCCACGCTTTGCGCGACTGGTTGGGCAAACTGAAGGACGCCGCTTACGACGCCGACGACCTGCTGGACGTGATCCGGACGGAAGCGGTCCTCCGGAAACAACAGCATAAGCTGCAGAATCAAAACCAGCCAGCTGAAAAGGTATGTGCTAAATTCCTGTCCTGCGCTAATCCAATACATTTGAAGTTTAAGTTCAAGATGGCACATAGAATGAAAGAGCTCAGACAAAAGATCGATAAGATCGCGAAACAGAGGAATGATTTTGGTCTCGTCGAAGCTGGCACTCGTCGGCAGAGTGAGATGATAGTTCGGAGAGATGATCGTGAGACAGACTCGTCCGTCGAAAAAGAGAAAATAGTTGGGAGAGGTGATGATATAGAGGAAATTGTGAAGCTTCTGCTAGAGACTAACGGCCATCACGACCTGTCGGTCATTCCGATCGTGGGTATGGGGGGTTTGGGGAAGACGACGCTCGCTCAGGTGGCCTTCAACGACGGGCGGGTTACGGCCCAGCAGGTCTTTGATCTACGGGTGTGGGTCTACGTGTCCACCGATTTCGACGTGAAGAAGATTGCAGAGGCGGTGAAGTCCACAACTAGAGGCGAGGGAGATCTAAGTACCAAGGAATCTTCTAACAAGTTTCTCCTCGATACGTTTAGTCAGAAGAAATTTTTGCTGGTGCTGGATGATGTATGGAACGAAGAACAGGATAAGTGGGAGGAATTGAAGAATAAATTTAAGGAGGGCAAGAAGGGAAGCAAAATCTTAGTAACCACACGAAGCGAAAAGGTGGCCGAGATAATGAAAACAACTGAACAACCACACCGCCTGAAAGGCTTATCAGATGACGATTGTTGGACATTGTTCAAAAGACGGGCATTCGGTGAAGGGGAAGAGAACGGCTATCCGAGTTTGGTCACAATCGGAAAGCAGATAGTAAACAAGTGCGGTGGTGTGCCGTTAGCAGCACAAGCTTTAGGAAGTATGATGCGCTTTAAGAGCAGGACGGAGGATGCATGGTCCGCTATTAGAGATAGCGAAATATGGAGGTTGGAAGAAGAGAAAACGATTTTATCATTACTGAAATGGAGCTACATTCAGATGCCGTCAGCTTTGAAACGGTGTTTTGCTTATTGCTCCATATTCCCCAAAGACAGCAAGATTGACAAGGATGACTTGATCCAGCAATGGATTGCTTTAGGCTTCATTTCATCGCCTAACACAAACACTTTGATGGAAGATATTGGGAATGACTACTTTAACGATCTATTATGGAGGTCTTTCCTTCAAGAGGTGGAGGGTGACAAGATATTTTCTGGAAAGGTTACC
This sequence comes from Tillandsia fasciculata, assembly GCA_029168755.2. NCBI lineage: Eukaryota > Viridiplantae > Streptophyta > Magnoliopsida > Poales > Bromeliaceae > Tillandsia > Tillandsia fasciculata. The sequence goes on along the minus strand of CM054930.1, from coordinate 7,586,230 downwards.
TACCAGATGCATGATTTAGTGCACGAGCTGGCAAAATCTGTAGCAGGAGATGAAGTTGCTGTTAGAGTTGGAGAAGAGTCAACAGGGATCCCAGAAGGTTGCCGCTATGCCTCGATATACAGTTATTTCGTGTCGCAGGTTCCAACCACAGTAGTGCGGAGGTTGCGAGCTCTGCAATATAGAAAATCTGCTTCACTTCAGACCTTTTATAGTGAGGCAAAATGCTTACGCCTGTTGAAGTTACATGATTACATGTATTCTATGTCGCCAAGCTCAATCAGTAAGTTGAAGCTCTTAAGATACCTCAACCTTTCAGAATCCAATATACAAGAATTGCCTGAATCAATTACCGGCCTCTGCAACTTGCAAACCTTGAATCTTTCAGGCTGCCGCAGGATCCGCACCTTACCCAAATCTCTAGGAAGGCTTGAAAATTTGCGGATTTTAAATTTAAGCAGCTGTCATTCTCTGACATTGCATGACTCAATTAGTAACCTTCAGAATTTGTACACACTAAATTTGAGTTTGTGCACAAAGGTGAAATCACTTGAACCTATATGTCACCTAAAAAACCTGCATTACCTAGACCTATCTAGTCTAGAATCTTTGGCGACATTACCTGAATCCATTGAGAGTCTTCAAAACTTGCATATTCTGAACCTTTCTGGGTGCGCGTCTCTAGAATCATTACCTTCATCGTTATGTCACCTCAAAAACCTACATGACTTAAACCTACAGTATTTAAGTAATTTGCAGGAATTACCTGAATCCATTGGGAGCCTTCAAAACTTGCGTATTCTGAACCTTTCTTGCTGCTATAGTTTACGATCATTGCCTTCATCGTTATGTGACCTCAAATATCTACATCACTTAGACCTATCAAGATTACATGATTTGCAGACATTACCTGAATCCATCGGGAGCCTTCAAAATTTGCGTATTCTGAACCTTAATTACTGTGATTCTCTACTATCATTACCCTCATCGTCAAGTGATCTTCAGCATTTAGAGAAACTAGACATTAGTATTTGTCGAAAATTATGCGAGCTGCCTAAAATGATCCAAAACCTGACCAAACTCAGAGAATTGTTAAACGAGGATTGCTCGGAATTGAAGGCCATGCCCCGAGGGATCGGCAAATTAGTTAGGTTGCAAAAATTGCCCCTTTTTGTCGTCGGCAAGCAAGACTGCGTCGAACATTGTGCTAGCATTTCTGAGCTAAAGGACCTTAGGCTTGTCGGCAACCTGGAGATCAAGGGTCTCAAAAATGTAACGAATCCGGTTGATGCCAAGGCTGCAAATTTGATAGAGAAAAATCTACAGTCTTTGGAGTTGAAATGGTATGTTTCAAATGCGGTCGAAGGCACAGATACCGTACTCTCGGTGGAAGAGATCGACACCGTGCTAGAAAATCTTCAACCACATCAAAATGTAAAGAATTTGGAAATAGAAGGCTATGGAGGTGGGAAGTTTCCTAGCTGGATGATGGATAGGATCGGCTCGTGCCTCCCAAATCTCGTTAAAATCAGACTAGTGAATATGGCCAGATGCAGCTCGCTCCCACCGCTGGGGCAACTCCCTTTTCTTAAAGAATTAAGTATATGGAATGTGCCCCTGGTAACAAATATAGGCTTTGAATTTTACGGAGATAGCCATATTAATGCAAGTGCAAATAAGTTTCCTGCGCTGACGAGACTTGGCTTGGTAGACATGCCAGTGCTGCGAGAATGGGTGACGGTGTTGCCGGCGGATGACAAAGAAGGCAGGCGAGAGCAAGTTCCCACTTTTCCATGTCTCACTGATTTGTCGCTTATAGAATGTCCTCAATTGAGGCCGGAGCCTTGCCTCCCGGCATCGGTTGAGAATCTGACCATTTCCGGAACAAGCGAAGAGAATCTATCATTAATTCTTGAACGTGCGACGATGGATAGTGAGACGCCACTTGATGATAGCGATGGCGCCGTATCACTCCAACTACCAAATAAGGGGCTGCGGCATCTGTCTATACATGACTGTCAGCAGCTAACTTGTTTGCCCGAGATCTTGCGGAGTCTCACGTCCCTCGAGAGCCTGTCAATAATTGGTTGCAAAGATCTTGAGAGAATTGACGACCTCACCGAGCTACAGTCCTTGACCATCTTAAATTGCAAGAGTCTCCGTGACTTGCATGCCCACAAGATGACCAAACTAAAGAATTTATTTATTGAGGGTTGCCCGCTGTTGCAGTTCAGTGCAGGCGGACAATTTGATCACATTGAAGATGTCTATGTTGATGGAAGGTAATTAATTTGGATCTCTGACTACTTTTTAATTAGCTGGCTAGTACCTTAATATTCCTCATTCCTCTTGTAGCTGCTGCATATGTATACATCTCTTTCTTTTTATTTTTATTCTTAATTTTTTTTTTGAAAAAAAAATCTAGATGGAAAAACTTCCATGGGCTCGGCCCCCATGTGGTTCAATGCATTTTCATTTACTAGGAAATATTTAACTTTGCTATGTTATAGTTTCTTTATTTTATAATAAGAATCTGCTACCAAATTAAAGAGTACTGAAATATTAAATTTTATGAATTATAGGATAGTAAAATAATATATTTTACAAATCACATAGTGGCTATGTAAAAAAACACATAATATGTTTGGACTTTTGATTCATGAAATGTCGCACTTTATTATCCTATGATTTATAAATTTTAGTATTTTAGTACTCCACATGACGGCAGATTCTTACGATGATACCAAAAAAAACAAAAAAAAAACAAAAACAAAATCCATAGAATTTGAAAATAAAACTATTTAAAATAAAGGGCAGTAGAGTGAAAATGAGTTAAACCACTAAAGGGCCAAATTGAAGTTTTCCCTCTCCATATAAACCTCTAGTAGCATATCTATAGAGTTACATACTTAATGCAGCATTAGTTATAAATCATTTGCTATTCACAATCTCCAATCCCTACCTTCTGGAGCAATTGATTTTGATTTCTACTCCCTTCGTTTATGTATTTGTGAGATTTTGTTGAATATAAATTTTGTTTAATTTATATTCAGAGTTATTATAATTTTAAAGTTAGTTTTACTCTGCTGTTTAGATATGCTATTCAACAAAATATTTTGCTTGTACAAGTAGTTCATACATTACACGAGGGAATGATCTTTTTACAAATCATTTGCTTTGCACAATTGGAACAACAGTAATTTACTGTTGTACAATTTAAAAATCATATTTTAATGTCAATTACGTAAAAGTGCAGTTAAAATATTTGAAATATTTACGAGTGATCTCTTACACGTACGTAGACTAATTAATTGAATTTCAACATTTTCTTAATGTGTAGCGACTTAGAATGCTTGAAAATTTTCTACTTGAAAGATATATATAGTATTTACAAAGTAATATTTTTCGGTCTGCACGAGCGCCAGATAAAAAATTTATCATTTTGTATTGTTGTGGTGCAGGAATTACAAACACAAGAAACAAATAAGAAGTTTGTCCCAAGAGGAGGCGAGCTCACCAGAGGGGGAGGCGATTGGACGAGATGCTGGAGGAGATCGAATTGGTTAGCGAGGAGAGCATAGGTATATGTACCTATCGTATGGAGGTAAAAAGACATAAGATATTATCCTAACTATACTGCACTTTGAAAGCGGGTACCTGAGCTTTACAAATTTCGATATTAATTCTTAAACCTTATATTTACTCCTTTTTTTATATATATAAAAAAAAAATTTTAGAAAAATTTGTTAGATTCTTGTAGAATTTGGTCTCTTACGCTAGAACAAAGTGCGGAATGTTCCATCAAATATAAATAATTTTTTTATAAACTTTCAAAATGTTTTATCAAAAAATTAGGTATACTTTCGAATTCTATAAGAAACATACTTAAAACTTAGTGCAAGTTCCAATATATATGTCAAAATGTATTATAACTCACCTAAGGATTATTCTCTTTTAGCTTATTTGGTAACCACTATTCCCCTTTGAAAAGAGCTGCTTCTTTTTTTTTTTTTTTTTTACTTTTTTCTTTTTGAAAAAAAAAACGAACATTGTCTACATGAATTGGTATAGAGTTTTATTTATGAGATTGTCATCTTTTGTTTCAGGTCGGTGCTGTTTTTATCGAACAAAATTTATCGAGTGATATTGTTGGTTGATATATATTTATGTTTTCGCGATGTAAATTAAGTTATTGAATGTACTATTTTTATAATTTGGTTTGCTTTTTTTGTACTTCTTTGATGTCCTCTGTATATGTTATGAGCTTGAAACAGATTGTTTGGTTTGAATAAATAAAATATTGCTACTTATTTAATAAGAATATTGGAAAGTACATTAATTGTAAGCAATGTGCTGTTGGATGTCTGCTTCAAAAGCTAGGCGTTTCGTCAAAAAATTAATGGAATGGTTCAAGCTAGGAGGTGTTATGCAAAAAGATTTAAATAAATGGTTCAAGTTAGGTGTTTTTTTTCCAACATTTTAAGTATTATTGGATGGATCTTAATTTGCTCCAATCTGAGTAGTTTTGGAGTTAGCAGCTTGTTTTGTTTTGGACACTCTCTAATACTATTTTTTGAAATTGAGTTGTTGCTGCAGTTGCTCCTCTTGTCGATGTATCAGATGATGCTGCTTGCTGATGTCGTTGGATGACGAGTTTAGACCAATGGCAGCTGTGTTTAAAATTGAAACTGTTTCAATCTTAAAACTTGTAAATAATAGTGTTTAAGATTGCTTCTTAGTTTTAGGTCAGCATCTATTTTGACAAAACTGAATCCATTTCAAGCTAAATTTGTTTTGAAATTGCTTCAGTTCACCATTTTAAAGAACGCAACTTGTAAACTAGCTTGTCAAGACTTGTAAAGATGGCAACAGCAGCTGAATAGAATTTGGACGGAGTAATCTCATTTTTACAGAAGCTGTATTTATTTCAACCAAAATAACTTTGACATAACTAAATTAGGCTCAATCAATCCATATTTATATATAAATGTTGAATTAGAATTGATGCAAAGCAATAAGGGCAAACATATTTGCCTTTTGAAGTAGAGTCATCAGACATACACTTCACAGTTGGAGAAAAACTGCATAAAATAGTAGAGTTGCAAAATCGTAAATAAAATCAATGCATAAATAAAAAATAATTAATTAATAACATTGATGTCTAAAAAAAAAAATTTCCTTCATGAAGTTTTGAGTCATCATCCTACTCAGCTTTCTTCTTTACTATCGCTGCCATCTAAGTGCATCTGTGATGATGCATTAGGATTTACTTGAAGTAACAACAATAGTGAACAAAAAACCAAAGCAAAGATTAAAAAAAAAAAAAAAACAAAATAAAGGAGTAACAACAAATAAAAACAATAAACAGACTAGCTCTTTGCAGACTCTAATATTATGACCTTTTTTTTGACATTTTGTGCAACTTCTACAACTCTTAGTTGGAAGTTCGGCATGTGGCTTGCATGACTGTGAATTATATAAAGCAAATTATAAAAAAAAATTGATGTATAAGAATCCGATTAATTACCTTGTATATATTGTGATAGCAAGTCAGACATAGCAATTAGGATGGAACCAAATATATAGCTATTGAATACCACTCTCCATTAGAGAAGCAATTGAAAATGGACAAACAAAATTGAAACACTGCAAAACTTCATAGCAACTGACTGGGGAATATCTTCATCAAAAGCATTGACCACGGAAAAGTTTTTCTACTTTCATGAGCTAATTGGAATTATGAAGAAATTGTGTTATCGGGGTGGGTTGAAAGTTCTTTTTTTTTTCTTTTGAAATTAAAGTAGCATGCTACCGCTTCATTTAAAGGTCAATAAATTTGGCTACAAAGCGAGGCAACAAAGTATCACATGAATGTAAAGTATCACTTGGCGGCAGATCCTTCCTTATACGGAGAAGTATCACATGAATGTAAAGTAAAACTATTTAAACCATTGGATGGCAAAGGGAAAATGCACTACACCAACTACGGAGAGGGCCAAAAGACATTCATTGTTGCTATCAATCTCCAGTCTCCACCTTCTCAAGCAATTGATTTTGATTTCTATTCCCCCTATTTATTTATGTATTTGTGGGATTTTGCGTATACTTTTAGTAATTATAATTTTTAAGAATAGTTTTGTGCAGTTCTTCTTCCTCAATTCCTCTCTAGATATGCTAAATTACAATTAAACAAAAAAGATTACAAATTAATAGATTACACAAGGGGATTATCTTTTCACAAATTTTGCAACAATAGCAACTTTAGTAATTTGCACAATTAGAACAATAGCAGCTTGCGGTTGCACAATTTAAGAACCACATTTAAATGTCAATTGCGTAAAAGTGCAGTTAAGATATTCGAAAATATGGTTGGTTGTCTGAAAATATTTGCAAGTGATCTCTTGCACATATATAGACTAATTAATAGAATTTCAACCATTTCTTAATTTGTAGTGATTTGGAGTGCCCAAAAATTTCAACTTGAAAGATATATAGGATTTACAAAGTAATTTTTTTGGTCAAATTGTTGATATATGGTTCGAGTCATCAGATGTATTTTTGACGCAGAACAAAGTCGCGTTGAGAGGAAAGAAGCTCAAGGATGGAAAGAGAGGCATATACGAGTAAATAATTCTTCGACAAAGACGAAACTATTATTAATCAATTCTAAAAACTAATTATATTTACTGGACGCCATGTCTTTATATAGGGTTGATACCCCAATTCTACTATAAACGAAGATAATAATTATAATATATCTTTAAACCTAATCAGATTAGAAATAACTAAATATTTAGATTCAAAAAAAATATATATAGTTTTTTTAAAAAATAACCTACGAACGTAAAAATGAAGGACGAAATAATTGAATTTGGGTCCCAAACTCGGCTAGAGCAACTTAGATGTTCGACGCATAGATTTTGAAAAGTGTTTCTCGAATTGGGGTTATACACTAAAATCGGACAATCGAGCTAAAAGTTATTACTATTTAAAAATTAAAATTTCTCATGCAGGTTGTAAAAATTACCAAACTCAAATTTGGCTCAGCTTAGTTGAGTCATGTTTTTTCAAAAATTCTAACACTAAATTAGCTGAATCACAAAACTCGGTCCAAGCTGCTGACAAAGAGCGAGTCTCTGCGCGCAGTAGCTCCGGGTTACGAGACACCGACTCGAAACACCTGCTGTTCCGTTCTAGCCAGATGGACTACTAGAATGCCGCAATAAGAACTAGTTCCCCCCTACCAAGGGGACTCCGCTTGTAAGAGCTCTCCTCCCACAGTAAGTTGACTGAGGAGCAACTACGAATCTCAGTCAGTTGGCTCAGCATAGTTGAGTCATGTTTTTTTTTTTTTTTTTTTTCGCCTTTGCCGAGGCCTGGTTGTCTCTCCCCTATAGCTGAATTCATCTCTTTTATGAATGAAGCGGCAGCATTCTGCCTTTCTCTCAAAAAAATTAGCTGAATCAAATTATTATTGTTATTTTTTTGAGGCAAACTGATGTCTGGTATCATACATGATTAGAAGTGTGAATAATATATGTAGCAGATGCTGCACAAGCGTTTGATAAAAAATTTATCATTTTGTGTTGTTGTGGTACAGAAAACAACCATTCAAGGAGAACAGTGTGAAGCAGAAGACGAGCATCCCAGAGGAGGACAAGAAGAGCTGGACTGGTTGTTGGTGCAAATGGAAATGGTTTGGGAGGAGAACATGAGTATGTATAACTGTTGTTTGTTGATAAAAGTATGGACCTTATCTGAACTATAGTGTATTTTAAAAATGGAGATTTTAAAATATTTTATCAAAAAAGTTATTTATACTATCGAATTCTTCGAGGAACAAACTTAAATTATATTGTAAAATTAAGTAGTAAAATCAAAATTGTTAAAGTTTAGGTATCTATCTCAAAATGCAATATAGTTCAAGTAAGGTTTATTCTTTTTTGCCTCATTTGGTGACCATTTTTCCCCTTTAAAAAGAGGGGTTTCTTTTTCTTTTTTTTTTTTAACAAACTTTATTTACAATGGTGGTGGAGAGTTTTATTTATGGGCTTGTGGACTTTTGTTTCAAGTTGATGGTGAGTTTCATTTATTGTGCACTTTTGGTTTATGTTTGTGTATTCGGAATATATATATATATATATATATATATATATATATATATATATATATATATATATATATATATATATATAGTTCGTGAATGTATACATTTCTGAGCTAATTTCCTACTAAATCGATCTCTTGAATAACACTTTGTACTTTTAAGGTGTCCTCTATACATATTATAAACATAAAAATTTAGTTTGGAGTAAAAATAAAATGTTGCTACTATTTTTATAGGGATATTAGAGGGTACATGTTAAGCATATCTCATGTACAGTTTATTGCTAGTATGTACAGTTTACTGGAATAGGCTTTGATATCGAAAGCAAGTTTCATAAAGTTTTGATTCCAGTGGTAATAGCAGGGTAAATTTGTATTTATCGGATCAACTTATATCATTGACCCATTACTTCTCTTTGCTTTTTCTTCGGATAAAACCCTTCCCACAGTATATACAAGATACTACTGGATTGCTCTATGAATTTAGGAGAAGAATGATGTTTGTCCTCAGATTTTATTGTTTGTTTGACCGTTCTGAATAAATAATATAAAGAACATCTCTGTTCCGTACATTCGATTAATCTTTAATTTATGTTAGATGTGACTCGAAATCAAAATCGCTTCGATATTATAATTCCGGTTCGCCGAAGACTTCGCGATACGACGAAAAATTTATGAATGTCTGTGGTGGAAGCGAAAGGCTTGGGCCGCTAGGCCCGAGTCCGAAGCCCACTACTGATCCGATCCGCTAAAGAAAAACACTTTTTTTTTCTTTATTTTGCCCTAGAGAGAGATCGAGCGATTTTGTACGATCAAGAACTTTATATTCCCTCTTTTCTATATAGTAAAACCTCTCCACTTTCGCCCGTAGTTTTTTCCTGCAAAAGATTTTTCACGTAAATTTGTGTATTATTTTTCTGTCGTGTAAATTGGATTTACTTTTATATCGTGATCGCCAATTGATTTTGTTGAATTTATGCGCTCATTGTCAACAATTTATATAACAAGAAAAACGAAGGAGAGGCCAGGCGTTGGCTACTTTTCCATCTGTCGATCATTTGCTACTTTTCCATCCGTCGATCTTGCTTAGCATGCATTGGTTTGTCTATCTTTGAGGCTGAAAATTAAGTCATAGACTATTCACGAAATCAAGTTTACGTCTGATGCTGCTTTTTTTTTTTTTTTTTGTGTGTGTGTGTGTGTGTGTGTGTGTGTGTGTACTTGAGTGTATTTGGGAATGTATTGCCCAAAAGTTTCTGTTTTGATGCTTTGGAAGGTCCAAAAAAATCGAAAGGACTTTATTACTGCCGGTTAGGATTTGGTTAGTTTTGTAATTAAATCTTAATTGGATTAAAATTAATATTTAAATCTAACAATAAATTAATTTAGATTTAAATATTAATTGGATTATAATTCTAATTTAAGTAGATTTGGGTTTATCTTTGGCGGAGTTTATATATATCTCTAATGTAGAGAGCATATATATAGAAGTACGTATGATCTTGAGGACGATGGTACGATACAAAAAGAGAGAAAAGAGAGAAGTCTTTTAGGTTTATAGAAGACGAGAGAAGGGTGAGAGAGATTCAGGAGGAGGGCTCGGATTAAAGCTACTCTATTGCAGAAGAGAAGTCTGTGTAATCGAGAAGTCTGTGTAATCGGTGTAATTCTTCTCTTAATTAATGAATCTTATTTCACCCGCATATTTTCTGTTTTGGTTTTCTTCTCTTTGTGGTTGTATTGGTTCCAGTTTTGTTGAGAAGACGGGTTTTTGGTAAAAACCCGATTTGACGTTTTCGCTGCGGAATCCCAACTCTAGGTGGTACCAGAGCGGATTGCGGTATCGAAGCGGGTTGCGGATTCAGAGAATCTGGTACCGGGGCAAGTACCGGATTTTTCTAACAATTGGTATCGGAGCTAAAGGTTATCGATCTTCGGAAAAGTTGACGGAGATGGCCACGAAGTTTGAAATCGAGAATTTCGACGGTAAGAACAATTTCGGCTTGTGGCAGATTAAAGTTCGAGCCGTTTTGGTACAACAGGATTTGGACCAAACGTTGAACGGGAAAGAGGCAAAGCCGGCGGAGATTACGGATGCGGCATGGGAGAAGATGGAGCGAAAAGCGTTGAGTACGCTTCATCTATTATTAGTAGATGATGTTCTTTACAACATAGTCAACGAGTCAACACCGGCGAAGTTGTGGAAGAAATTGGAAGATCTGTACATGACCAAATCCCTAACGAACAGATTGTATCTGAAGCAGCGACTGTTCACGCTGCGGATGCAAGAAGCGGCTAACCTACATGAGCATCTGAACGAGTTCAACAAGGTGGTGACCCAGTTGACCAGTATCGGAGTCAAACTGGATGATGAAGATAAGGCGCTTATTTTACTTTCCTCGTTACCGGTGACATATGAGCATCTTGTGACCACGTTGCTTTATGGTAAGGAGACCATAAGCGTGGAGACGGTCACGGCGGCGCTTCTCTCGAATGAGATGCGAAAGATAACTCAGGAGTCCGGCATGCAGAGTCATGACACAGCTTTGATAGTAAAAGCGAAGAAGGATGTAAAAATATTGGCGACCGAAAATAGACAAAAGAAGCCGTTATCCGAGTTGGAGTGCTTCTATTGTCACAAGAGATGTCATATTAAGCGCAACTGTCATAAGCTTATGGATGACTTGAATGAGTTAAAGCGACAGAAGGAAAAAACTATCGCGAATCAGGACAATCAGACGTCAGTGATGGCGCAGACGGCAGAATCGGAGATGATCGATTCTGACGTGTTATATGCGGTGACCGGTGATACTAAAATTTCGGATGATGTATGGGTGCTCGATTCGGCATGTTCCTTTCACGTTTGCCCGAAAAAAGAGTCTTTTGCTATCTATAAGGCGATAAAAGGCAAAAAAGCTTTTATGGGGAATGGGACGGCGTGCAAAGTTTTAGGAGTCGGCACGGTGAAAATCCGAATGCATGATGGGGTCGTGAGGACGCTGACAGGTGTACGACACGTTCCTGGTTTGAAGCGGAATTTGATCTCGTTAGGTGAGTTGGACTCGAAAGGTTGCAAAATTTCAGCTTCAGGTGGAGCTATGAGGGTGCAAAAACGAGATCGAGTCGTGTGCGTGGCGAACAAGCGCGGGAACTTGTATGTTCTGAACGGGAGAACAATCAGAACCGAAACAAAAACAATTTGGGTTCCAAAAGTTCGCGGAGGCGCAATCGCTCAAGATGGAGCGAAGGATGCGGCAACATCGAGCGGCGGAGACAAGCTCAAGGTGGAGCTTGCGTGGTGAGCTCGACGTAGCAGTTAAAGATTACAAATCAAACCAAGGTGGAGATTGTTAGGATTTGGTTAGTTTTGTAATTAAATCTTAATTGGATTAGGATTAATATTTAAATCTGTTAGAGATAAATTAATTTAGATTTAAATATTAATTGAATTATAATCCTAATTTAAGTAGATTTGGGTTTATCTTTGGCGGAGTTTATATATATCTCTAATGTAGAGAGCATATATATAGAAGTACGTATGATCTTGAGGACGATGGTACGATACAAAAAGAGAGAAAAGAGAGAAGTCTTCTAGGTTTATAGAAGACGAGAGAAGGGTGAGAGAGATTCAGGAGGAGGGCTCGGGTTAAAGCTACTCTAGTCTGTGTAATCGGTGTAATTCTCTTAATTAATGAATCTTATTTCACCCGCATATTTTCTGTTTTGGTTTTTTTCTTTTTGTGGTTGTATTGATTCCAATTTTGTTGAGGAGACGGGTTTTTGGTAAAAATCCGATTTGACGTTTCCGCTGCGGAATCCCAACTCTAGGCGATACCAGAACGGATTGCGGTATCGAAGCGGGTTGCGAATTCAGAGAATCTGGTACCGGGCAAGTACCGAATTTTTCCAACAATACCCTTGAATGCTTCCAAACGATCATAGGAACTGTTGCTGAAGAAGCATCGTGCCATAGAATCATATTCTTTTTTGTTAGTGATTTTGTACTGTTCTGTAGCTACCGAAGAGAGCTCTAAACACTCTTGGATTTTTTTTTTCTTTTTTCTTTGGCCTGCTAACGCATGAAAGCTGGTAAATTTGAAAATAGGCCTCAATTTGTGAAGCAGGTCTACTTCTACCTTGAGCTATTTTACCTTTGGGGGATTTGGAAAAAAAAAAGAAAAGAACAATGCACTAGTTCCAAAATGGTGTAGCTCATTTTTTTAATTCTTATTTCACCAAAAAAATTTATATTAAATAGAATGGCAAATTAAAACTTATTAAAAATGACAGAACGACGAAGTGAAAAATGCTCTAAATCACTTAGCAGCAAAATGCGACTTCCTAAATCACGGAATGATAAAGTGAAATTGAACTTTTTAAAACACAAAGGAGCAAAATGAAAATGCACTATACCACAGGAGGGCAATTTAAAGTTTACCCATACTTTAAATATGATAATTATATTTGTTATTTTAAATATTTTATTTTAGAATAATGAGCATTGTTCATAATTATCAAATACTCCACTCTTTTGTAGAATCTAGTTAATGGATATGTATTCGAGGGCAAGCGGATGATCATCCAATTTAGTACCAATTCTGTTGCTGGAAAAGCTACCTAAATGGGAATTTTGATGTAGACCATGGGTAACCTTGAGATGGAAATTTTGATCAATCCAAAGATATGGGTATGTTTTTTTCATTAAAAAAAAAAAATGTAATGATGTGTATAGTGTGCATTTATGGGAGCCAATTTATTTTATGGGCACTTATGATGAAACACCCATATTGGGCTCAGGATTTTGTATTCTCTGAATGGAATATGTTTGAACTATTGTTGCTGCTTTTCTGAGCAAAGTTTTTTAACATACATTTCAACTTTACAAGCTCATTTTGAAGTGCAAATTATCATCAATAATTTCTAATTTGTTGAATTGATCCGTCAGTTTGGCTAACTATTGTTATAAATTGCTTGATCGAGTCTATTAGTGTTGCATAAAGTGAATCCACTTACTGCTGAAATTGTATTACTTTTCTGACTCTGTTCAGTTTAGTTTGATCTTTAGTTTTTTTTGGTGATTTTTGACATATTTTTTTAAAACTTGATTTTAGATTAAAATTTTGAATTTTAATTTTAAATATTGATTTAAATTTAATATTTTAAAGTTAAATTCAAATATTAGATATGGCACTAATATGATGGAATTTAATGCAAGTGAAAAAAAAATGATGAAGTTTGGAAGCCAGTAGTCTCTTAACATGCTTAACACGAGTGAGCTAGATGACGCAGCTCGTGTTCGGCTCGGTTAAATACCAAGTTAAAAGTTCTTGCTCGTGTTCGACTCGCTTATTATCGAGCCGAACACTTGTTGACGCGCGAACAATAAGTTTATTTTTTATTCTTGCTATTAATTATAAATTTTAAAAAAAGTTAAAAAATTATAATTTTAATCTAATAATTAAAATTTATAAAAATTTAATTTTTTCTATAATAGATTGGTCTAAAATTCAAATAATAAAATATTTATAATATATATATAGCTAGGCTGGAATACTATTAATAGTATCAAGTCATTAGTGCTATTAATATTTTAATTTTTGAATTAAAAAATGTGTGGTTGAGATGATAGTGGACTCCTTGAGTTTAATAGATGGTTAGAAAAATAGTAAAATCTAACGAATGAAAATAATTAAAGAGATTAATTTAAGGGTAAAAAATTTGATAATACTAATGACTTGGTACTATTAATAATATAGTAGCTAGACTCTCTCTCTCTCTTTCGAACGGTTATCGAGCCGAATATGAGATGAGCACGAGTTAGAGTTGACCTTATCTCATATTTGGCTCGTTTACTAAACGAGCGAAAAAATTCGATTTGTATTTGACTCGTTTACTAAACGAGTAATTCGATCTCGAGCTCATTTCGAGCCGAATACGAATTAACTTGCGAATAGCGAGATAGATTGCCACCCTAGAAACCAACGGTGGAATTACTAAATAAAATAAAATTTTAAATTTTAAATTATATTTAAGTATTGAGTCAGTGGATTTCAAGGTGAAATATAACCAATTGACATGGGCAAATCCTTATGGTAGGGTGGGTGCACCGATGATGTGGTGCACAGTAAAATTTCTGACGAGAAAAGAAAAAATCAAAAGCGCAATAAGAATAAAGCTAATTAAAAGCACTTGGCTCTCTTTATTCCCTTCCTCATGCACAGGAGAAAAAAAGAGCCGCAGGACATTAGATCTCACATCTTGAGCTAATTTGGTAAGTTAATTAATTTTTTTTTATTTAACTATTAACGGGTTCAGAACTTTTTTTTAAGACCCATTAACTAAAAAAACAAAAGCTAAGAGGAGTGTAATAAATATAATAAACTTAAAGTTGAGCGGGCCATTTCACAATTATATATATATATATATATATATATATATATAGAGAGAGAGAGAGAGAGAGAGAGAGAGAGAGAGAGAGAGTCGGGGTAATAATTTGTGCTATTAAATTTTCAGCCGTTGGATGATAAAATTTTTACTATTCAATCAACTATCTAGCAAATTCTAAAAAATTATTATCATCTTAACCACACATTTTTTAATCCAAAGGTTAAAACTTTGATGGCATCAATGATTTGGTGTGAGTGTTCGGGTGTTGCTACAAATCTGCATGGGTCAAATTAATTTTATGTAAAGCAACTATTTAAAAGCTCCAAAGTTGCATGTGTCCATAGTATTTTGTTTTAAAAAGAAATATTATTAAAAATACATTAAGTTCCAATTTTTGATATTCAAGTTTTCTATATTAGTTCAAATTATTTCCATTTGGTTTAGTATTTTTTTTAAAAAAAAAAAAGTCTCAGAAATTGTACTTATTGATGACCGCCGGATACAAAATTAAAAATTCTTCAAAAGTCCAAAAAAAAAAAAAGTAATATATAAATATTAAAACTGCAGAGTACTTTATCATTCACCTCACATTTTATTGCATATAATTTATGCTAGAAAAAGCTATGAATACCAAACGAGATTTAATAAATTTTTGAATCATTTTTATTTGGGAGGGAAAGAAGAAAAAAATAAAATAAAGATGAATTTTTTCATGAGTTAGGTAGAAGAAAAAAAAAAAAAAAAAAAAAAAAAAAAAAACCTATTTTGATGAACAAGAGAAATAAGAAAATGATTAAAAAAAAAAAGGCTAAATATTTTCATGAGCTATATATAGAGAAGAAAAGAATAAATAAGTAAAAGTTAAATTGTCTTCATGAGCAAGGGGAAGGAGAAAGGAATAAGAACAAACTAAAGTTTTTCATGAACAAAGAAGAGAAGTAAAGAATAACAAAGCTGAATGCTTTCACGAAACAAGGAAAAGAGGAAAAGAATAAACTAAAGTAGGTAAAAAAAAACAAATTAAACACTCGGCATGCATATATGCTATAATTGATATTCAATACTCTGCTTCCCTACAGGAGTACTTGCATAGAGAAAAATAAAATAGAGCTGCTGCACCACCTAAGAAGTTGCACTCACGAAGCACCATGGCGGAGGGGATCGCATTCGACTTGGTGAAGGAAGTGCTCGGCAAGCTGGGTTCCGCTCTCTGGGACGAAATCGGACTGCTACGGAGCTTCAAGAACGATGCAAAGGATCTCGAAAGACAACTTGAGAAGATCCAAGCGGTGCTTCTCGACGCCGAGGAGAGAAGCAGCGTTGAGATCAAGGAGACCCGCGGTCTGCGCATCTGGCTGAGCGAACTGAAGGGTGCCGCTTACGATATCGACGACCTGCTGGACGAGATGCAGACCGAAGCGCTTCTCCGGAAACAACAGCGTGAGCTGCAGAATCAAAACCAGCTAGCCAAAAAGGTATGTGCTAAATTCCTGTCCTGTGCTAAACCAATACATTTGAAGTTTAAGTTCAAGATGGCACATAGAATGAAAGAGCTCAGGAAAAATATCGGTAAGATCGCAAAACAGAGCCATGATTTTCATCTTGTCGAAGCTGGTCCTAGTCGACAGGCTGAGTTCAAGCACCCTGAGACATTCTCGGTCGTCGACGAAAAGAAAATAGTTGGGAGAGATGATGATAAAGAGAAAATTGTGAAGCTACTTCTAGAGACAGGCGGCGATCACGACGTGTCGGTAATTCCGATCGTGGGATTGGGGGGTTTGGGGAAGACGACGCTCGCTCAGCTGGCCTTCAACGACGGGCGGGTTATGGCTGATCTACGGGTGTGGGTCTGCGTGTCTACCGATTTCGACATGAAGACGATTGCAAGGTCGATCATATCTGCAACCGGAGAGAAGTGTGATAATCTTGATAACTTGGAATCCCTCACGAGGCGCGTTGTCGGGATCTTTAGCGAGAAGAGATTTTTGTGGTGCTGGATGATGTATGGAACGAAGATCAGGGTAAGTGGGAGGAGTTGAAGGTTTTATTTAAGGATGGCATGAAGGGAAGCAAAATCTTAGTAACCACACGAAGCGAAAGGGTGGTCAAGATAATGAAAACAACTGAACAACCACACCGCCTGAAAGGCTTATCAGATGACGATTGTTGGACATTGTTCAAAAGACGGGCATTCGGTGAAGGGGAAGAGAACGGCTATCCGAGTTTGGTCACAATCGGAAAGCAGATTGTGAAGAAGTGCGGCGGTGTGCCATTAGCAGCGAATGCTTTAGGAAGTATGATGCGCTTTAAGAGCAGGACGGAGGATGCATGGTCCGCTATTAGAGATAGCCAAATATGGAGGTTGGAAGAAGAGGAAAAAACCCTGAGTACGGAAAAAAAGGAAAAGATTTTACCATCACTAAAATTGAGCTACATTCAGATGCCGTCAGCTTTGAAGCAGTGCTTTGCTTATTGCTCCATATTCCCCAAAGACTATGAGATTTACAAGGATGACTTGATCCAGCAATGGATTGCTTTAGGCTTTATTTCATCGCATGAAACAAGCTCTTCGATGGAAGATATTGGGAATGAGTACTTTAACGATCTATTGTGGATGTCTTTCCTTCAAGATGTGGAGGTCGGCAGGAAATATCCTGAAAGCGTTACCTGCCGGATGCATGATTTAGTGCACGACCTCGCACAATCCGTAGCAAGTAAAGAAGTTGCTGTTATAGTTGGAGAAGAGTCAACAAGGATCCTAGAAGGTTTCCGCTATGCATCAATATACAATCGTTCCATGCCACAGGTTCCAACCGCAGTAGTACGGAGGTTGAGAGCTCTCCGATTTACGGGATTTAGAGAATCTGCTTCACTTACAACATTTTATAGTGAGGCAAAATGCTTACGCCTGTTGGAATTGCATGATTTCGGAATTTCTATGCTGCCAAGCTCAATCGGTAAGTTGAAGCTCTTAAGATACCTCAACCTTTCGGAAACCAATATAAACGAATTGCCTGAATCAATTACCGGCCTGTGCAACTTACAAGCCTTGAATCTTTCATACTGCCGCCAGATCCGTACCTTACCCAAATCTCTAGGAAGTCTTGTAAATTTGCGTATTCTGAATCTTTCTATGTGCTATCGTCTACAATCATTACCTTCATCGTTATGTCGGCTCAAAAATCTACATAATTTAAACCTATCATATTTAAATAAATTGCAGTCATTACCTGAATCCATTGGGAACCTTGAGAACTTGCATATTTTGAATCTTTCTATGTGCTCTTGTCTATTATCATTGCCTTCATCGTTATGTCAGCTCAAAAACCTACATGACTTAAACCTATCAGATTTAGATGATTTGCAGGCATTACCTGAATTCATTGGGAACATTGAGAACTTGCGTATTTTGAATCTTTCTATGTGCTCTGGTCTACAATCATTACCTTCATCATTATGTCGGCTCAAAAATCTACATGATTTAAACCTATCACATTTAGATAAATTGCAGTCATTACCTGAATCCATTGGGAACCTTGAGAACTTGCGTATTTTGAATCTTTCTATGTGCTCTTGTCTATTATCATTGCCTTCATCGTTATGTCAGCTCAAAAACCTACATGACTTAAACCTATCATATTTAGATGATTTGCAGGCATTACCTGAATTCATTGGGAACATTGAGAACTTGCGTATTTTGAATCTTTCTATGTGCTCTGGTCTACAATCATTACCTTCATCATTATGTCGGCTCAAAAATCTACATGATTTAAACCTATCACATTTAGATAAATTGCAGTCATTACCTGAATCCATTGGGAACCTTGAGAACTTGCGTATTTTGAATCTTTCTACGTGCTCTGGTCTACAATCATTACCTTCATCATTATGTCGGCTCAAAAATATACATGATTTAAACCTATAATTTTTAGATAAATTACAGTCATTACCTGAATCCATTGGGAACCTTGAGAACTTGCGTATTTTGAATCTTTCTATGTGCTCTTGTCTATTATCATTGCCTTCATCGTTATGTCAGCTCAAAAAGCTACATGACTTAAACCTATCAGATTTAGGTGATTTACAGGCATTACCTGAATTCATTGGGAGCCTTAAAAACTTGCGATATTTGAATCTTTCTAATTGCAGTTCTCTACTATCATTACCCTCATCGTCAAGTGAGCTTCGGCAGTTAGAGAAACTAGACATTAGTGATTGTAAACAATTATGTGAACTGCCTAAAATGATCGAAAACCTGACCAAACTCAAAAAATTGTTAAACAAGGATTGCTTGAAATTGAAGAGCATGCCCAGAGGGATCGGCAAGTTAGTTAACTTGCGGAT
Source organism: Tillandsia fasciculata (assembly GCA_029168755.2). NCBI lineage: Eukaryota > Viridiplantae > Streptophyta > Magnoliopsida > Poales > Bromeliaceae > Tillandsia > Tillandsia fasciculata. The sequence goes on along the minus strand of CM054930.1, from coordinate 7,567,396 downwards.
ATTGCCTATTTTTGTCATCGGCAAGCAAGACCGCGTCGAACATTGTGCTAGCATTTCTGAGCTAGAGCATCTTAAGCTTGTCGGCGAGCTGGAGATCAAGGGTCTCGAAAATGTAACGGATCCAGTTGATGCCAAGGCTGCAAATTTGATTGGGAAGAACCTGCGGTCTTTGGAGTTGAAATGGAATGTTTTAAGTGCGGCCGAAGACACAGACACCGTTCAACCGACGGAAGAGATGGATGACGTGCTAGAGAATCTTCAACCACATCAAAATTTAGAGAATTTGGTAATAGAAGGCTATGCAGGCGGGAAGTTTCCTAGCTGGATGATGAATAGGATTGACTCGTGCCTTCCAAATCTTGTCAAAATCAAACTAATGAATATACCCAGATGCAGCTCACTCCGGTCGCTGTGGCTACTTCCTGTTCTTAAAGAATTACTTATATGGGATATGCCCGCGATAACAAATTTGGGCGTAGAATTTGATGGAGATAGCCATATTAATGAAAGTGCAAATAAGTTTCCTACGCTGAGGAGACTTGACTTGTCCGACATGCCCACCAAGCTGACTTACTTGAACATCGATGGGTGCAGCAGTCTCCGTTACTTGCCTGTCCACAAGATGACCACACTAAGAAAGTTATCTATTAAGGATTGCCCGATGTTGTTCAATGTAGGCGGAGATGTCCGAGTTAATGAAAGGTAATTAATTTGTAACTCTCACTACTCTTTAATTAATTGGCGAAAAATGCTTTTTATACACCCCCTAAAGGATGTACATATTACACCTTACCCATTCAAGAATGGGGTAAATTTTATTAGTGGCCAGTGAAAAAGTCTCATTTTTAAATGGATGGAGTGTGTATCATACACTCCAAAATATGAGTGTATGAGTAAAGCACCTTACTATTCCTCTTGTAGCTAGCATGTACATCTTTCTTTTTCTTTTCTTTATCTTTTTCTTTTTAATTTTATAATAGGTATGAAAAAAATTTCCATTAGCCCCACCCCCACATGGTTTAGTACATTTTTAGTTCGTTATGAAATATTTTAATTTACTATTTTATTTTTTATATTTATTCTATCATAAAAATTTGCTATCAATAGAATAGTGAAGTGCTAAAATATATGAATTAGAGAATAGTAAAATAATATATTTTACAAACCACTAAGTGGTATATATATACCGCTTTACTATTTCATAGTTTATAAAATTTAGCGCTTTACTATTCTATTCTACTTGACGGCAGGTTATGCCAAAAATAAATAAAATAAAATAAAATAAAATAAAATCATAAAACTTTTAAATGAAACTATTCAAAACACAAGGCGATAAAGTAAAAATGACTCAAATCAAGGGGCCTAATTGAAAATTTTTCTTCTAGATAAACCTTGATAGTATATATATAGAGATACATACTTACTACAATATAAGTTACAAATTATTTACTATTCACAATCTCCAATCCCCATTTTGATTTCTATCTCACTACTTATATATTTGTGATATTTTGTTTAATTTATACTCTAAGTGGTAATAATTTATAACATTAGTTTTACCATCCTGTTCTTCTTTCTCATGTTTAGATATACTAAATTTCTGCTAAACAAAATATTTTACTTGTACAAATAGTTCATACAATATATGAGAGAATTATTTTTTCACAAATTTTGTAATAATAACTACTTTACTAATTTGCATAATTAAAACAATGGCAGCTTACTGTTGCACAATTTAAAAACCACATTTCAATGTCAATTATGTAAAAGTGTAATTACAATATTCGAAAATATGATTGGTTGCTTGAAAATATTTACAAGTGAATCTCTTGCACGCATATAGACTAATTAATAAAATTTTAATTTTTTCTTAATTTGTTGCAATTTGAAATTCTGAGAAAATTGTATTTGAAAAATATATGGTATTTTATGAGGTAACTTTTTCCGATCACATTGCTAATAGACTATTCTGAGTCATGAGATATCTTACTTAGCGAGTTTTTATTTTTTCGTGTCTCACGCAATTGAGTCTATATATGAATGCCCTCAATTCAGGCCTGAGCCTTACTTCCCGACATCCGTTCGAGAGCTATTCATTTCCGGAATGGGCAAAGAGTTTCTATCGTTAATTTTTAAACGCCCGACGATGGATAGTGAGACGCCACCTAATGATGGCGATGTTGTATCACCCCAACAACCAAATATGGTGCTGCGACGTCTAACAATAGAAAAATGTCAACAGCTAACTTGTTTGCCCGAAGGCTTGCAGAGTTTCACGTCCCTCGAGAAACTGAAAATAAAGGATTGCGGAGATCTTGAGAGAATTGAAGATTGGCTCGAGGAGCTCACCAGGCTACGGTTTTTGAACATCAAGGATTGCCAGAGTCTCCGCTACTTACCTGCCCACAAGATGGCCACACTTGAGAAGTTATATATTAATGGTTGCCCGCTGTTGTTCGATGCAGACGGACAATTTGTCGACACCAATGTCGATAACATCAGAAGAGTCATAGTTGATGGAAGGTAATTAATTTGGAACTCTGGCTATGTTTTAATTAGCTGGCTAGCACTTTAATATGATCTCTTATTGCTAGCATATGCATCTCTTTCTTTTTATTTTTATTTTAATTTCTTTTTCGGATGGAAAAATTCAATTAGCCCCACCCCCATGTGGTTCAGTGCATTTTCATTTGCTATGAAATATTTCACTTCGCTATTTTACTTTTATTTCGTCGTAAGAATCTGCTACCAAAAAAATATTGAAGTGCTAAAATTTATGAATTATAGAATAGAAAAATAATATATTGTATAAATCACAAAATAGCTATGTGAAAAAATATATAATTTTATATATAGGCGACCATCTTTTGATTCATGAAATATTGTATTATTTTACTATCTCATGGTTTATAAATTTTAGCACTTTGATATTTCACTTTACGAAAGGTTCTTACTATAATACCAAAAAAAAATTGAGTTAAAATTAATAGTGAGGGCACGTTAAAAATAGTCATAAAAAAGATTATTATAGTAAAATTCATTAATTCGCCACAAAACATTGACCACAAAATATTTATTTTCTTATAGTGATGGTAAAATAAAAACAAATTAAATCAAGTAAGGGGCAAATTGAAATTTTTCCTACCGGAAAGAACTCTGGTAGCACACCTATAGCAATACATACTTAATGCAATATGATTATAATTTTAAAGATTAATTTTATACCGTTCTTATTCCTTTCTGTTTAGATATGTTAAATTGCTGTTGAGCAAAATAATTTTTTTTTGTACAAATAGTTTATAGATTACACGAGGGAATGATCTTTTCGCGAATTTTGCAGCAATAGCAACTTTACTAATCATCTGCTTTGCACAATTGAAACAACAACAACTTGTTGTTGCACAATTTGAAAACTATATTTTAATGTCAATTACATAAAAGTGTAGTTAAGATATTCGAAAATATGGTTGGTTGTCTTGAAATATTTACAAGTGATCGTATGTAGACTAATTAATAAAATTTCAACTTTTTCTTAATTTGTAGCCATTTGGAATGCCGAAGATTTTCATACTTGAAAGATAATATAGTATTTACAAAGTAATATTTATCAGTCGTATTGCTTATATACTATTCAAGTCATGGAATAGTTTTCTTTACAGACTGAAATCAGGTATCTTATCATGCATGATTAGAAAGTCTGAACAGATATACAGTATGCGCTGCACGAACTCCATATAAATTTTGTATTGATGTGATGCAGGGATTACAAAACCGGGAGGAGATCTATATCGACGCCCATTCAGCGGATATTTGATTTATTATAGAGGAGAGCAAGGAGAGCATATGCATATGTACCTATTGTTTGGTGGTAAAAAGATATTAGATTTTATCTAAAGTACTATATTGCACTTTGAAAGCGGGTACGTGAGCTTTATAAATTTCAATATTAATTCGTAAACCTTATATATACCTCTTTTGATATAAGAACTTTTTTTAGAAAGATTTGTTAGACTTTCGTAAAATTTAGTCTATGAAGCAAGGCAAAGTGTGAAAGTGCAATGCTAGATGTACACCCAAATGTTTCATCAAATATAAATAAGTTTTTTATCCACTTTTAAAATGATTTATCAAAAAGGTTCGGTATACTGAATTCTCGAATAAATATACTTAAACTTGGTGGAAAGTTAGATAGTAGAATTAAAATTTTTAAAGTTTGAATATTTATCTCAAAATGTATTATAACTCACGTAAGGATTATTCAATTCTCTTTTAGCTTATTTGGTGATCACTGTTCCTCTTTGAAAAGAACATCCTGTCTTTTTTTTTTTGCACTTTTTTTTCTTGAAATATAACAAATTTTGTCTATATGAATTGGTGGAGAGTTTTATTTATAGGCGTATGATTTTTTTTTTCAGGTTGGTGTTGTTTTTATCGAACAAGAATTATCGAGTGATGTTAATATTGTCGGTTGATATGTATTTATATTTATGATATAAATTAAGTTACTGAATGTATTGTTTTTATAATTTGATTTGATTCTTTGTACTTTTTTTTATGTCCTCTGTATATGTTATGAGCTTGAAAAAAATTACTTCCTTTGAATAAACAAAATATTGCTACTTATTTAATAAGTATATTGGAAAGAACATTAATTTTAATCAAATCTCGTGCAGAGTTTATTATTAGTATGCTTGTATTGGGTATGTTATGCCCTTTGTTTAAACCAGAGGTTTTTTTTTTCCATGCAAGTTGGACCTAGTATGCCTGCACCATAATTGCGAGGGTTCCCATGCATTTTTACTTTAAATTTACCTTTTCTTTTCCTTTGATTAGATCGGAAGCTGATATATATTAAAGCACTAAAAATTTTATTGTTTCTTTTTTTTCTTAATTTAAAATTTTTAGTTTTTTAATTCCTCATATCATTATTGATTTATTAATAAATTAAACTGAATCAATCGAAATGAGTTAGTTTTTTTAGTTTGGTTCTTACGAGGAAATGTATTTTAACTGAAAATATAGATTTATAGATTTAAACAATCTGATGGTATTCATTATTTATTTTAATAATTTATAGTTGCATGAATAAATCTGTAAAGATAAAAATTTTATTTAAATTTTAAAGTTAAAAAGTTATTAGTTGGCCCAAATTAAATGAGTTAAAAAATCATGTAGCAAAATTTAAATTTCTAAAAATTAAATAATTAAATTAAAATAAGTAATAGTTGACGATAAGTTATATAAATATTTATTATTTTTTCATTTAAAAAAATTTAAAAAATTATATGAGGTATTTATTTCAAAGGGGCAATTTCCTACATACCCCTAAAAATTTTTCTGTTTTCAGATTTACCCCTCTTAGAAGACTAATATTAAAACTACCCTTCTTACGTTCGAACTTCTTTCCAAAATACCCCTAAAGTTAAACTCAGTTAAACTCTTTTAGTGTACTGTAGAGCTGCCGTTATCTGTGCGAAATTACCATTTTGCCCTTTCAAATATATCCTTCTATCATAACCAACTTATCCTTAAAATTTTCAATAGTTTTCGTATTTACCCTTAAAACTGAAGGAAAATATTTTAGTAGATATGAGCAAAATAGGTATTTTCAATAATTTTTAACTCCGATTATTATTTAACTCTAGTTTAACCCTAGTTAACTTAACAAAAGAAAACGGTAGGGGTATTTTTAATAACGGTGGAACGTATGAGGGGTATATTGGAAAGAAAAAAATAAGAGAGATAAATCAGATATTTCTTCATATTTCAGGGGTACACAAACAATTATTCCTATTTCAATGGGCAATTTTCTATATACCCCTAAAATATTTTTCACTGAATAGCATTTGGACCAACCGCTAAAATAAGGGAAATATATCGTATAAAATTAACCTAAATTTTAATAAACCCGCTAAAATAAGGGAAATATATCGTATAAAATTAACCTAAATTTTATTTTATTAAAATTAACCCTAAATTTTTATTTTTTTATTTTATTTTATTGCTATTCTTTCTCATTTGAGTTTCATGAAATTATTGCTCATACCTGGTGCGTGTGCACTATGTTTATTTATTATTTATTTTTTATTATTTATTTTTTTTTGAGAAAATACAAGATGCCATAATTGATCCTTGATGTATTTTATATTTTTAATTTAACAATCGGAAATAATTGATATTTTATTTCAAAATATGATTAATTATTATTTTAGGAAAAAAAAAATTTGAAGAATCGAGCATTTGGGATGAAAAGTGAAGATAATATAAAAATGTATGAAATTAACTTAAATTTTATTTTATTATTAAAAAATATCTAAATAATTTTTGAAAATTTTGATTTGATTTTTCAATTATTCTAATTTGAAATTTTCGAACTTGTTGTCGGTGCCCATGATCCAACCGTACAATAATTTTATATACTGTGCCATAATTAATTGATCCTGGATGTATTTTATATATTTAATCATTTAACCAATCTAGCTTTTTAAGTTAGGGAATACTATAATTTATTACGCTGTGAAAATTAAACATGTGGATGCATGACACAAAAGATGCATGAAGGTGGAGGGTAAAGATACATGATTAATGTATAAGGGTAGCCAATAACTTTTTAAAGCAATTAAATTATTCAAATTGAATAAATTTATTAAAATAATTAATTAGAACTTTTAGAAAATAATAAGTCAAATTTCAAATGATCCAAAATTTAATTAATTTTATATATTTTTACAAAAAATAAAGAAGATCAACATTTATCACCACAAAATTTTTGAATAAAATCCGAAACCATTGAGTAAATTATACTATATCTGTAAATTAAGTGTATCTATTTATTATTAAGTATTAGTTGATCAAGTTTTATTTGCTAAAACCTAATTAAAGTTATCAAGTGTGATGAAACAACTTTATAAAATCTTATTATTATTATTATTATTATTATTATTATTATTATTATTATTTATGTCTAAAACTAAAAATTACTAAAGACTCATTTCAAAAAAAAATTAAAGTTGAAGGAGTAATTTCAGTCAGTCCAGAGGTGAGAGGGTCTCGTTACCTTTTTACCAGAAAGAAAAGTAAAATATTATTTATACATTCGAAATAAAATATACGATATATATTTTATTTATTTTAGAATAAAATAAATTTTATCAATCATTTCAAAATGATCAATAAATAAAATTTTATTTTAGAATGGATGATACTTCATTTTAAGATGTACGAATAGTACTGTTAGAAAGTAAAAAAAAAAAATTATTTTAATATTCAACATTTTTATTTATTGGATTTAATTTTTTTTATGGCTTTTAAAAAAATTTCTGCACCTGGTAATCTTTTTTTTATAAATTATTTTTATTAATTTATTATTAAATTATAAAAATCTCTCGCACTTAAAGCAGATGTCCCTATCATTTCTATGTATTAAAATTTGAATTAATTATTCTCCTACACATTGCCATTATTTCCAAAGGTCTAGCTATTTAGAGAAAGAAAAATTCTAAGTGTACACCCCTAAAGAAGTCTACATCTCACATCCTCATCCATCTAAAAATGGGGGTGTGATGAGGGGTCACTTCAAATAATCCCTAAAAAATATCGCCATTCTTAAATAGGTGGGGGTGTAAAATGTACACCCCTTTGGGGTGTACATATAGCATTCCTCTGATAGGAGAAAGCTACTTGTGTACATCCCTTTTCGGGGTGTACATCATACACCCCACTCATTCAATGATCCCAAAAAAAAAAAAAAAAAAAAAAAAAAATCTCCAATAAATGGGCCGTTATAAATAGTGTGAAACTGCAAATGATATTCATCCAATATGCTGGGCCCAACGGTCAATGTTTGAAATCAAAATGGCCCATTACGCTTCTCAAATCTCCTTGCTTGTTCTTCTTAAAACCCTGACGCAACGCCATTAACGAAGGGGAAACGAAAACGTCGTTAAAAAACCATAAAAGAGGGTGGGACTAAGAGCGATAAGAGCGATCACCATGGCGAGCACCTCATCCTCCCATACGCTCCACGACCCCTCCGCCCCCCCCCGCGACGGCGACGGCGACGGCGACGCTTCTGGTGCGGCACCTCCCGGAGGCGATACCGCCCGAAATGCTCCCTCGCCTCTTCTCCCACTACGGCGCTTCCTTCCTCTGTGAGCCCCTGCGCCGGTGGAAGGTGGTACCACTTACTCCCGAACCCTCGATTATTGATTTCATTGCTTTGATTTGTACCAAGATGCGACGTATGTTCATGGTGATTGTTGTTGTTGTTGTTGTTGTTTTGTTGTTAATTTGCATTGTATAAAAATGTGTCGTGTGTTGATGGTGATGATGGAGCAAACGTAGGCTTCTTCTTCTTTTTCTTCTTGATTACTTTTATTTAGTTTGTATCAAAGATGTGCGATATTTTGATTGCGGTAATGATGCTGCGCAGGATTCTTTGTTCTAATTTGCATTTATTTGATTTGTTTCATGATTTTTCATATCATTATTTGATTTTTATTTTTATTTTTTCACTTGTATCAAAATGTGTCGCATTCTGTTGGTGATAATGGTGCTATATATTTAAGCTGCTGCCTCTTCTTCTTTTTCTTCTGGTCTTGATTTATTGATTTTGATTTGCATCAAGATTTGCAATTGTTGATGGTGATAGTGATGCTGTATCTTGGGATTCTTTGTTCTTGATTTCATTTGCTTGAGATGTGCCATATTCTGTTGGTGATAATTGTGCTAGCTATGCTTCATTTATTTAATTTGTAAAGGAGATGTGCTTATATAGTTATATGTTCTTCTGGAATTCTTTAGCTTAAGAGTTTTTCATTTTTTGGGGCATTGATAGTGATAATGGTACCAAATTCTAGAAGTTTTTAATTTCCTGACAGTTATTTTTTATTTTTTATTTTATTATTATTATTATTTTTTTTTGCGGGCATTGGTGGTAAAAACGGTGTTACCTAGCATCATCATCTCTGTAGATCAACCTAAGTAGCAACTTTGTTACTCATTCTTGTTATTCATGTCTCTGTAGATCTGCCCTTCACTACTGTTTGGGATTGCATTTTCACCTTTTCTCTTTTTCAGGTTGAGGAATTGTGCATTTGTAGATTTTAAGGATGAAATGTTAGCTAATCAAGCGCAGTCACAAATGAAAATGTATGTATAGTAAGTATACTGCACAGTTAAGATGCAATATTTCAACTATTCATTGCTTACTTTTTTGGGAACGCCTCTATGCAAACTGCCATAGTAGCCACGAGAAGAACAATGTCTAGAGTTTGAACCCTGGACCTCAAAGTCTCCCATGAAAATATATGCACCAGCTGGGCTGTGAGATGCATGTATTCACATTTGATTATTACCGATTCAAAATCTGAAATATATGGATTTCTGATAAACTGGGGTTGTTTTAATTATTCTGTTAGGGCAATTTTATTCGCTATTAAGCTTCCAATAAATACAACTTTTAGCTGTTTCTTCCATGTAATATATATTTTTTATTTTTGGCTCTTGTTGGCAGATGTGATTTTCAGGTTGAGATTTATATAGGGGTATTTGATAAATTGGGATTCCTTTTAATTATTACATTATGGCCATTTATTTCACTGTTAAGCTTGGCATATCTAATGAATACCATTTATAGCTGTTTCTTTTGTCTAATAATTTTGTTCTTTGTTTTCTTTGGCTCTTTCTTGTTGGCTGGGATGATTCTCAGATTGAGGTTTCTTGGTAAAGTTTTAACCGTTGAGAGAGCAAGCCAAGGAAATCTGAAGAACTCAAATCAACATCAACACCACCATCAAGATCAATTGGTGAAAGACTTGTCTCATCCACCAATCTCTCTTCTAAAAGACTCTAGTAAAAACTTGCACACATGGGGGTGAACCAATTGCTCCAAGGCTTGGTGTGGACTACCCATTTCCTCCTCATCTTGAGTATGTCGTCATTTCGTCAATCATGAAAAGTCATTTATCATGCTTAAATATTGATGTCACGCCCCGAGTTTAAAAATCAGGTCTGAATTTTTTTTTTTTTTTTGAATAAATCAGAGTTTGTAAAACGGGCGTAACAGACCGCCACACATACAGGAAATCTCCTATCCAAAAGGATAGGGTCTCTCCTATACATGCACGGCTAGGCTAATCCAATTATCAAACAGAGAGCAATAAATATCTCAACTAAACAATACTAATCATCAGGGATAATCCAAATATCATACTATCACCAACTGAAATATCTAAATAAGCTGAAAACTGAATGCTATAATAAAAGTCATCAGTAAGTCATCGAAGATCTCAGACATCAATATCTCAACCGGGGGACAGCTCTATCACGACAGCCTCACTGGATCGTCCCGACATCCCAGCACCCGACTGATCTGAAAAATGGTCACCCAGGGGGTGTGAGATACACTGTACATGTATCCCAGTGGGCACGACGAGCCAAGAAATAGCTAATCGTACATACTGGGTACAATAATCTGCGGATAGTAAGAATCATAGGGTAAAGCTGAACAATAAAGCAGATCTACTGATCATCAACAAAATCCACAGGTAAATGAATAGACAGGTAATCAAGGGTAATGGAACTGCAAGTAATAAATGCTAGAAATCAATGTAGAGCTATAATATCTAAGCACAATAACTGCAGGTAAGTGATGCAGGAAATCGGGATATAAATGAGCTAATCAAGCACACACTGAGCAGTGGAGGTACAGGGTAAGATATCTGTCTATAATAGTGCAAGGTAAAAATAATGCGTCAACAGCAGAACTCAAGTACCCAATCAATGCCAGTATTGGTCACGAGGACCTCAGGCTCATACCACCTATCTGGCACCTAGCTGGCTGACATAACCCCGCACCTACTGGTGCCTAACTGGGGGCTCACGGGTCCTTCCTCTAGACCACTTTACCGGTAAAGAACATCGCTGCGGTCATGACTCCGCTGATGTACGTGAAGTGCAGCGTGCGTGGTAGTCATCATGCTATGCTCAAGCTCACGGTCTAATGACCGGGTGGTCGGCAATAAGCCGAGATCCCAACAGGAAAATCATCTATCATATCGATCAGAATCTATCATGCATATCGGAACATCAAGTAGTATCTATCAATCATGCATATCGGAATATCAACAATATATCGGCTGACAGGAATCAACAAGTGTCCTCGAATCATGCAAATCTATGTAACAAGATATGAAAACTGACAAGTAACTGTATATCATGCCTCTGCGGAATCAATGTACGTCGAACAATCATGCAGTATAAAGATCAACTCATCAGATATAATCAAGAATCAGTGTACATGATATATCTAGAGAATCAATAACTGCCAAGTACAGGTATATGAATCAATCAAGATCTATATCAGTCAATCCGAAGGGTCATGTAGCTAAAATCAACAGATATATATGACGAATCTAAAAGAATCACTGTCTATCAAGGAGGATCACGTGGCATATAAATGAACAGATATATATATGTAACGTGTCTCAAGTAAATCAGGATCTGTCAAGAATAATCATAGAGCATGAAGGCATATTAATCCAGGCTAATCATGCACAGGTCTAAAGAAGTCGATGTCAATCAGATCATATGGATCATCAGGAATCTATCATGCAAATCTATATACTGGGATATAAGAGCTGATAAACAGAACATATAGTATGTCAGGAACAATCATAGGACAAGTCCAAAAGAATCAGTATCTATTAGGAAGATCAAGCGATATATGCAGTCATCATAAGTCATATAGGTCAAATCAACAAGCTAATTCAAAAACAGGTGTCCGGCTGGACTAAAGCAACCAGAGGGCCAAAGAGCTAGAGCCCGGATCGAAAGAAACCCACCTGAATGACGGCAGATCCTCGAACTCCCGCACAGCTACTGGGAGGCTGGTGCTGAACAGCTGGGCCCTGTAAGCAGTTATAGTCAATAATAAACTCGCACGACCCATCCCGACGACACAATAGTAACGTGATGCTATTACGGGGCGATATCGTCAATATATTGAATGGAATCCGATTTCCGATCAACGAGAGTCTACCGAACTCTAACAACATGGCTAGCAGGTGTATAAACACTGTTTAAAGACAGCTATAAAGTCCAATTTTACAATTTGGTCTATAATAACTCTTAATTTGCGTAATTATATTATGTTACGACTTAATTCGACTCGTTCTTGAAATCCGGGGGTCCAACAACGACGCCGTAAGTTCCAGCGCGTCACATTTGATGAGACAGACCCCGTGCTCAAGACTTTGGGTCAACGCGAATCCCGAGAGCAAAGTTAGCTCTTTAACTCTTTATGTTAATTACACTATTTTGCCTTGATCTCAATATCTAGAAATCCAAAAACTACGCGGCGAGTTTCAGTGCGTTCAGCAAGACGAGACAGAGCCCGTGCTCACCAATTTGGGTTGGCACGGGACCCGAGGACAAACTTGGCCCATAAACTTTTAGTGTTCAACATGCAATATGTCACCAACATTATTTATACATGACCAAGACCAGAGTTTAATGGAGCATGGTGTTAAATAACTGTTAAAGATCATGGTGCTCACCTGAGGCTCGCCGGAAAACCTTCGAAAAGTTGGCCGGAGCAAGACCGCAAATGGAGCAATCCCCGAGTTGCACCAATCAACGTTTCGGCTCAGTCAAAACTTGAACAAGGTCAAACACTAGTCAGAGGAGCCTCCCAGAAGAGCTCTGGTCCATTCCCGAGCCACAGCCCGCGGCCAAGAGTCGCGGCGGCCGGAAAAACCCAACCTTAATACTCACTAATTAAAAGGTTGGATCAATCTTTTACACCGGGGCTTCGGGCCCAAACCAAGATGATGGAGGTCTTCATTGGGGTGTAAGAGACTTACCGGAGTGGTGGCCGGAGTCCGGGTGCGACGGTGGCGGCGGCGGGGTTGAGGTACGGCCGCACGAGGGTGCAACTGCAAATTCATTAACCCTTACGTTAAGAGTTGCATGCAAGTTAATAGGGAGCTCCAACTTGACCTAGAGAACTCACCTGGGCCGGTGACCCACTTCGTGGGAGCTCCGGTTGGCCGGAAATAGAGATAGCCGGAAAATGGCCTCTCTAATGGCGGATTCCGGCCGGCGTCACTCGAGGCGGCGCGAGTTGCTCCAAGCTGTTCAGCAGGTCCCCGTGAAGCTTCCTGAAGCGTTGGTCGGGGTCGAGGATGAGCGGCGGCGTCGGAAATTGCTACTCCGGCGAAGTGGAGAATAGCCCGGTTCTAGGGCGCGGCCGTGCGGCGCGGATCCTCGGCCGATCGGGCCCAAACTTGCAGAACCCCTTGCAGTCGCCTAGAAGTTGAGATCCAACGGTTAAGATTGGATTCCTACGGCTGGATGGAACCCGACAGCAAGATCGGCTTCAACAAGGGTTTTCCGGTGGCAGGGTTCCTCCGCCGGCGGCCGGAGGCTTGGCGACGGTCCGGACTGCACAGGGGGAACCCTCTCAATGTCAGGAATACCCTAGACCTAACCCCGGACCCAAACAATGGAATTTTTTCCATAATCTTACCTAGCCGGAAATTCTCGAAAAGAGGGTGGCGGTCGCGGCGGCGGTTGGGGCCGGAGTCGCCTCAGCCTGGTAGCGGCGACACGAGGAAGTCCTCAGGACCAGGTTTCGATGGCTGGCACCCTCACGATCACTCTCCTCTCCTTCCCCACCGAGAGGGGTGATAAACTTGCTCTCCACCTTCTCCGGCGACGAGGGGCGGCGGCCGGTGCGGAGGAGTTCCGGGAAGCACGGCAGAGAGAGGGAGGTCTGTTGAGGGCTGCGGCTGGGGCAAGAGCATTAGGGTTTCTTGCAAAACCTAAGCTCGGATAAGGTGTATAAATAGTATATACATGCACTTTGCACTTTAGCCCTCCATGACTCACCCTTCCCAGTTAAGTCCTTCACAGCCCTCACAATCTCACACTTAGGTCCCTCTCTAATGCGTGGCACGCAAAACGAGGCATGTTTTATAGGGATTTATGCGTAAAAACTGTATTTTTCCTCGCTTTTCACGCTTTTCGAGGCGTTCCGGTCGTCAGATCGAAAAACGGACTACGCCACGACGTCCGGCTCGACGAGACCTATCAGGTAGCGATCTTTGTTTTGTCGAGAAAACGCCTGGATAAAGTTGCGATCCATAAAATACTGATCCAAAACACAGTTTTCGCGCTTTTCTAGACTCTAGGGTCATCAAACAGGATTTTCGACTACGCCATTGCGTTCAGAACGTCGAAAATAGCTAGAATTGACTACTCGAATCACTATATTAGGAGTTCAGAAAGTAAATTGGCCAACATTAGCTCTTAGGGGAATCAAATTTAGGGTTTACTGTTCATCAACAGTCCCAAGCACTGTGCACTTAAGTCGCGGGTCCCGCCCGCTTCTTCGTCGATTTCTGGAAGATTCGACCGTCGGATCTGAACATGCTTAATATGGTTTTCACTCGATTCGACGAGACGGTCGTGCTGGTGATCTCGGATCTTCGAGATTAGGCTCGGATTGCAAAGTGATATTTTTGGTCCACTAATTGTGCAATTTACACTGCAGAAAAGGGGCATTTTGGCTAATCTTGCCATTCATGATTCAAAATCGACTCGACATTTATTCTTTTTCTTTTTATTAATTTACAAAATTTCAAGTTCTTACAATTGAAGAAAGGTGATTGATTCTACTACTCTCTGTTTGATGGGCCTGCATTTGATAAAGGAGTAGCACATGAAGCTGTAGGGCTGAAACCTGCCATGTTGGTTCGGAAAGAGGTTTCGAAAATAAAAAGGAAAGACCCAGTGCTACAGGTTTGTCATTTTCTTTTTCTCATTTTTTGTTGTCGAAACAAGGTTGATCACTTAATCCTTGGCAAGGTTGTTCAGATTTTGATGTTTCTCTTAGCTATCGCCATATGTTTTTGGTAAGTTCCTATGAAAAAGTGGATTACCCCCCGTCAGGAGAGACATTATGTGCTTGCTGAATTTTATTCTACTTAATATGATAGGCATATCCTTCAATCAACTAGCCTTCCCACTTATTAATAAAATATTTAAATTCACGATTTATATTATTAAATATTATTTAAAGTATCTAAAATTTGTAGAGGGGCGTACATTTTCAAGCAAAAGGGCTAGAAAACTATATCAGAATAATTCAATATTGTAATATTTTATTAATTTTTTTAATATATGGAATCTCTGTAATAATAAAGGTATACATTTTTCGAATTTGGAGAGCAAAGTTTTTTCCTGCTTACTATTATATAAACTAGTGAAGGCCCGCGCTGCGCCGCGGGTCTAATTTATAAACACTATTTTTTATGTTACACGCTACATTATATGTAATTCAAAATAATATGAATATGCTACAGAAAATCAGAAGAAAACTTCACAAAACAATTTGAGAAAACAAATTTAGTCGTAAAGGAAAAACATAGCAACAAAAATACAATTTTCAATGCAAAGCAAGCAAAATTTAATTTGAGCGATGATGAAAAAATAAAATAAATATTTAATTGACCATAAAGGAGAATGACCAATTTTTGAAATACCATTTTGAAATAGAATATGTCAAAGAACTGTTATAACGCAGTAGCAGTTTGAATCACAAAGTAATTCTTCACAATAAAATTCACTTTACATTTAATAACTACAATAATATGTACTATACGTATGGAAACTTACAAACTTACAAACTGAACCGAATTTACACATTGATAATAGAGTTCACTGTACATTCAGAAAATTGCAATAATATTTTCAAATAAAGACACACCAAAATAGTGGGAAAACAAATAATCAAAGATGAGCAATTATATTTACATTTAAGGGAGAACAAAAGAAAGAAACAAATGACAATACAAACTGAGAACAAAGTAAAATCAAAGGAAGACATATAGTAAGAATTGAAATACCACAGAGATGCATTTTCTCCACACATTAATACCACATCATCTTTTTTTTATTTACAACGTGTTCACATAGATGTGCATGGAAAATACATATGGCTTACCTCCACCTTTGATTTCCACACATTAAGAACCAAAGCAGAGCAGGATAACAAATAGGCATCATGTTCCATTTTTGATTCCTACACATTAAGAATCAAAGTAAAGCAGCATACAAAAAAGAGATGTTTTCTTCAATTAGATATGAGAGATGCATAAAATATATATATATATTTTTTCATGTTTTAGTGTATGGGTTGTGCAAGATAAGAAGGATAGCATGAATATATGAAGGAGAGTAAAGTACTAATTAGAGTAGGTAGACCGAAAGCAATAGAAGAATGGCCCAACAATCGACAGCAGCAATGCATGTAAATCCCTATGCTTATGAGTATTAATCACACACAAAAAAAAAATTTCTAATAGTAGGAAACAATTTCGGTTGAGGTAGTTAAAGTTCCATGTAAAAATAATAAATAATATTTGTTTACCCTGAATAGAACTGCAGACTTCCTCGCCACAAGGCAACACAGTTGCTTAATTTCCTGCGAACGGCCGGCATACCTGCATAAGAGTTTGGGATTTCTTGTCAGAAAATATTAGACATTGGGAATTTTTTATGAAGGTTAACTATCTTAATATGGTGGGTCAACAAAAAACACCTTACATGCATCCCAAATTTTAGAGCACTTCGAATACAAAATATGTAAGAACAACAGTAGGCAATTGAACAAAATGCAACTCACATTAGTTGTACTCAATATTAAGGCGAGAATTCACTATAGTAGGCACCCGAAAGGCAACACACATGCTTAATTCTCTAAGAATGGTCGGCATTCCTGCATAAGAGTTTGGGGTCTTTTGTGAGAAAGTTTTTATGGGCACTAACCATCTTAATATAGTGGATCAAGAGAAGGTACCTTACATACATCCTACATTTTAGAGTATTGTGAATACAAAATAGGTAACAATGCAGGCAACAACCGCAGGCAGTTGAACAAAATGCAATTTACATTAGTCGCACAGAATATTAAAGGGAGAACTCACCATACCAGACATCGAAATTTCAAAGGAAGAATTAAAATGGAATTTGATTGCAAATATTCAACTGCATCTTACAACTAACTTACATCATCATCAGGAGTCCAACAATGTACGAAGTTCTAAACATGAAAAGAACAAACCTGAATTTAAACAAATCTGGTATTAATCAAAGTAATGTAAACACAATTGACATTACCTGCATCCAATACTAAAATAGGGGCTCACCATAGCAGACACCCAAATTTGTGGGGAAGAATGAGAGCAAGAACAACACAAATCCTTGACAAATATTTAATTGTATTCTACAATTCATTCACAAATATTTAATTCCATCCTACAACCAATTTGCACCATCAATAGGAGACCAACAATGTACACACTACAAACCATGTACAGCACAAAAGAGAACTCAAACGAATCGTGTACAGGTAACATTCTTTTGCCGACCAAAGTAGAGAGCAAACAGCACATAACAGTAAAGAGTAAGTAATAGAGGCTTAGATATGCTCTCAGATATACTTTTGGTTAATCACATTAATATTTATCCACCAAATCTTCTACTTTTCGATCCAAGATTCTATCAAGAGTGAAATGGTTGCAATAGTTGCCTTAGGTCGTCCAAGTTGCCTTACCATAAAACTCTTATGATATGAAAATTATATCAAGAGTGAAATGGTTGCAATAGTTGCCTTAGGCCGTCTAAGTTGCCTTACCATAAAACTCTTATGATATGACCGAATATTCGAAGGAAAGTAGAGAGATTCAGGCTTGCGGCAACTCGAATAACTGAACGTCATAAATAACTGTTGTTGAAATGAGCAGCATCGAATCATCATCACCTCATATACCTTAATTTGTTTTTAGCTTAGCTGCCCTGTTTTGGTGTAGCTTCCCTTAAGAGTTATATATGTACAACCTTAATTTGAAATAACTAAATAATCTGTGAAAATTTTAATTCATGCCTAACCTTTTCAGTAAAACAGGAAACAGAAAAAATGCTTGTCTACGAATCAGTTTTTAGAAACCAGAGAAAAACAAAAAGTAACATTAATGAGGAAAATAACATTAATTTACCAATCAGTATGTAAGAGGATATGTTTACTAAAACATATATCAACATTAAAGACTATTTGAGAATATGTCAACTTTTTTAGCATCACAAAGGGCAACAATCCGGCAACGCCCAATCCCTTCGGGCACGAAAACCAGGCCACACTACCAGTAATCCAACATGCCCAGTCTCGGGCACCTAAGAACCTACTAAAAGTAAAGCAAACTATTCTACGATAATAGGTTCAACTTAATAAACCTAACAAATAGTTTAACAAAGTGAATAATCAATTTGATAACCATGACCGTAATCTCGTATGTAAAGCACAAAAGGCACCCATTAAAAAGTTGTAAATTATAAACATTAAGTACATTGGAAGTCATACTTTTGGAAATCAAAACACATGCACACCAATGACTATGGAATCCAAGATTAGTATGTCAAACACAGAAGACACCCATTGGGAAGTTGTAAATTATAAGAAATTAAGTATATTGGGAAGAATTTTGGTTGTGTATCTAAATTTTTTTTCTATTCTAGTACTTAATTGGAAGTGAATTGTTATGAAATAATACTACACCGAACTCATGAAGTTCACCGAAAACATGAAGGCCAAATACATGCACAGCAATAATTGTAGAACCCAAGATAAGTATGTAATCACAAAAGGTATCAAATAGAAATTTATGAATTGTAAAAATTAAGTACATGGGAAGACACTTTGAGTAACCATTCCTAGATCGAAAACCACAATATAGAAAGCTCAACTCAATCGAAGACATAAAATTTAGGGAAGGCATAAAGAATTAGAAGCTAAACATTAGGCAATTATGAAGGTAAAGAGTAAAACAAACAGTTTCAAGTCTTCAAAAAATTGCAACCTAAACATTAGTTTATTATGGACAAAAAGAGCAGAACCAATTACTTCAAATTCTTCCTTAAATGTAAAGGGTGTACAACCTGTGGAACCCAAGATCAACAGGTAAATAGAATAGGCAATCATGAAAAAATTCTAATTTGTAAGTTTTATGTAAAACTCAACATTATCCTAGCTATTATGAAGGGCAAGTGCAAAAATATTTCTTTACTTAGAGAATACCAATAGGACTGATCATTAAACATTTGGTCACCCAAGGCCATCCAAAATTACTAATTATTTCCTTAACGGATATTTTTTTTGTCCAAAGAGTAATTGGTTTCCTACGGCTATCCAGAAATGTTGGTATATATATGTATCATCATTGTTAGAAATGTTGGTATATATAGCTATCATGATTGTCTAAGCCAACATTACTATAGGAGCACAAAAGCCAACCATGAAAAACTTCTCATTTGTAAGGTCTAAATACATGAGAAGCCGCTTTCTAAACTTTAAATACATGAGAAATTAAATATTGACATTACTATAGGGAAGCCATCAAGTTTACAAACAACATGCAAGTAAAAGCAAAATGTAAGCATCATTGAGCCGGAAAAATTCAATGTGTGAAGTCTAAATACGTAGACACCAATAACTCTATAACCCAAGATTAGTAGGTAAACACAAAAGACATCCATTAGAAATCTTTAAATTGTAAGGTTTAAGTACATTGGAAACCAATGAACGTAATCATACTTACATTCAAAGCCACAATGTCGAAAAGCCAATGCAATGAAAGGCATATAGTTCAAAGAGAGCATGTAGCCCAATGCAATGAAAGGCATATAGTTCAAAGAGAGCATGTAGAAAAGCGCAGGAAACAATCATTACTCACGAAAAAATAAGTTAAACATCAACCCATTATGAAGGCCAAGAGCAAAAAATAACTGTTTCAAATTCATCCTTAAATGTAAAGTATCTAGAAGTTTTTAAAAACCCCACTTTGTGAAACCCACATATTTTGTAAGTTGAGTTTTGCTCCCCACGAAAAAATTTAAGTTAAACATTACCTATTATGAAGCTCAAGAGCAAAAATAACTGTTTTAAATTCCTCCTTAAATGTAAAGTATCTAGAAGTTTTTAAAAAAAGCCCCCCACAAATTTTCTAAGTTGAATTTTGTAACTTCCACCTTTAAACCTTGTCTTTACATACATGCTCTCCTTGAACTTCATATTTTGAATTAACTCTAGTTTTCCGACTTGTTCTTTCATTAAGTTCACTTTTTGTAAGTCATTATTTTTAACTTACCAATCAAATAGATGTTAACATGCTAAACAATATGATATTAAATTGAGTTTTCTAACTTGCCCCTTTTCATAGTTTCCCAACTTGTCTTTTCATTGAGTTCCCTTTGTTTTTACATGTATACTCTACTTCAACCTCATGTTATGAATCAAGTATAGTTTCCCAAGTTGTCCTTTCATTAACTTGGCTTTTTGAAAGCCATTATTTTTAACTTGTTAATTAAATACATGTTAAAATGTGGATCAATATGATATTAATTTGATATTAATTTGTTGATTTGTGACATTGGATGATGGTAATTAAATAGATCTTGAGATGTGAAACAACCTAAGAAACTTAAGCTAATTATCTCTTCAATTTTGTAAGTTCATTTTTCCAGCCTGCACCTTTGGAGCTTGTCTTTACATGCATGCTCCAAGCTGCAGCATTGGAAACAACCTAAGAAACTTAAGCTAGTTATCTCTTCAATTTAATTTGTAAGTTTATTTTTCCAACCTGCACCTTTGGAGCTTGGCTTTACATGTATGCTCCAACCTATAGCTTTGGACCTTTGGAGATTGTCTTTACATGCATGCTTGCCTCTACATGCATGAACTCTAAGTTCATTTTTCCAACCTGCGCCTTCGGACCTTGTCTTTACGTGGACTCTAAAGTTAACCTCTCTAAGTTGTTTTTTTTGGCAAATTAATATATAATCTTTGGAGCTCATCTCCACATACATGCTCCCCTTTGGAACCTGTCACAACTTAGGAAACTCAAAGAAAACACCTTTGGAACTTGTCACAACTTAGGAACTTTAAGTTAAGGAAAACCATAAAGATCATAAATGGGAGAGTACACATTTAAAATCCTATAGGTCATTCAAAATCACAAATTGAATTCAAAGCCACATCTTAAGCTAATTAAAATCATGGAGTTCATAAATTAAAGAGTGAATATTTAAAATACCATCTATATCTATACATCTATCTATACATATAATAATTTGAGAGTTTTGTAAACTGAGGCCCCTTTAGACCTCATATTCAAATGCATGCTGTCTTTGAACTGAATATTTTTAATTAACCTCATGGTAATTTAATGACACAACTTACGGAAATCAAGATAATCATGTTTCGAACTTACCACAGCGTAAGAAACGTAAGGTAATTAAAACATAAAAGTCCATAAATTTGAAAGTTAATATTTAAAATCCTATACATCATCATTCAAAGGTACGGAACTTAAGATAATTAAAACCATCAAGTTAACAAATAGAAGAGTAAACATTTAAAATTCTATACATCACCGAAAACAAAAAAATTATATTCAAAACCACATGTTAAGAAGTGATCAAAAACTTTCAAATGCTGGGACGTTGAAAATGGCAAAAAGCATATCTCAGTTAAGAACCAAACTAATGCTAACCTGCTGCAAGAAGAGGAACCGGTGGCAGGCCCTTAAAGATATCCAAAGAAGAAAACTATAGAAATTGGAAGTTTCAAATTATATTACTTCACCTTTTCCATTTCTCCAAAATGGGTATAGTCTAGGTTAATTAACCGAAATTTCAACAGTATTCAATAGATTTTTAAAGTGCAAAAGCCAGAATTCAATCTAAATATATTTTGCTCAGACATCCCTAATAGTCATGCATTAGTAGATCTACTGCAGAACCATTTGCTTTATAGTACCAAGCGAACCGAAACCCACACGCAGGCCAAAAAATATACAAGATATCATAAGCAAGAAAAGCTCGTTGCCTACAAAGAAGGCCATCCAAAGCTTACTTGGCTTCAAATTAGCAAAAAATGACTACATTAGAGGGAAAGGTCTCTTAGCTTTATAGCAGGAAGAAGAAGAACCAAAGCCAGAAACAAAACTTGTGCTCTTAGAGAGGAGATGTTGGAATGCAAAATAGACCAGACATCATAGCATGTAGGAGAAACAGACTATAGAATAAGAAAGGAAAAAGAGATACAAAAATAGCTATTTCAGCATCACACCATTTTTGATCATTTGTGACAAACATTATTCTGTAAATCCTGTAAATTTTTCAAAATTGAACTTTAAAAGATTAGGTTTGTATATCTTTACAATAATTTCAGCAAAGATATCACTTGTGATTAAATTTTAAGAGGAAAGAAACTCCAATTTTAGGTAAACAAACTATGCATTTTTGGAGAAAGGTAAAATAAATGAATAAAAATCAAAAAGATAAAACATACCAAAAACACCAAACTCAAGAAAAATGTTCATTCTATAATCTAGTAATATTTTTATGCAAGCGAACATGCAAACTTGAAGAGTTAGAATTCAAGAGTAGCAATTGCAAACAAAAGACTGCAAGAAGAAGAAAGATAAAGAAAAAAATCTTTATAGAGACAACAAACCTAAGAAAGTGATCTTAATCTATTAAAAATTAGTAAACTGGAAGGCTACACATTTTGAAGCTTGATTTTCACCTTTTTATAAAAAACTAATTTAATCATTTGATGATGACAACCTTCATCACAATTCAGCAATTGGAGAGAGTATAAGCAGAGAAGCAATAAAAGCTGCCAGCGTCTGCAAAGATTGTTTACACTTTAGTCATATCATGTCATACCTGCTACTGGTATCATTTCAGTTAGATTTAAACGGAATTTTGAAGCTTGATGACAACCTCCGTGTCATATCATGCAAATATTGTTTACAGTTTAAAACATCGTAATATATATCTACTTTCGATAATGGCCCAAAGAAATAAATGTGTAGGCTGCAACAAATGTACATCAAAATTATGAACACCAGATGTACAAATGAGTATACGAAATTTAAAACTACCAAACATAGAAGCCAGAGCAGGGGAAAGGAACATCAAAGAAAATAAAGGCAAAGGTCTAGGCCAAGAAAAAAAACAGAATCAAGTTGAAGTTCAGTTTAAATCTGACCTCTGCTAGATTCTCCAATTAATTAAGGATCATTAGATTTGGCAAAAAAAGTTTTTTCTTAATAGTGCCAAGGGCATTAAAGCCAGAAATTATGATCCAAAATAAATTAACAATCACCAACACATAAATTAAAGCTAATAAAAAATATTTAAAATGTGAGGCTCAGGTAATATCCGAACTCAATCCAAAGAAAGAGTAGAGAATGGAAGAAATACTTCTTTTTTGATGTAGGATCATTATATAAACAACAGCCGGTTGCCGAAGGTCACCGAGAAATATTCATATTATTACACAGAGGCAACACAAATACTTAGGCTGGAGCAAGAGAAGGGGAAAGGAACAACACCCTTACATACTTTGCGGATATAAGCAGCGAGTATTGGCAATGTGTTGCGGAATGAACATTTGGTTCTTCACAGCTATCCAACAATACCAATTTTTTGCACGAACACCATCACCACCCAAGTAGTAATTCAACACCCAAGGCCGGCCAAGATCTGTTGTTATTCTTTATGTATCATCATAGCTCAAAAAAAAAAAAATAAACACCCAAAATAGAATTTAAATTAATTAGAAAACAATTAAACACCCAAAATAGAATTTAAATTAATTAGAAAAGAAGCAAGAAAAAAAAGGGAAGAACTCAAAGTAATCAAAAGTGAGCACCAAAATAACGGTAATGTCTTACTACCAATCCGATCATAAAACAAAAGGACAGAAAGAAAAACAAAATTGTCTACGAAGCTGAAATAGATCTTTGGACCGCCTAAAATAGAAGTTCCAAACTAAGTGTTCGACTTCCAACCTTAAACAAAAAGCTATTAGGGAATCTTATTCAAAATGTTATTGCAACTATTTAAACAATCTACTTAAATAATACTTCAACAAAAGAAGCACTAATTGGGCCAAACAGTCCCACTAATAGTACAATAAATAAAATAATACAATTTGAATTAACTGAATTTCAAGAAAGTTTAAGTCCAGGTGTCAACTTAGAGGTGTAACCACTCCACCGAGGCCCCTATGTGGGTTATAATTTGGGACCACACAGCCAAAACAATAGCTATTTCACCATCCCACCATTTTTGATCATTTGTGATAAACATTATTCTGTAAATTCTGTAAATTCATCAAAAATGAACTTAAAAAGATTAAGTTTGTATATTTTTACAATTATTTCATAGAAGACTTCATTTGTGATTAAATTTTAAGAGTAAAGAAACTCTAATTTTAGGTAAGCAAACTATGCAGTTTCGAAGAAGGGCAAAAAACATGAAGTAATGAAGAACAAAAGAGAGGAATCACTCAATCCCATACAAAACAAAAAAAAATTATAAATAAATAAAATTAAAAAACATAAAAGACACCAAAGAACACCAAATGTAAGAAAAATGTTCATTCTCTAATCTAGTAATATTTTTATGCACAGCGAACATGCAAACTTGAAAAGTTAGAATTCAAGAGTAGCAATTGCAAGCAAAAGACTGCAAGAAAAAGAAAGGTAAAGAACAAAATTCTTTATAGAGACAACAAACCTAAGAAATTAATCTTAATCTATTAAAAATTAGCGAACTGGAAGGCTAAACATTTTGAAGATTGATTTTCACTTTTTCTAAAAACACTAATTTAATCATTTGATGATGACAACCTTCATCACAATTCAACAATTGGAGAGAGTATGAGCAGAGAAGTAATAAAACCTGCCAGCATGTGTACACATTTTATTGATAGTGTATGATTAGCAAATAAGGGAAGCCTTGCAAAGATTGTTTACACTTTAAAACATAGTAATTTCTACTTTCGATCATGGCCCAAAGAAATAAATGAGTGTAGGTTGCAACAAATCAATACATCAAAATTATGAACATCAGATATACAAATAAGTGTATGAAACTTAAAACTACCAAACATAGAAGCCGGAGGAGGGGAAAGAAACATCAAAGAAAATAATTTAATTATTTAATCTAGCAAATGTAAACTGAGGGTCAAAATATTTGGGTTTTTTTTCTTCTTATTTGTTCCTGCCTCTAATTTATTTGCCCTCTATGTGTTTTTCCTCAAAATATAAACTGAACTTCAGCTTGATTCTTTTTTTTTCGGATGATGATGAATTATTTCTTTATCAGAATTGTGTTTCAACAATTTGTTCGTATTGATATTTACCATATCATCAAGACTTAGTCGAAAAAGTGCTGCATGTTGACGTTTATCGCCACTGATAGCGTCATCGTTGGTTATTCCCTTGATGAACTCTTTTTCGGTCACGACATGCCTGAAGTTAAGGAATATGATCAGTGCATTCATTTTATTGGAGTTTGTACTTCTGTATATATAAGGAGAGTTGTAAATAAACTTATGAATATGGTAAATAGTATTTAACTATATGAAATTTTACATGTTGCGGCTTGTATAAAAGGGTTGACCACGATCGCTTGAATTTAAGAAATTCAACCTAATTATCTCTTGAATTTTATAAGTCCATTTTTCGAAACTGCTCCTTTTGGAACTTGTCTTTACATCTGCGTTTTATGTAAGTTTAACATTTACTTAATTGGAGTTTCGAAGTTGTCCTTTCATTAATATGGTTTTTTGGAAGTTTAATATAATATTTCGTGCTCATTAATATATATGCTCACTTCGAAGTTAATACTTGTAGTTAACTTCATGTTAATTTCAAGTTACAACTTAGGAAACCCAAGATAACAACCTTTGGAGGCTGCCACAACTAAGCTAACAACCTCGAAATCCCAACTTAATCAAAGTCATATATTTCAAAGATGGTATGTAGAAAAGTATAGGAATTATCATTTCTGATGAAAATATTTGAAAACCCAAGTCAATGAAAGTCATACATTTGAAAATTGATGAGCGTGGGAAGAATTGCGCAAAGAACAATATTTGAAATCCCAACCCAAATTTCTTTTTTTCCCACAAATTAATTCTATTACAATAGGCATAAATTATTCATATAATGCAAACAAATGTAACTATTATATGCAAGGTAGATTTCTCATTGTTTTTTGTATATATTTTTCTTTCTTTCATTTTGAGGCACTTCAAACAAACCAACTTGAAGATTTGCTTGAGTTTATTTACATGAGATGGATAATAAATTGGTGTTGGCAATTTAATGCAGACTAAGTAATCTCAATTATAGAAGGGGAAAATTATATGTTATGGTAAATTGATAAAAAATCTCTTACTCTTGCTAACATTACAAATTACACATAAAGTAGTGGATGGTATATTGAATCTTCACATTTTCCATGTTCTGTTGTTCCACAAGATTCACACTTTCCAGATTCCAAAGGTAATCCAAGAGATGGATTAGTAAGCTAGCATGGGTGGGAAATTGGGCATTTACTAATTGAATATATACATTGCAAAACAGAAAGAGTGAACATGTTAATCATTATCTTCTTAATCAGGAATTTAGCTAAGTTAGTTAGTACCTGTCTAACCAGTGCTTCATGTATGGTAAACAAAGGGAAAGTAACTTCATAATTTTTGAAACATATAGGAACATTAGAAGCAACAATAGTTGGGAGAAGAAGCAGTATCAGCAGTTGGAAGCACCAATAGTTGCAGTGTAAGTAAATCTTACTCAGTAGTTTTTTGATCGATTCTTCAATTCCATCATCATCTTCTTGTTCTCCTCTTTGATATTCTATTGTGTTAGTAGTAGCCGGTAGAGAAGCACCCTACAAGCTAAGTTCAAATTGATTTCAGTCATTTCATTGAAAGTAATTTCGCAAATATAAGGATAAAACTTCAATATATTTGGAGATAACAGTTTATTGTTTAGCCAATCTAGTGTTATATAGAGACAATCAACTTATTTGGAACTATAGTTTTCATATAGAGAATGTAGGTAAAGGCATTGCATCATTTGGAACTACTTTTTTCATAGAGAGAATGTAGATAAAGGCAAGAGGCAACCATTCTTTACAAAGAGAAAGCTATGTTTAAAAACCGACTCGTTGGGAACTCACAAATTAGGAGAACACAATTAAAAGGTAAGGCATTGAAAGTTATTAATTAGGAACATCCAATTACAGCAAAACATATGCATGTAATATTCTACTCAAGTTTTCGAGACATTACCGGTAAGGAAACCTGGTTCAAGTCTATCACTCCAGAAGTGCTTGGGATAGAAGTTTCTTGTCGATATAAGACCTCTCTTCAGTAGGAGCTGCATTCTGATTAGCTCGACGTGATGAGGACGGCAACTCTGCAACTGTTTCTTCAGTCGATAGGAGGTTTTTTGAGAGGGGTTCTTGGTTAACGACTTGAATTTTCTCCTCAAGACCTGGGCCATTCAAAAAATGCACCCATATGAGTTATTTATTGCAAATTTGATCATTGGAAGCAAAGTAAATCGTCAAGAACATGTTTAACAATTTGAAGCATGCAAATTTCTGCACGCTCTTCTGATTTTAGCTTTCCACTTTGATAGGGGTCTACTTTTCCAGTTTATTAAGCCTAGGACCAACATGAAAAGATAAACGTTTTATTGGTTCGCCCGTCCAGATTCAAATTAGAGACTACAGTTTCTTTTTGAGATTGCGGAAAAATTGCGTTATATATGTTAAGAAAAAGTATGATAAAAAAACAATCTAATTCTTTTCGCATGTAATATCATATTCTGCTTAGGGAATGATGACCAAGAGATGAAATTGGTACTAACTTATGACCACAAAAATCACACTTCACCAGAATCCCCACAGGAGCACTCGCCATTCTCGATCGCGTGAACGGTGGTTGTCCCTGAGAACCACCGTCCGGCCAGTGCACTTGCTCAGATACTTGATGGCCGTGTGACAGTCACTGCACACCCTGAGATTCTTCATCACCCGGATTGGCATTTTTTCCTTTAGTTTTCACATGAGCCGCTCTTCTCGTACCTCACATTACCTCTAATCCTGGCCGCCAACCTCCCTTTGATTTTAAAATTCTTTCCGTAAGCGCCAACTCCATCCGCACCCCGACCTCCTCCAATTTTGTATATATCTCCTCGCAATTAACCACCTCCCCTGTACAAACACAGCTTTCCCCCGCCTCCAGGCGCTACCAAGATGAGAACACGGTTTCTTATCTAATTCCTAGCGCGCGCTGTATCTGCGTAGTTGCTGCGTCAGCCATGCATGCCTAATGCTTTTAAATCAGCAGGCTGCCAGTTGCGAAGCCACATTGTGTCACAGCGCCGCGGTCTCAGTGTCTAGTGTAATATTGTTTGTTGTGACAGCTGTTACCGATCGTCAAAAATAGAACTACCTGTCGACCAGACGGCCGAATCATATATTTCCAAAAAGGAATGTTCTGCCGGGCTCCACGCCGTGCTCGGGCATGAGAGCGAAGTTATCGCCGGCCCTCCACGAAATCATCTTATATAAGAACAGAGTAAAAGAATAATCGTAACAGTTCTCCATCCCATTCACACATGGAGATTTACAGCACGCGTCGGCGGCGCGGCCAACTAGGCAAATTGAAGGCGTTATCATCTACACACTAATAACTCCTGACAAATTGTGCTACTCGATCATTGGTCAATTCTGGACGGCGTTAGCGCATCAATTAGAGCGACCCGAGGGCGCTGCCGACGAAGGGGGAGGCGTCGAGGCCGGACTTGGCAGCGCGCGCGTGGACCTGAGCGCCAAGTGCGAGGAGGGTGGCGGCGGCGCAGACGCGGGCGACGCAGGAGAGGGTGAAGTCGTTGACATCGACTCGGGACTCCAGGGCGGATCTGAAGATGGCGATCGCGGAGGGGTGGAGGGCGGGGTCGGCGGCGTGGGCGGAGATGAGGGCGGACCAGGAGACGACGTTGCGAGAGGGCATGAGACGGAAGAGGCGGAGGGCGTCGGGGAGGAGGGCGCACTTGGCGTACATGTCGAGGAGGGAGGAGGAGACGAAGACGTCGGGGGAGAAGGGGGACTTGAGGGCGAGGGCGTGGAGGGAGCGGGCGAGGGAGGGGAGGGAGAGGGCGGCGGCGGACTTGGCAGCGGAGGGGGGAGCGGTCGGAGGGGGGGACGCCGGCGCGGAGCATGGAGCGGAAGAAGGAGAGGGCGAGGAGTGGGAGGGCGTTCTGGGCGAGGGAGGAGAGGAGGGCGCACCAGGAGGCGGAGGCTGGGGCGGGGGCGGGAGGAGCGGGGAGGTCGCGGAAGGCGCGGAGGGAGTGGAGGGGAGGGAGCAGCGGGCGTAGAAGGTGATGAGGTGGTTGGAGAGGAGGGAGAGCGGTGAGGAAGGGGAGGACGAGGGCACTCGGCCGAACTTGAGGAGGTGGGCGTGGAGCTGCTGGCCCTGCGGGAGGGCGCGCGCGGCCGACAGCGAGAGGAGGACGCCGCCCAGGGCGCGCGGACACGTCGGCAGGGGCTGGCTAGGAACATGGAGGGGCATTTGTTAGGGAAGAAGACTTATTATGCCTTCTTGGAAGCGAATTTCCTAGGTGGCACCGTGACGGAGGGAGGGAGTTTTGGCTCGCTTTTGCGGAAAGGAGGGAAGTAAAAATGGTTGCTTGCACCTAATTTATCTTTTCTGTCTGTACACCGTGCATTTGTTGATCTTCATCAATCTCATAATTTATACATATCAATCTCATAATTTATACATACTAGCGAAGGCCCGCGCTGCGCTGCGCCGCGGGTCTAATTTATAAACACTATTTTTTATGTTACACGCTACATTATATGTAATTCAAAATAATATGAATATGCTACAGAAAATCAGAAGAAAACTTCACAAAACAATTTGAGAAAACAAATTTAGTCGTAAAGGAAAAACATAGCAACAAAAATACAATTTTCAATGCAAAGCAAGCAAAATTTAATTTGAGCGATGATGAAAAAATAAAATAAATATTTAATTGACCATAAAGGAGAATGACCAATTTTTGAAATACCATTTTGAAATAGAATATGTCAAAGAACTGTTATAACGCAGTAGCAGTTTGAATCACAAAGTAATTCTTCACAATAAAATTCACTTTACATTTAATAACTACAATAATATGTACTATACGTATGGAAACTTACAAACTTACAAACTGAACCGAATTTACACATTGATAATAGAGTTCACTGTACATTCAGAAAATTGCAGTAATATTTTCAAATAAAGACACACCAAAATAGTGGGAAAACAAATAATCAAAGATGAGCAATTATATTTACATTTAAGGGAGAACAAAAGAAAGAAACAAATGACAATACAAACTGAGAACAAAGTAAAATCAAAGGAAGACATATAGTAAGAATTGAAATACCACAGAGATGCATTTTCTCCACACATTAATACCACATCATCTTTTTTTTATTTACAACGTGTTCACATAGATGTGCATGGAAAATACATATGGCTTGCCTCCACCTTTGATTTCCACACATTAAGAACCAAAGCAGAGCAGGATAACAAATAGGCATCATGTTCCATCTTTGATTCCTACACATTAAGAATCAAAGTAAAGCAGCATACAAAAAAGAGATGTTTTCTTCAATTAGATATGAGAGATGCATAAAATATATATATATATTTTTTCATGTTTTAGTGTATGGGTTGTGCAAGATAAGAAGGATAGCATGAATATATGAAGGAGAGTAAAGTACTAATTAGAGTAGGTAGACCGAAAGCAATAGAAGAATGGCCCAACAATCGACAGCAGCAATGCATGTAAATCCCTATGCTTATGAGTATTAATCACACACAAAAAAAAAAATTTCTAATAGTAGGAAACAATTTCGGTTGAGGTAGTTAAAGTTCCATGTAAAAATAATAAATAATATTTGTTTACCCTGAATAGAACTGCAGACTTCCTCGCCACAAGGCAACACAGTTGCTTAATTTCCTGCGAACGGCCGGCATACCTGCATAAGAGTTTGGGATTTCTTGTCAGAAAATATTAGACATTGGGAATTTTTTATGAAGGTTAACTATCTTAATATGGTGGGTCAACAAAAAACACCTTACATGCATCCCAAATTTTAGAGCACTTCGAATACAAAATATGTAAGAACAACAGTAGGCAATTGAACAAAATGCAACTCACATTAGTTGTACTCAATATTAAGGCGAGAATTCACTATAGTAGGCACCCGAAAGGCAACACACATGCTTAATTCTCTAAGAATGGTCGGCATTCCTGCATAAGAGTTTGGGGTCTTTTGTGAGAAAGTTTTTATGGGCACTAACCATCTTAATATAGTGGATCAAGAGAAGGTACCTTACATACATCCTACATTTTAGAGTATTGTGAATACAAAATAGGTAACAATGCAGGCAACAACCGCAGGCAGTTGAACAAAATGCAATTTACATTAGTCGCACAGAATATTAAAGGGAGAACTCACCATACCAGACATCGAAATTTCAAAGGAAGAATTAAAATGGAATTTGATTGCAAATATTCAACTGCATCTTACAACTAACTTACATCATCATCAGGAGTCCAACAATGTACGAAGTTCTAAACATGAAAAGAACAAACCTGAATTTAAACAAATCTGGTATTAATCAAAGTAATGTAAACACAATTGACATTACCTGCATCCAATACTAAAATAGGGGCTCACCATAGCAGACACCCAAATTTGTGGGGAAGAATGAGAGCAAGAACAACACAAATCCTTGACAAATATTTAATTGTATTCTACAATTCATTCACAAATATTTAATTCCATCCTACAACCAATTTGCACCATCAATAGGAGACCAACAATGTACACACTACAAACCATGTACAGCACAAAAGAGAACTCAAACGAATCGTGTACAGGTAACATTCTTTTGCCGACCAAAGTAGAGAGCAAACAGCACATAACAGTAAAGAGTAAGTAATAGAGGCTTAGATATGCTCTCAGATATACTTTTGGTTAATCACATTAATATTTATCCACCAAATCTTCTACTTTTCGATCCAAGATTCTATCAAGAGTGAAATGGTTGCAATAGTTGCCTTAGGTCGTCCAAGTTGCCTTACCATAAAACTCTTATGATATGAAAATTATATCAAGAGTGAAATGGTTGCAATAGTTGCCTTAGGCCGTCTAAGTTGCCTTACCATAAAACTCTTATGATATGACCGAATATTCGAAGGAAAGTAGAGAGATTCAGGCTTGCGGCAACTCGAATAACTGAACGTCATAAATAACTGTTGTTGAAATGAGCAGCATCGAATCATCATCACCTCATATACCTTAATTTGTTTTTAGCTTAGCTGCCCTGTTTTGGTGTAGCTTCCCTTAAGAGTTATATATGTACAACCTTAATTTGAAATAACTAAATAATCTGTGAAAATTTTAATTCATGCCTAACCTTTTCAGTAAAACAGGAAACAGAAAAAATGCTTGTCTACGAATCAGTTTTTAGAAACCAGAGAAAAACAAAAAGTAACATTAATGAGGAAAATAACATTAATTTACCAATCAGTATGTAAGAGGATATGTTTACTAAAACATATATCAACATTAAAGACTATTTGAGAATATGTCAACTTTTTTAGCATCACAAAGGGCAACAATCCGGCAACGCCCAATCCCTTCGGGCACGAAAACCAGGCCACACTACCAGTAATCCAACATGCCCAGTCTCGGGCACCTAAGAACCTACTAAAAGTAAAGCAAACTATTCTACGATAATAGGTTCAACTTAATAAACCTAACAAATAGTTTAACAAAGTGAATAATCAATTTGATAACCATGACCGTAATCTCGTATGTAAAGCACAAAAGGCACCCATTAAAAAGTTGTAAATTATAAACATTAAGTACATTGGAAGTCATACTTTTGGAAATCAAAACACATGCACACCAATGACTATGGAATCCAAGATTAGTATGTCAAACACAGAAGACACCCATTGGGAAGTTGTAAATTATAAGAAATTAAGTATATTGGGAAGAATTTTGGTTGTGTATCTAAATTTTTTTTCTATTCTAGTACTTAATTGGAAGTGAATTGTTATGAAATAATACTACACCGAACTCATGAAGTTCACCGAAAACATGAAGGCCAAATACATGCACAGCAATAATTGTAGAACCCAAGATAAGTATGTAATCACAAAAGGTATCAAATAGAAATTTATGAATTGTAAAAATTAAGTACATGGGAAGACACTTTGAGTAACCATTCCTAGATCGAAAACCACAATATAGAAAGCTCAACTCAATCGAAGACATAAAATTTAGGGAAGGCATAAAGAATTAGAAGCTAAACATTAGGCAATTATGAAGGTAAAGAGTAAAACAAACAGTTTCAAGTCTTCAAAAAATTGCAACCTAAACATTAGTTTATTATGGACAAAAAGAGCAGAACCAATTACTTCAAATTCTTCCTTAAATGTAAAGGGTGTACAACCTGTGGAACCCAAGATCAACAGGTAAATAGAATAGGCAATCATGAAAAAATTCTAATTTGTAAGTTTTATGTAAAACTCAACATTATCCTAGCTATTATGAAGGGCAAGTGCAAAAATATTTCTTTACTTAGAGAATACCAATAGGACTGATCATTAAACATTTGGTCACCCAAGGCCATCCAAAATTACTAATTATTTCCTTAACGGATATTTTTTTTGTCCAAAGAGTAATTGGTTTCCTACGGCTATCCAGAAATGTTGGTATATATATGTATCATCATTGTTAGAAATGTTGGTATATATAGCTATCATGATTGTCTAAGCCAACATTACTATAGGAGCACAAAAGCCAACCATGAAAAACTTCTCATTTGTAAGGTCTAAATACATGAGAAGCCGCTTTCTAAACTTTAAATACATGAGAAATTAAATATTGACATTACTATAGGGAAGCCATCAAGTTTACAAACAACATGCAAGTAAAAGCAAAATGTAAGCATCATTGAGCCGGAAAAATTCAATGTGTGAAGTCTAAATACGTAGACACCAATAACTCTATAACCCAAGATTAGTAGGTAAACACAAAAGACATCCATTAGAAATCTTTAAATTGTAAGGTTTAAGTACATTGGAAACCAATGAACGTAATCATACTTACATTCAAAGCCACAATGTCGAAAAGCCAATGCAATGAAAGGCATATAGTTCAAAGAGAGCATGTAGCCCAATGCAATGAAAGGCATATAGTTCAAAGAGAGCATGTAGAAAAGCGCAGGAAACAATCATTACTCACGAAAAAATAAGTTAAACATCAACCCATTATGAAGGCCAAGAGCAAAAAATAACTGTTTCAAATTCATCCTTAAATGTAAAGTATCTAGAAGTTTTTAAAAAACCCCACTTTGTGAAACCCACATATTTTGTAAGTTGAGTTTTGCTCCCCACGAAAAAATTTAAGTTAAACATTACCTATTATGAAGCTCAAGAGCAAAAATAACTGTTTTAAATTCCTCCTTAAATGTAAAGTATCTAGAAGTTTTTAAAAAAAGCCCCCCACAAATTTTCTAAGTTGAATTTTGTAACTTCCACCTTTAAACCTTGTCTTTACATACATGCTCTCCTTGAACTTCATATTTTGAATTAACTCTAGTTTTCCGACTTGTTCTTTCATTAAGTTCACTTTTTGTAAGTCATTATTTTTAACTTACCAATCAAATAGATGTTAACATGCTAAACAATATGATATTAAATTGAGTTTTCTAACTTGCCCCTTTTCATAGTTTCCCAACTTGTCTTTTCATTGAGTTCCCTTTGTTTTTACATGTATACTCTACTTCAACCTCATGTTATGAATCAAGTATAGTTTCCCAAGTTGTCCTTTCATTAACTTGGCTTTTTGAAAGCCATTATTTTTAACTTGTTAATTAAATACATGTTAAAATGTGGATCAATATGATATTAATTTGATATTAATTTGTTGATTTGTGACATTGGATGATGGTAATTAAATAGATCTTGAGATGTGAAACAACCTAAGAAACTTAAGCTAATTATCTCTTCAATTTTGTAAGTTCATTTTTCCAGCCTGCACCTTTGGAGCTTGTCTTTACATGCATGCTCCAAGCTGCAGCATTGGAAACAACCTAAGAAACTTAAGCTAGTTATCTCTTCAATTTAATTTGTAAGTTTATTTTTCCAACCTGCACCTTTGGAGCTTGGCTTTACATGTATGCTCCAACCTATAGCTTTGGACCTTTGGAGATTGTCTTTACATGCATGCTTGCCTCTACATGCATGAACTCTAAGTTCATTTTTCCAACCTGCGCCTTCGGACCTTGTCTTTACGTGGACTCTAAAGTTAACCTCTCTAAGTTGTTTTTTTTGGCAAATTAATATATAATCTTTGGAGCTCATCTCCACATACATGCTCCCCTTTGGAACCTGTCACAACTTAGGAAACTCAAAGAAAACACCTTTGGAACTTGTCACAACTTAGGAACTTTAAGTTAAGGAAAACCATAAAGATCATAAATGGGAGAGTACACATTTAAAATCCTATAGGTCATTCAAAATCACAAATTGAATTCAAAGCCACATCTTAAGCTAATTAAAATCATGGAGTTCATAAATTAAAGAGTGAATATTTAAAATACCATCTATATCTATACATCTATCTATACATATAATAATTTGAGAGTTTTGTAAACTGAGGCCCCTTTAGACCTCATATTCAAATGCATGCTGTCTTTGAACTGAATATTTTTAATTAACCTCATGGTAATTTAATGACACAACTTACGGAAATCAAGATAATCATGTTTCGAACTTACCACAGCGTAAGAAACGTAAGGTAATTAAAACATAAAAGTCCATAAATTTGAAAGTTAATATTTAAAATCCTATACATCATCATTCAAAGGTACGGAACTTAAGATAATTAAAACCATCAAGTTAACAAATAGAAGAGTAAACATTTAAAATTCTATACATCACCGAAAACAAAAAAATTATATTCAAAACCACATGTTAAGAAGTGATCAAAAACTTTCAAATGCTGGGACGTTGAAGATGGCAAAAAGCATATCTCAGTTAAGAACCAAACTAATGCTAACCTGCTGCAAGAAGAGGAACCGGTGGCAGGCCCTTAAAGATATCCAAAGAAGAAAACTATAGAAATTGGAAGTTTCAAATTATATTACTTCACCTTTTCCATTTCTCCAAAATGGGTATAGTCTAGGTTAATTAACCGAAATTTCAACAGTATTCAATAGATTTTTAAAGTGCAAAAGCCAGAATTCAATCTAAATATATTTTGCTCAGACATCCCTAATAGTCATGCATTAGTAGATCTACTGCAGAACCATTTGCTTTATAGTACCAAGCGAACCGAAACCCACACGCAGGCCAAAAAATATACAAGATATCATAAGCAAGAAAAGCTCGTTGCCTACAAAGAAGGCCATCCAAAGCTTACTTGGCTTCAAATTAGCAAAAAATGACTACATTAGAGGGAAAGGTCTCTTAGCTTTATAGCAGGAAGAAGAAGAACCAAAGCCAGAAACAAAACTTGTGCTCTTAGAGAGGAGATGTTGGAATGCAAAATAGACCAGACATCATAGCATGTAGGAGAAACAGACTATAGAATAAGAAAGGAAAAAGAGATACAAAAATAGCTATTTCAGCATCACACCATTTTTGATCATTTGTGACAAACATTATTCTGTAAATCCTGTAAATTTTTCAAAATTGAACTTTAAAAGATTAGGTTTGTATATCTTTACAATAATTTCAGCAAAGATATCACTTGTGATTAAATTTTAAGAGGAAAGAAACTCCAATTTTAGGTAAACAAACTATGCATTTTTGGAGAAAGGTAAAATAAATGAATAAAAATCAAAAAGATAAAACATACCAAAAACACCAAACTCAAGAAAAATGTTCATTCTATAATCTAGTAATATTTTTATGCAAGCGAACATGCAAACTTGAAGAGTTAGAATTCAAGAGTAGCAATTGCAAACAAAAGACTGCAAGAAGAAGAAAGATAAAGAAAAAAATCTTTATAGAGACAACAAACCTAAGAAAGTGATCTTAATCTATTAAAAATTAGTAAACTGGAAGGCTACACATTTTGAAGCTTGATTTTCACCTTTTTATAAAAAACTAATTTAATCATTTGATGATGACAACCTTCATCACAATTCAGCAATTGGAGAGAGTATAAGCAGAGAAGCAATAAAAGCTGCCAGCGTCTGCAAAGATTGTTTACACTTTAGTCATATCATGTCATACCTGCTACTGGTATCATTTCAGTTAGATTTAAACGGAATTTTGAAGCTTGATGACAACCTCCGTGTCATATCATGCAAATATTGTTTACAGTTTAAAACATCGTAATATATATCTACTTTCGATAATGGCCCAAAGAAATAAATGTGTAGGCTGCAACAAATGTACATCAAAATTATGAACACCAGATGTACAAATGAGTATACGAAATTTAAAACTACCAAACATAGAAGCCAGAGCAGGGGAAAGGAACATCAAAGAAAATAAAGGCAAAGGTCTAGGCCAAGAAAAAAAACAGAATCAAGTTGAAGTTCAGTTTAAATCTGACCTCTGCTAGATTCTCCAATTAATTAAGGATCATTAGATTTGGCAAAAAAAGTTTTTTCTTAATAGTGCCAAGGGCATTAAAGCCAGAAATTATGATCCAAAATAAATTAACAATCACCAACACATAAATTAAAGCTAATAAAAAATATTTAAAATGTGAGGCTCAGGTAATATCCGAACTCAATCCAAAGAAAGAGTAGAGAATGGAAGAAATACTTCTTTTTTGATGTAGGATCATTATATAAACAACAGCCGGTTGCCGAAGGTCACCGAGAAATATTCATATTATTACACAGAGGCAACACAAATACTTAGGCTGGAGCAAGAGAAGGGGAAAGGAACAACACCCTTACATACTTTGCGGATATAAGCAGCGAGTATTGGCAATGTGTTGCGGAATGAACATTTGGTTCTTCACAGCTATCCAACAATACCAATTTTTTGCACGAACACCATCACCACCCAAGTAGTAATTCAACACCCAAGGCCGGCCAAGATCTGTTGTTATTCTTTATGTATCATCATAGCTCAAAAAAAAAAAAATAAACACCCAAAATAGAATTTAAATTAATTAGAAAACAATTAAACACCCAAAATAGAATTTAAATTAATTAGAAAAGAAGCAAGAAAAAAAAGGGAAGAACTCAAAGTAATCAAAAGTGAGCACCAAAATAACGGTAATGTCTTACTACCAATCCGATCATAAAACAAAAGGACAGAAAGAAAAACAAAATTGTCTACGAAGCTGAAATAGATCTTTGGACCGCCTAAAATAGAAGTTCCAAACTAAGTGTTCGACTTCCAACCTTAAACAAAAAGCTATTAGGGAATCTTATTCAAAATGTTATTGCAACTATTTA
The DNA here is from genome assembly GCA_029168755.2 of Tillandsia fasciculata. Taxonomy (NCBI): domain Eukaryota; kingdom Viridiplantae; phylum Streptophyta; class Magnoliopsida; order Poales; family Bromeliaceae; genus Tillandsia; species Tillandsia fasciculata. Next base: position 7,528,959 of record CM054930.1, on the reverse strand, counting down.
AACAATCTACTTAAATAATACTTCAACAAAAGAAGCACTAATTGGGCCAAACAGTCCCACTAATAGTACAATAAATAAAATAATACAATTTGAATTAACTGAATTTCAAGAAAGTTTAAGTCCAGGTGTCAACTTAGAGGTGTAACCACTCCACCGAGGCCCCTATGTGGGTTATAATTTGGGACCACACAGCCAAAACAATAGCTATTTCACCATCCCACCATTTTTGATCATTTGTGATAAACATTATTCTGTAAATTCTGTAAATTCATCAAAAATGAACTTAAAAAGATTAAGTTTGTATATTTTTACAATTATTTCATAGAAGACTTCATTTGTGATTAAATTTTAAGAGTAAAGAAACTCTAATTTTAGGTAAGCAAACTATGCAGTTTCGAAGAAGGGCAAAAAACATGAAGTAATGAAGAACAAAAGAGAGGAATCACTCAATCCCATACAAAACAAAAAAAAATTATAAATAAATAAAATTAAAAAACATAAAAGACACCAAAGAACACCAAATGTAAGAAAAATGTTCATTCTCTAATCTAGTAATATTTTTATGCACAGCGAACATGCAAACTTGAAAAGTTAGAATTCAAGAGTAGCAATTGCAAGCAAAAGACTGCAAGAAAAAGAAAGGTAAAGAACAAAATTCTTTATAGAGACAACAAACCTAAGAAATTAATCTTAATCTATTAAAAATTAGCGAACTGGAAGGCTAAACATTTTGAAGATTGATTTTCACTTTTTCTAAAAACACTAATTTAATCATTTGATGATGACAACCTTCATCACAATTCAACAATTGGAGAGAGTATGAGCAGAGAAGTAATAAAACCTGCCAGCATGTGTACACATTTTATTGATAGTGTATGATTAGCAAATAAGGGAAGCCTTGCAAAGATTGTTTACACTTTAAAACATAGTAATTTCTACTTTCGATCATGGCCCAAAGAAATAAATGAGTGTAGGTTGCAACAAATCAATACATCAAAATTATGAACATCAGATATACAAATAAGTGTATGAAACTTAAAACTACCAAACATAGAAGCCGGAGGAGGGGAAAGAAACATCAAAGAAAATAATTTAATTATTTAATCTAGCAAATGTAAACTGAGGGTCAAAATATTTAGGTTTTTTTTCTTCTTATTTGTTCCTGCCTCTAATTTATTTGCCCTCTATGTGTTTTTCCTCAAAATATAAACTGAACTTCAGCTTGATTCTTTTTTTTTCGGATGATGATGAATTATTTCTTTATCAGAATTGTGTTTCAACAATTTGTTTGTATTGATATTTACCATATCATCAAGACTTAGTCGAAAAAGTGCTGCATGCTGACGTTTATCGCCACTGATAGCGTCATCGTTGGTTATTCCCTTGATGAACTCTTTTTCGGTCACGACATGCCTGAAGTTAAGGAATATGATCAGTGCATTCATTTTATTGGAGTTTGTACTTCTATATATATAAGGAGAGTTGTAAATAAACTTATGAATATGGTAAATAGTATTTAACTATATGAAATTTTACTTGTTGCGGCTTGTATAAAAGGGTTGACCACGATCGCTTGAATTTAAGAAATTCAACCTAATTATCTCTTGAATTTTATAAGTCCATTTTTCGAAACTGCTCCTTTTGGAACTTGTCTTTACATCTGCGTTTTATGTAAGTTTAACATTTACTTAATTGGAGTTTCGAAGTTGTCCTTTCATTAATATGGTTTTTTGGAAGTTTAATATAATATTTCGTGCTCATTAATATATATGCTCACTTCGAAGTTAATACTTGTAGTTAACTTCATGTTAATTTCAAGTTACAACTTAGGAAACCCAAGATAACAACCTTTGGAGGCTGCCACAACTAAGCTAACAACCTCGAAATCCCAACTTAATCAAAGTCATATATTTCAAAGATGGTATGTAGAAAAGTATAGGAATTATCATTTCTGATGAAAATATTTGAAAACCCAAGTCAATGAAAGTCATACATTTGAAAATTGATGAGCGTGGGAAGAATTGCGCAAAGAACAATATTTGAAATCCCAACCCAAATTTCTTTTTTTCCCACAAATTAATTCTATTACAATAGGCATAAATTATTCATATAATGCAAACAAATGTAACTATTATATGCAAGGTAGATTTCTCATTGTTTTTTGTATATATTTTTCTTTCTTTCATTTTGAGGCACTTCAAACAAACCAACTTGAAGATTTGCTTGAGTTTATTTACATGAGATGGATAATAAATTGGTGTTGGCAATTTAATGCAGACTAAGTAATCTCAATTATAGAAGGGGAAAATTATATGTTATGGTAAATTGATAAAAAATCTCTTACTCTTGCTAACATTACAAATTACACATAAAGTAGTGGATGGTATATTGAATCTTCACATTTTCCATGTTCTGTTGTTCCACAAGATTCACACTTATTTCCAGATTCCAAAGGTAATCCAAGAGATGGATTAGTAAGCTAGCATGGGTGGGAAATTGGGCATTTACTAATTGAATATATACATTGCAAAACAGAAAGAGTGAACATGTTAATCATTATCTTCTTAATCAGGAATTTAGCTAAGTTAGTTAGTACCTGTCTAACCAGTGCTTCATGTATGGTAAACAAAGGGAAAGTAACTTCATAATTTTTGAAACATATAGGAACATTAGAAGCAACAATAGTTGGGAGAAGAAGCAGTATCAGCAGTTGGAAGCACCAATAGTTGCAGTGTAAGTAAATCTTACTCAGTAGTTTTTTGATCGATTCTTCAATTCCATCATCATCTTCTTGTTCTCCTCTTTGATATTCTATTGTGTTAGTAGTAGCAGGTAGAGAAGCACCCTACAAGCTAAGTTCAAATTGATTTCAGTCATTTCATTGAAAGTAATTTCGCAAATATAAGGATAAAACTTCAATATATTTGGAGATAACAGTTTATTGTTTAGCCAATCTAGTGTTATATAGAGACAATCAACTTATTTGGAACTATAGTTTTCATATAGAGAATGTAGGTAAAGGCATTGCATCGTTTGGAACTACTTTTTTCATAGAGAGAATGTAGATAAAGGCAAGAGGCAACCATTCTTTACAAAGAGAAAGCTATGTTTAAAAACCGACTCGTTGGGAACTCACAAATTAGGAGAACACATTAAAAGGTAAGGCATTGAAAGTCATTAATTAGGAACATCCAACTTACTTAAAACCATATCTTAGGCATTCAAAGTCACAAATTAGAAACACCAAACTTACTTAAAACTATATCTTTCATAACCATTTAAAACTGTGATTAACCACAATCAAAGAAGTCCTCTAATTAACACTAAAGCATTCAACTCATTAACTTTCATATAGAAGAGGAATTTTTTCACCTAAGTTCAATTAATCTGATAGGCTCCCAAGGTTAAAGATGCCGAAGATCAAATAAGCAATTGATGTAAACTGTGTATATGATCAACAGTGTCATGGTAACCCAACTTGATATTCTTCATTCTTAAATACTCTATTTTTGGTTGCAGAAGTCCAATTATTTGGGCCAACAGAAAAGATAAACGTTTTATTGGTTCGCCCGTCCAGATTCAAATTAGAGACATACATATTATTTATTTATAAATATCAAATTTAAATAATTAATAAAACTATATAATTATAGTGACTCATTCGTTCAAAAAAACTGAGAACAAAACAAAAGTAGTATATATAAGAAAAATAATTGACCATCGCTTTACTGGAAGAAAGAGATTTAGATCGCGTGAAGGTCTACTATTGCACACGAATTATAGCATCAAAACCGATATTATATTACTTGAGATGTACTTGACAGAATACACCCAGTTTTTAATGCTAAATTATTTTTTCCTTTAGTTTTCACATGAGATGCTCTTCTCGTAGTGACATTACCTTAATATGGCAACCAATGGACCTTTGATTTTAAAATTCTTTTTGTAAGCGCAATTAAAAGCTAAAATCAGCCTAAACTTGAGTATATCTCTAACAATTAACCACCACCACCAGTACAAACACAGCTATGGAGCGCCTCAAGGCGCTACCAAGATGAGAACATGTTTCTTATAAGTAATAAAATATAGAGAACTGTATATTATGTAGTTGTGCTCAGCCATGTCATATCCTAATTCTTTTAAATCAACAGGCTGCCAATTCTTAGCCACATTGTGTCACATGCCCCAAATAGTGTTAGTGTAATATTGTTTGTTGTGACAGCTGTTACCGATCGTCAAAAATAGAACTACCTGTCTACCAGACTTATTCAATCATATATTTCACAAAAAGGAAAATGTTCTGCAATTTTTGACCCTTTTTACTCATTTTTTCAAACTTCTCCAATTAATCCACAAAAATCATCTTATATAAGAACAGAGTAAAATAATAATCGTAACAGTTCTCCATCCCATTCACACATGGAGATTTACAGCACAAATTCGAGCAACCTAAGTCCAACTATAGCAAATTGAAGGCAATTTATCATCTACACACTAATAACTCCTGACAAATTGTGCTACTAAGATCATTTATCAATTCTGGGACCACAATTAGCGCATCAATTAATGATAACCCTAAATTATTCTAAAGAAAGAGAAAGAAATGGAAGAAAGATGCAGCATCACCTGCGGCGGTTCCTGCGGCCAGCCTCGCGGGCCTTGCCTGCTTGTTCTCAAAAAGCGTACGACGCTTGCACTCCTGGATGACCCTGGCCTTGGAGACCTCCTTTCGGAAGCGCCGCAGCAGCACCTCCTTGGGCTCGTCCTCGTCTACCATGACCTGCACGAAGTACCCCGAGCGGAAGAAGAGCGTACTCGCGCATTCATTGAGCTTGTTTTTCAGGAAATTGACTTTTTCTTGTGCGGATAAAGCATCAAAAAATGATATAAAACAACATGACTAACAAAGAATAATGTACATTAAATCAAAGCAAGTGTGATGAATTAATGAAGCAGCTCTAATATCAACATGCACATGTACTCCCTTGTTCTATCTAATTTGCCTTTGAGATAGAATGGCCTCTTGTTGCAATGCATAATGTCTTGATAAGTGATGCCTGTTGAAAATGCAGGAAATTACTAAACACTAATACAAATAGGTAGAATAAAATCTTTCACCCCAATATTCTCGAAATGAAATGCTAGAAATGTAGATAAGAAATATAACAAACAAAGGAATCAAATATCAAAATACTTTGATAATGAAGTTTTCTCGATGTATACATAATTCAGTACTTATATATTCAATAGGTAGCTCCCTCCTCTTCCTACTCAGATTCTAATCAGTAGAAAAGGCATCAATTTTAAAGTTCCTACAGATAATGTAGATGAATAGATCATGAGAAAAATAATTAGATAAATATATAATTGAGCGAAAGCACGCCCGGAACTGTAAATATATAAAGTAACAACATAAAACCATATTGAGAAAACAGTACGAACAAAGAAATAGCATATTCACTGCTGAAAATAATTAAGAAGCAACACAAAATCATCTTCAAGATGTTGAAAATTAGGAGTATCATTTTTAAGATGCCAAAGGCAAAAAGAAGATCCCAAATCAAAATCAAATCCTCTCTACTTTGTTCTTTATTTCAGTGACTGGAAATTGGAGGCAACGAAATAAATAAATCAGCTTATAAAGCTTTATATAACCAGGAAAACTACATGAGGAAGAAGAAAAAGTAACAACAAAATGTTAGATTGATTCCTACCATCTCTATCAAGAGGAACAGGGAATAGAGTGCTTAAAAATACCCTCAAACTTATCTGAACAACACTGCAATTGAAAGATGAGGACAGAACCAAAAGGTTATAAGAAGGTTGGGAATAGCAGTGCAATATACAGCAAAACATATGCATGTAATATTCTACTCAAGTTTTCGAGACATTACCGGTAAGGAAACCTGGTTCAAGTCTATCACTCCAGAAGTGCTTGGGATAGAAGCTTCTTTGTCGATATAAGACCTCTCTTCAGTAGGAGCTGCATTCTGATTAGCTCGACGTGATGAGGACGGCACTTTCTGCAACTGTTTCTTCAGTCGATAGGAGGTTTTCTGAGAGGGGTTCTTGGTTAACGACTTGAATTTTCTCCTCAAGAACCTGGGCCATTCAAAAAATGCACCCATATGAGTTATTTATTGCAAATTTGATCATTGGAAGCAAGGTAAATCGTCAAGAACATGTTTAACAATTTGAAGCATGCAAATTTCTGCACGCTCTTCTGATTTTAGCTTTCCACTTTGATTAGGGGTCTACTTTTCCAGTTTATTAAGCCTAGGACTCCACAATGAACATGAATTATAAAGAAGAATGCTTTTCTCCTAACACGACCTAACAGTACAAAGATTGTACTAAGTTTCTTTTTGAGATTGCGGAAAAATTGCGTTATATATGGTAAGAAAAAGTATGATAAAAAAACAATCTAATTTCTTTTCGCATGTAATATCGTATTCTGCTTAGGGAATGATGACCAAGAGATGAAAAATTATTAAGGTTAGTCCTGAATAGGGTAAACTGCATAGGGGTCCTCAAGCTAGTTACTTTTGAATCCCTAACATTTGCACAAGAGGTAGGTGCTCAATATTACACTTACAATTAAAGACCTCCATCAAATTGGACAGAAATATTTATTTAATAGATTCATATACCAGGTAACAACTTTTCCCTTCCCATATGGTGATTACATAGACGTTTCCTTTGAGCTTTAACCAAAGGAAAAGGGAGAAAATTTGTAACAATTGAGTGACGGAAATCAAATTGAAATATGGTACCTCAGTAAAATTTATTCTCAGAAGCAATATAAAGGGAGAAAAAGCTTTTCTGAATAAATTATTGGGTAAAAAATTGAGTGAGCAAGAGTATAATAAAAAGATGTAAAAGGTTTCTGCTCAACTATACCAATGCAAAAAACAAAGCTGCAAACCGATACATGTAAACTGTGTGTTGCGCCATAATGAATGCAAGAATGTTCAACAAACCTTGGCCTCTTCATCCTTGATCGAGTGGAGGCGGAAGCGACCTTTGGTGTCATAGAGAAGCCGGAAGTTCTCATTGGTCTTAGGGATTGATACAACATCTGCATGTTGAAGAGAAAAAAACAATGTATACAAGTACTAATTTCAATTGGCGAGGAAAAAAAAAAGCGGTGGTGAAAGACTTCCTAACGTAGGGGATGAATAGGCATACCCATGAATCCTGCCGGATAGGTCTTGTCAGTTCAGACCTTCGCATCAACCATAACATGGCGTTGCATCAAGATTGAAATAACTTCGCGATAAGTGAGGGCATACTTCAACTTGTTCCTAAGGATAAGGATTAAGGGCAAGCATTCCCTTGCTTTGTGTGGACCAGAAGAAGGTTTTGGAGCCTAATCAGATAAACCAATAAGAAGAAAGAGTAAAAAGGAGACGAATAATAGAGGAAACACAAGGAAAACTTTATCAACTTACAAATGCACCACCAAGCTTATCAAGCATCCAATGCTTCGGGGCATTGAGCCTCTTCAAATGCTTCTTCAATCCCCTCGCCTAAATTGCACCACAAGGTAAAGGTATAGGTTAAGACAACAGAAAGAGAGTGATAGACAAATCAATTATCATTCGCAGTATGCAATACAGATCTAAGTTAATTAGCCATCCATTAATACCAGCCGGAGGTAGAAGATATCCTAAATTGCTAATTTTTACCATTTCAACGCAAATAAGGAAAAAGAAGTTTCAAATCATTTGCAAGATAGTTAGGGTTCTCATATTCTTGTATGAGCGGCCATTAAATCAAAATAGAGGTTTAAATAACAACAGAAAAAAGCAACAAGGTCGACGAAAGGAAAGCAAGCCCTAAGTAGATAGGCCAAACTGAGTAAGGCCCCATACACTCGCAGCCACCTGCTATTACAGCACAAATGTTTGTGCCTCTGCTCTCGCTACTTTTCATGATATAAATACCATCTTGTGAACCAAATCAAAATTGGATAAGGACTAAATAACCAACCACCAATGCTTTATTAAAAATAAAAAACAAAATCATATCAGCAAAACCATGCTGTATACAACAGTCAAAGCAAGAAGCACATATAAATTGCGCATAGTTCATATAAATTGCGCATGGTTCGAAGAGATTATGGAGAGAACAAGAAATAGATGAATAGGATCATGGTAAGTAGCTCTTTACGCACTTAAAGCCATCGACTTTGTGGATGCAAAATGTACTCTCTCTACTACCATAAAAATTCACAATGGCATTCGAAAAGACCATTGCAATATATTACTGGTATAAAGGTAGTTTCATCACATAAACAACATGAAGATGCTCCAATCTCAAAACACAACTATCTTATGAGTATGTAGAACTTGATACGAAACATAACACCCAAAAAAATAAATAAATAAATAAATAATTGAAGATGCTGCGACATTTAACAACTAAAACCTATGTAAATAAAAAATCAGCACAAGCATCAACAAACATCAACAGATAAGGACAAGTTCCTCATGAACAAACGATCAGCAAAGACAAATTTGAACAACTAATTTAAAATCACGCTCCATAACAGTTAATTGTAAACATCAACAAAGTCGAATTTGAACTTTGAACAAATAATTTAAAATCACCCAAAAAGTTCACCTATCAAGCACTCATTCCGATAAATTCACCACCGACAAAATCTAATTCCTAGCATAAATTCCAACCCTTGGCTTTCATGATAAACAGCAACAGCCTAACCCCTGTAACCAAATCAATCACTTATAACAACCACAACATAGAATAAAAAACGAAGCAAAATAAGAAGCTTTTAACAACAAATCGCATCAAAAATTCAAGTTTGGAGAGGAGAGAGGGGATTGGGAAGAACCATTTTGCCCTAATAAGGGTGAACCAGAGATCTTGCGGCTTCTGAACAATGGACGTAAAAAGGTGCAAACCCTAGTTAGGGTTTTGGGGCGTGTGTTTGCGAGAGAGGGTTCGCGGGGGTTGGGGTTCGGTCTTTCAAGGAGAAACCGAAGATGGCGGCGTAGTAGGGCGGAGCCAAATTTGTTTCCAAATTTTAATTTTAATTTTTAAAATTAATGTTTTTTATTTTTAAGTCCAAAATCATCAGAATTAGCTCAAATCTGTTTCTTTAAATCTGATTTTGATTTTATATTTACATTTAAATTTTTTATTTTAATGTTAGATTTAAATTTAAAATTTAAAATTTAAAATTTAAAATTTAAGACAAAATTTAATCTTTTAAATTTGAAATTTTGAATTTAAAATTTTAAAATTTTAAAAATTAAATTATAAGTTTTAATTTTTAAATTTTTAAAATTCAAATTTTGAATTTTATATTTTGATTTTGAATTTTAAATTTTAAGTTTTAAGTTTTAAATTTTAAAATTTAAATTTTAAATTGAAATTTTAAATTTAGAATTAAAAAATCAAATTTTACATTTTAAATTTCAAATTAAAATTTTAATTTTAAATTTTAAATTTTTTTGCAAATTAAAAATTAAAAAATTAATATTTTAAATTTTAAAATTATATTCAAATTTTAAATTATTTTAAAATAGAATCCAGCAAAATATTTATTAATTATAAATAGTAAAAATATTTTGCCAAACAACATTACAAAATCATTTCAAAAACTTTATTTTTCATTAAACTTAGCCAAATAATTTATAATTTTTAAAAAAACTAATTCTACATAAATTATTTGTTCAAAATTTAAATCAAACTGAATCTCAGGCAAGAGAAATGTCTTTCAGGGGGAGTTTGGTAACAGGGATAAGGGGGAATAACCCCTTATCCCTGTTACGGTACCCAAACGGGAACCGGGTTTGTAGGAATTGTAATTCCTACAAACCCGGTTTAAGAAGGATGGGGGTGGGAATACAGATTCCCACCACCCCATGGAATTAAATGGGATTCAAAAAGTGGCACGGGGATCGAGGCCTCTCTCTCTCTCCACGCTTTTTTTTTTCTTTTTTCGTTTTTTTTTTTATTTCTTTTCCATACTAATAATAAAAATTAGTTTTTTTATTTTTTTAAATTAAAATTTTTAATTTTTAAAAATTTAAAATTTAAAATTTAAAATTTAATTTTAAAATTTAAAATTTATAAATTTTAAATTTTTAAATTTTAAAAATTTTAAATTTTTTCTCTCTCTGCACCTCCTCTCTCTTTCTCTCTCTCTCCACGGCACTTTTTTTTTTTTTTTTCTTTTTTTTTTTTCCTTTCTTTTCCATACACTATAATAATAAAAATTAGTTTTTTTATTTTTTTAACTTAGAATTTTTTAAAATATATTTAAATTTATAAATTTAAAATTTAAAATTTTTTATTTAATAAATATTATTTTTTAACTTATTTTTTATAAATCTAAAAATTTTATTTTATTTCATTTTTGAAAAAATAAAATTATTAATTTAAAATTTATAAAATTTATACAATATTTTATAAATTTTTTAAAATTTATATAAATTTAAAAATTAAAATTTTTACTCCCATTTAAACTTTATTTTAAAGGGCAAAATAGTCAAAATACATAATTATCCCCTCTCAATTCTTCTTATTCCTCTATACTCAACCAAACGCAATTTTTTCCTATTCATCTTATTCTCCTTATTCCTATATAATTTACCAAACACAATTTCCTTTAATCCCGGTATAACTCATAAACCCAAACAAACGCAAATTTACACTAATTCCTGCTAATACCATAATCTATACCTATCCTCGGTATAACAAAATTTTCCTTATCCCCGAACCAAACGGTACCTCAGAGAATGTAGGAGTAGTGATTAGTGAAAGGGGGACATCTAAAAGATTTAAGGGGGATAAACCTCTTATTCTTTGTTCGAGTTCCGAAACAAACGGGCGCTTAGGGTGGGAACAACTGTTCCCAACAACTGTTCCCACCCTTTCATCTACTGTTTTCTTTTTTTTTCCTTTTTTTTTCTTTTTTTTTAAAATTAAAAAATTTTAAATTATAAGATATTTAAATTTATAAAATTTAAAATTTATTTTTTTTTTATTTTATAAATTTAAAAATTTTTAACTTATTTTTTAATAAATCTAAATATATATATTTTTTTATTTTTTAAAAATATTTATTAATTTTAAAATTTTAAATTTATGCAAATTTTTTTATAATATTTTTTAAATTTATACTAATTTTAAAATTAAAATTTTTGCTTCTATTTTTTGTAATTTCTTGAGACAATTAAAATTAAAATTTTTAACATTTATAAATTTATAAATTTTAAATTTTATAGCTTTTAAAATTTTTAACTTTAATTTTTAATAAATTTATAAATTTATAAAAATTTAAATTTTATTATTTATACAATATAAGTAAAATTTTATAATAATTTTTATAAAATATATAAGTAAAATATAAATTTTTATAAAATATTTTATAATAATTTTTTTTAATATATAAGTAAAATAGTGGTGGCCCCTGCTTTGCAGCAGATTTTTTATTTTTCTTTTAAATTATTTGTTATTATACTAATATCATATAATGTAAATAATAAATTATATTTTGATTATTGGGCATTTAATATTGAATTTTAAAGTCTTATATAAGAAATGATTAGGAAACATTTCGAATTCCATGAAACATAATTAGTGTGTTTGCTTCTCGGATTGTTCGGTTAGAAGTATAAATAATTTTGTCAGGATTATTATGATTAATTCTGTAATATAACATTATAAATGATATCAAATTAGTTTGAAACTTTTATCGAGCGGGAATGAGTATTTTACATTACTAATGATAAGTTACCTTGTATGTTATATAAAATTATATTTTTATTTTTACAACACTTCAAATTTTTTTAATATGTTAATTTTTAAATTTTAAATTATCAAAAAAGTTTAATTTACTGAAAGTTTATTAAGTTCTAATTTTTTATATTTTTTTCTTTTTTTAATTCAAATTATTTAAATTTGGTTAAAAAAAAAGCCACTGAAATTTTTTTTCATGAATTAGGGAGAAGAAAAGAATAAAAAAAGAGCAAAGTATTTTTATGTATAATGGAAAGGAGAAAATGATAAAAATAAACTAAATATTTTGATGAGGTACTCCTGCCTTTATATTCAAACATTATTTTGAAACAGGAGGAATAATAATTTTTTTTTTTTTTTTTTAAAGATTGGTTTAAGTTTAGAATCGCTCTTTCTTTTTATTTTTTTTTAAAAATAAATTTATTCTCACTTGAGATGTGACATTCTAATAGTGAATAAAAAAAAAAAATAATTGAATAAATAAAAGACCATAAAAAATAGTAATAATAATTTGAATTAAATATTTTGGATTAGTAGTTTGGACTCAACTAATTATCATATTTAATTGATTTATTAATTTATTATAGTAATAAGATGTTGTGGGGAATTAAATTTGTCATGACTCAATTCTTTTTTTCTTTTTTTTCTTTGGGTAAAAAATCTTTGAAATTGTATTCTACAAAACTGTTTAAAAATAACTGTAACATTTCTAAAGTTGTTTAAAAAAACTTAATTTTTAAACCGGTCACCACACAATGCAAGGAAGGATTTTCAAATTTTGAATTTCTAGGAGCAATATTTTTTTTTGAATTGTTTGAACCTTATTTTTTGATGAGACAATACCCTATCTAGTCTTATTAAAAAAAATATATTTTCAATCTAGTCTTTATATATCTAAAATTCATAATTTAACCTTATTTTAATAGATTAGGGAAAAAAATATCTTAATAATATTTATATAAATTTATATATTAACTAAAAAAAAAAATTCTCTCTCTCCTTCTCCACTTTTCAAGGCATCACATTTTATATTTTTATAATTTTTGCATAACTTTACTTTACGTTTCAGATAAAAAATATTACTATAAGCAATATTATTATGAAAAATTATTTTACACTATAAATTATCTGTATAAAAAAATATATTATGAAAATTATTTTTAAATAATAAATAAAATAATATAAGTAAACTTAATATTACTTATTTGATTTAGATGGAAACATTTTGGACTATTATTTTATTATTTTTATTTATAAACAGTATATAATTATATCATCTTTATATTACATATTTTTTTAGTTATATCTACTGGCATGTTCTCAATATATAAGTATAATAAAAATTATTATTATTATAATAAAAAAATTTTTATTATATTTATTAGTATTATTATTATTAAATAATTTTTTCTCTTTTATTTCTCTCTCCTAATTAGCAATAAAATATTAATTTTACCATTTTTTTTTCTAAACATTCTAAATTTGGAATATTTTTAAGAGTAAAGTTAGATGGATTTTTTTTTTTCAAATAAAATTACGTTAGGCATTACTTCACTTTTGATCTTAAATTTACATACAGTGTGTATATATATATATATATATATATATATATATATATATATATATATATATATATATTTCTTTAAAATTTATTTCTGCAAACATTTTTATTTTTAAGGTCCTTTATTTTATGTGATTTCATACTCTTCTTTTCTCATAAATACTGTAATAATTTGGAATTTTAAATATTAATAAATAAATTTCAGAGTAGTTTTCGGTTCAATCTTGACCTCAAAAGATTTACCTTAGCCTAATTGGACAAATGCCAGAAAATTCGTGGCACGAATCACGAGACAAAAAGGCTAACTTTCAATCCGGACATAATTTTGCCGATCCGAGTTGACCGTTGCGATTGTCTCGTCGAACTGAGCGATTTTCATATACAACACTTTTCGATCCGACGGTCGGATCTTCCGGAAATCAAAGAAAAAGGAAGCGAATTAACGATACCAATGGAACAGTACCATGCATACAGTGCCTTTAAGTCATTACTGTTGATGAACAGTAACCCCTTAATTCCGGTTCCCGTCGACTGCAACGTGGACCATTTCACTGTTCGGAGTCCGAATTCAGTAATTCAGGTAGTCGTTTTCATCGGCCTCATCATTCTGGACGCAATGGCGCAGACGAAAACTTCGTTTGACGACCCTGGAATTTTGAAAAGTGTGAAAACTGTGATTTTAGACAGTTTTTATGGACCCAAAAATTATCCGGACACAGTGTCGGAAAATAAAAAAAATCACCATCTTAAAGGTTTCGACGTGCCGGACGCGTCGGCAAAATCCGTTTTCCGTTCTGACGAGCAGAACGCCTCGAAAAGCATAAAATATCAGGAATTGAGGGTCTTTTTCAAATTTATTAAATGGGGAGGGGTTTATGTGCAAAAAGGTACTCACTGGACAGAGGACTAACTTGTAAAGGCCCATTATAGAAGGGGGCTTTTTGCAAAAAAAAAAAAAAAAGGGCCTTTACACATGGAAACCCATGCAGAACCTGCTGCGACCCCTCGTTGCTCCACTCCCACGCGTGAGGCATTCTTCAATGCTTCTGGAAACTTCCTCACCCTCACTTCATCTCCCCCGCAGCCCGCGCGACGCCTCGTTGCTCCACCCCCACGCGTGAGAGTTCTTCAATGCAATCTGGAAGCTTCGCTCGTTGCTTCTTCATCTCCCCCACAGCCCGGGCGCCGCCACCATCTTCTTCCACCTCCAGAGCAACCGCGAGAGAGAGGGAGAGAGCCACCCGAGCTTGGGTTATTCTCGGGTTGAAGTGGACAAGAGTGCTGGGAGTCCAAAGTTGGCTCAGACCCAACTGGTGGACTCCTCCGGAGTTCCGCATCCGAGCCCTGTGCACCCCGGCACCCGCGGACGCCGCGCGTCGCCGCGACCGCCATCACCTCCTCCAACTACTCCGGCGAGGTAAGTTATGGAAATTTTGTTTATTAGTGGGTGTTTGGGTGTAGTCAAGTTGTTCCAGCCGTTGAGAGGGGTCTCCCTGTGAAGTCTGGTTCGCCGCCGTGCCTCCGCTGGCCGGTGGGATAACTTGCCGCCGGAAAACCTTGTTTTAACAGATCTTGGGCACGGGGTGTTTCCGACCGTTAAAATCCAGATCAAAGCCGTTGATCTTGTCTCTCTGGGTCATGTAGTAGCTTCCTATAATCTTGCATATGATTCTTAACGTGGAAATTTAAATTGGTGTAGTTGCACCCTTGTGCGGCCGTACCTCAACCCCGCCGCCGCCGCCGTCGCACCCGGACTCCGGCCACCACTCCGGTAAGTCTCTTACACCCCACTGAAGACCTCCATCATCTTGGTTTAGGCCCACAACCCGTTAACACAAAGTGGGTGCAAGCTTGCTAAAATTAAAGAATAACGCCATGTTTTTCCGGCTGCCGCTGTTGCTAGCCGTGGGCTGTGGCTCGGGTATGGACCAGATCTCTTCTGGGAGGCCCTCTGACTAGTGCTTGCCCTGGTTCAGGTTTGGACTGAGTTGGTTTGGTGATTTGGTGCAACCCGAGGATAGCCCATTGGTGGTCTTGCTCCGGCCAATTTTCCGGCGACTTTCCGGCGTACCCGAGGTGAGCACCTTACTTCCTTACCCCTACTGAGCATGATGCTCACTTAAAATCCTAATATTATTGGGAGTAGATCGAATGTTAGCATAAGTGCAAGTTGAGGGTTAAGAGTTTATGGACCAAAATTACTAATGGGCATTTTGTTGGCCCAAGTTCGTGAGCACAGGACTCGTCTCGCTGTCCCGGACACACTGGAACTTACCGCGTAAATTTTGGACTCCTAGATGTTGAGATCGAAGCGAAACAGTGCAAGAAACATAAAAAGTTAAAGAGCTAACTTTGCTCTCGGGTTTCGCGTTGACCCAGATTTGTGAGCACGGGGTCCATCTCATCAAATGTGACGCGCTGGAACTTACGGCGCAAGTTCGGGACTCCTGGTTTTAGAGAACGGGTTAAAACAATCAAGAAAATCATAATTTTATAAAAATTGAGAGTTATTTTGGATAAAGATGCAAATGTAACATTGTGGATGCCCTTAGACAGTGATAATACATGTATTAAACATTTTATATAGGTTCCAAAGGCTCTAGTTGATTGAAAATCTGATTAAGTCTCGTAAATTGATAAAATCGTCGATTTTACGGATTTCGGCGCGAGTTCGCGTTCCGGTTTTGATTGTAGATTGTTGTTGTTGACCCAGGTTACTCTCGACACTGTCCTGGTTGGACTAGTGTCTCGTAATTATTATCGGGAAACATTGAAGTCCCAAATTGGACTAGAAAAGGGGTCACAGGGGCATTTTGGTAATTATGATACGAATGGTCTGTATGTAGACCCTGTCCACTTGAACATCAAAAATATGATGTTTAGGATCAGCAGTTGTGGTTTGGCAGAGTTCGGTTAGTGGTAGACCGTTAGCGGGCCGATTTACAGTTATTTTGGCTTCTCGAGTTCCAGTGTAAATTGTATTATAGTGTTTCTCGGGATGGGTTGAGCGAGTCAGTCACTGATTTCAGTTATATGTTCAGGGCCTAGCTGATCGGCACCAGCGTCTCAGTGGATCAGCGGGAGATCGGGATCGGCCTACATTCAGGTGGGTTATCTTCGGTCCGGGCTTTATCTTTTCGGCCCTCTGTATACTTTAGTCTAGTCGGACACCTGTTCTTCTATATTAGCCCAGATTATTTTAATATTCCCTGCTTATGTTTGGACATATACCTGCATGATTGGTCATTAGAGAGATGACAGTTCTTTTGCTCATATTTGACTTAGCCCTGATTCTACTACATGTCTTTGATCCTTAGTTGATAGACATATAGCTGGACACTTCCTGTTTATCTGATATTTGCATTCCAGTATTCAGCATTGTTTATATTCATGGTCTGATCATGCTACATATCTATCAGTTATCTGATTTGTATTATATCCAGAGATATTTGTATTTATTTCAGTTATTGCATGATAGACCCATGATTTAAAGGCCATGAAATTATGGTAGCACTAGTTCAATACCCGCGCTTCGCTGCGGGAATTACAATCTAATTAAATATTAAACATTAAATTAATTAAGTATTAGACATTCAATATTATATATCTATAGTAATTTTGAAGAGAAGATATAATGTTAATAAATCTCAGAGTATGAAGAATACTATCCAAATTTGATATCATCACTGCTTTTAAACAAATGCAAAGAAACGAAAGAAACCAAACAGTAAATTAATTTTAATAATTAGTAATTAATAAATAATAAATAATATTATTTGTAAAGATAGAAATATTTCATATACAAATAAAAGAAAACACAAAAGTATAATTAATATATATATCAATTATCCAACCAAAAAGATGAATGATTAATACGTAAAGTAGTTTAATTATTTGCTGTTAGCAAGAAATGACTAATTTTGAAAAATTTTGGGTGTATATGTAGTATTGCTCCTAAAATTATGTTTAGTTTAAATTATATAAAATAGTATAAAGTAGTGAAAAAAATTATATTTAATATTAATATAAAAAATTTAATAAAATTAATTTATTATAAATTATAATTTAATAAAAAAAATTGTATATAAATATATTTTTTAGATTATACATAAATTCAAATTTAATAAAAATAATTCATTATTATAATATTTAAATAAAAATGTTATGTATTATATATATTCAGTATACACATTTTTTACACATTTTTTTAGGTGTACATCCTACACCCCACCCCATCAATATAATTTAATATAATGTTTAATATAAATCTGATTATATTCTAAAATCTTATACAATTAATAATATTTTGTAAAAATTACTAAATATTACTTTTTAGAATATAACAAAAAAATAAGTAGAGATATATTTAAACATAATTTATTAAATTTAAAAATTAATACAATTTTACAATGTGAATATATTTAAAAATTTTGAAATATAAAAAGGTGTATTAGATATAATTGATTATTAGAAAATTTAAAATATGCAGAAATACAATATTTAATTTTAATTAATTTCTCTAAAAAAATTCATAATAAATTATTATATTTGAATATGAGAGTTAAAAATAACTATGCATACCACATTTAATTTTAACTAAATTTACGAAAAAATATATAATAAATTATTATATTTGAAAGTTAGAAATAATGAGGTATAAGTATATTTAATTTAAAGCTTCTTATGTCAATATATTTTAAAGAATCGGGAATTAAGAATTACTAAATATTACTTTACATTTCTTAAAGATTAAATGATGTAATAATATAGAGTCACCTAAGGAAAAAAAAATAGATATATTAGACATAATTTATTAAATTTTAAAATTTAAAATATGCAGGAATACTATATTTAATTTTAATTAATTTTTCAAAGAAACACATAATAAAATATTATATTTAAAAGATAAAAATATAATTAAGCACTACAACACAATAAGATTATAGCGACACATTGTTGGGACACTTTTATATAAGTGTCCCATTTATAAATCAAGGCCCAAATTTAAATCCAATCCAAAAAAATAAAATATTATTGCTACTTAACTTACCACACACCAACCACAAATTTTGACCCAAGTCCATATTTCACAAGTCTCCCAAAATCAAGGCCCAAACAAAACGAGGCCTCAAATTAGAGAGTAGCAAAAATAATTTTTGCTATTCTCATAAAAAACTAGAGAATAGCAAAAATATCTGATGCCCATTCGAAATCATTTCCTCTCCACCCCTCTCTCTCTCTCTCTCTTTCTCTCTATAGTTCCCACTCCTCCCCCTCTACTTCTCTCATCCTCTCCTGATCCAAGCTCGTGGATCGCAGCCGCGGCGGAGTACGATGAGAGGAGCACGACGAGAGGAGCACCCCTCGCATCCCCTCCCTCCCCACATTCCTCTTCCTCTGTGAGAGGAGTACGACGAGAGGTGAGATCGCATACTCTAATTCCAGTTAGTGTGCAATCTTATCATTCAATCAAGAATAACCATGTTGTTAGGGCTTCTAAGATCATCAAGATCTAAGGGTCTTTTTGGATTCTTTCGCTCTTTGCTTGAACGATTTAGTTTGGTTCTTCGGTGCACTAATTGAATTGGGTTTAATCTATTTTCAAGTTATATATTGTGGGACCTTTATGTTGTAATTTTTAGTATCTAAAGTGCTTTGCTTATGCTTGATGCTTAAATATGGTAGTTCATATAGAATTTCATGGTATTTAGATGCCGTAGTTGTCGGGATAATTTAGCTACGCCTTTTTGTAGTTTTACCTTTGCTTGAATCATTTAGTTTGATTCTACGGATTTCTAACTGAGTTTGGTTATCTATTTTTGAGTTATTAGTGGACCTTTATGTTGTAAGCTTTAGCTTTTAAAGTGCTTTACTATGCTTGATGCTTAAAATATGGTAGCTCATATGAAATCTCATGGTGTTTAGATGGATTTAGCTACGTCTCTTACCTTTGATCTTCGGTTCAATGATATAGTTTTGGTTCTATGGTGCTTTATTTGAATTGGGTGTTAATCTATTTTGAAGCTATAGTTTAATTTTGTGTTGTAATTTTCAGCTTTTAAAGTGCTATGCGATGCTTGATGCTTAAAATATGATAATTGAGATAGTTTACTGAGTTTTTTTAATTTTGTCGGCTTTGGCTGGATCATTTAGTTTTGTTATATGAAGATTTAATCGAATTAGCTATGCATGATGCTTAACATATGGTAGTTCATATGAAACTGTCATGTTGTTTAGATGGCATACCTTTTGGGACAACTTGGGTGATGGAATAGAAATTTTGTAGCATTTTTTCAAAAAAAAAAAAAAAAATTGTTTGGTGTAGAATTATTTCATCTGTTTGTGCTGGTGATTGGTGATCTACTCTATTTTCCTCCAAACTTGGCCACACCAGCCTGGCAATTACCTTGGACTAGAAAACTATTAAAAATAAATCATGTCCAGAGATGATTAATTCAATTAGCAGCTAGTAAGGCCTGATTGCCACCCCGCGCATAAAAATTTTTGTATCTAAACCCATATTTTACAGGCTTAGTGAAAACGTCATATCAATTGCAGAACAACTACACAACAGTCCTTGCAAAAAGTTTCAAAATTCAACTTCCATCAATTTCAGCAAGCAAAAGAAATGAGCAAGTGCTTTGAAGCTTTTTCGCATATAAACCCTCCTTTCTTGCAGAAGTTGCCAAACTAAACTTTTATTGTTGCATATAATCCTAAAGTATGCTTCCTATCTTACAACAATTTGACATGGTATAACTTCCTATCTTAATACTAAGCTACCCGACTGGAACTGCTATGTCAGACTGCTCTAGAAGAGTAGCAGCATAGCACACATTTTTTATAACTGAAAACAAGAATGAAAGATGACGCATCCACTAGGAAGCACCAGATTAATTGACTGTACAGTAGAATATGACCATGAAATCCATGAAACACAATAGGAGCATCACTAACACAGATGTTCAGAAAGCTTAATTGTCATTGAACTTTAATAAATCACTGAAACTTTGGCTTCTCTAGGTTGTATAGTTCTACGTGCTCAAACAATCTCATCTTCATAATACTTTTACATATAGCTTGGTTTGAGTAAACTTATAATAAATTGATATGACCAAGGAGTAGCGAACGGTTGGAATCGCAAATAGTCCATTCACAACATGCTTCATGCATTGTAATTACCCCCTTCTTTTTCGTCTTTAATTTATTGAAATTTTCTCAACAGCTTTCAGGTGTAAAACTTGTAATTAGATATTTTTCGCTTTGCATTTTGGATCCACAAGCTTATCTCAGACTCTGAAAATTCTTTCAGCTTGGCTTTTCATATTCCAAATGCCTAGTTAATAACCACAATTCCATGCTTGTTCTTGAAACTTTAATACACTAGCTTGTACCTTTTTATTTTTTTTTTCAGTTGTTCAGTCGAGTTGTAGCTTGCTCCTTGGCGATAATATAATATTTATTAATGAAGAAAGCTGTGAAGATGTGCATTCTTTTCTTCTCTTAATTTTCCTTTCTTTTGTACCATTCAGCTGTGATCAAGGATATGTAGAAGGATCTGATCGGTCCGTTGGTTTAACTTCTGATGAAGTGGATCTCTGCTTTGTCGGCGTCGCCATGGGTATGGCCACTCTATTTCATTCGATTCAAGCTACTAATGCTAGCAGGTGTCTAGGCTTTATAATTTATTTTGCACGTTGGTTGCAAGGGAACAAAAATAAGATGTAGTGAGCAAATTTACTGATGGTGGAAAAAATACAACAGAGTACTATGCTTGCTTTCATTACATTCTGGGCTTGATAGATCTTGATCTTTTTACCTTAGAGCATACTAATCAATTTTATTGGGTTTGCAGGACACTAAACCATAATTTTGCGTCTTACTATGCAGTAGTTTTTTTGTGACTGGAGGGTTAAGCTGCTAATCACCTTTAGCCTTCCTGATTAACTTAGATTAATAAAATTTTCGAGTCTTCAATTTGAATTTCCCTCTTTAATTGCGGTGATAGTATTTCCAAGGTCAACTGGAAACCATCCAAGCTTTCTGTTTCTAGTGTTACACGATTGTGGTCTGTGGCTCCAGGTAGCCTCCTAGTAGATAATTGAAATTCAAATAATTCTTAAATTCTAAAAAGGCAATTCTGATAACTAAATTTTGCTGTGTTGATATTATATAAAACTAGTTTTTCTGATGACATGGTTCTAGAGGAATTGAAAGAAAAAAATTGCATATTCAGAAGTAGTTCTCATAGTTGCTTATTTGATAATTGTGATGTCTGAATGGCAGGAAATGACACCTGATGCAGAAATTATATCCACAAGATATACGAAGAGTGCCATCAAGTCCTGTGCTGCATTGTCTTATGTTGAAGCTCAAGCAAGAATGGATGATAGGTTCCATATATTCCTCAATTTTTCTTTTTTTCCTTTTATATTTTCTTTGGAACCCTGCCGGGATGGTGGGATCTTTATGTTCTACCATTGCATATGTTGCATAGGAAAGTTTATTTACAATTGCTGAGGGGAGATCTTCAAGATGATCATTTTTATCTTTATGATATACTAAAGGAACCTTAAATCTTCTATGCTGCTTAGGAGCTTTCTTTTGCTTGTTCTTATGTGGCATAAGTAACACATTTTGTATTCTAACTTGCAGTCACTTGATGGATCCATTGACTATTGACCTACGGAATTTGAATTCATTAGCAAAGGTTAGATAAGCTGGTATAATGCCTTCATCCTTTTCCTATGTAGTTTTATTATTATTATTTTTTTTTAAGTCATGATTGTTCTAACTGCCTTAGCTGTTGTAACCTTAATCGTGTGATTGTTCAGATAATGAGACACAGGCGTAGTGAAATAGGAGCGCTTACTCTTGCTTCAGCAGAAGTCAAATTTCAAATTGATACTGAAACCCATGATCCTTTAGATATAGGTATTCGATAAAGTAATAATAGCATGTTTCTGTTTGAGTACCACATTAAACAAAGTCTATTGATTTTCTTTTCTTTTTTTCTGTTTGAGTGCCCTGTTGGACAAAGTTCTTTGAATTTTTTTGCAGGGATGTATCAAATTCGAGAGGCAAATCAAATGATTGAGGAATTTATGCTGGCTGCCAATGTTGCTGTTGCAGAAAAGATCTTGAAACATTTTCCATTGGTCTCCTTACTAAGGTAAACCAAGAATATCCTTCTGGCTCTAGATTCCACGATGTCAGATTAGGGAAAAATCATTGTGGACTTTCCCCTCTAAATATTGATGCCAATTATAGAGTGTGACTAGATAGTTGAGAATTAGGAAGATCAAATGTGTTATTACGAATTGATGATGTTCAGTTGCCAACAACCTGCCTCTAGATGTCGGTGGCAAAAAAAAACTTATGCCAGAGATTGTTTTGCCGACACAAGTTAAAATATGAAGCTCAATTGACTATAATGGTTAAGGGTATGTACAAAAGATAGGACCTGCACGATTGCAATGAAATATTTGAGATTTTGCAATGAAATTTCATATCATTAGACCCGCATTTAGTCAATATTTATTGCACCCACTTTCATGGTTTTCAACTAGTGAACCTATGTTGCATTTTGATGATGGTCAGGCGACATCCCAGCCCCACCAAAGAGATGCTCGAACCGTTATTACGTACTGCAGCTGCTGTCGGCCTGGATTTGGATGTATCATCTTCTAAAGCGTTAGCAGATTCACTTGATCAAGCAGTGGTATGTATACATTTTATCCACTAGTTTGCAGTAATATGTTTTAGCTTGGCTGTTTTCTTATTAATTATTAGGTAATAGGGCATGTTGTGTATTAACTGCATTTTTTGCAAGCTATGGCGGTATAATTTACAGAATTTACTCTAAACTAGTGATTAATTGCTTAAAACATGCAGAGTGATGATCCGTATTTCAATAAATTCATTGACTTGCGTCTCTATTATAGTATATGCTTCTTGTATGTTTTGGTGAAAATTTCTTTATTACTAATCTTAAAAATCTTACAAACTGAGACACAAAGTGTTTAAGAAGTCGTATTGAATCTCCCAGAAAAGTTATATTCATATTCCTTGTTTGTAAGATATCACGAGTAATAATCAATCATCTGCTGTTGCCTAATCTGGTTATTGTTATATGGTTGGTTTTCAGCTACTGTGGACTTGTTTGCATTTCATGTGTTTCTGCAGGAAAGGTTTGTGATCTGTGATTTAATCTTAAGTTGCAGGTGACGATCGCAAGTGACGATGAAGGACGTGTTCGGTCCGGCAAAGTCGAAGGAGTACGTCTACAAGCACAAGAGTAGTTAGAGAGTTTGGTTTGTAATAATTACTATAACATGTGAGCGGATATTATTGTTTTGATGTATGGATATTACTTTGTGGATTTATCATTTTAATGAAAATTTTTAAAACTTTGTTGATTGTTTTTTTTAGTCTTATCGATTTAATATAAATGTGATTAGCTTAACTAAAGTTTAACACTATATGTTTAAATATAATATTATTATTTTTGATGATAATGGGACACTTATAAAGTGTCACTATGCTAAAAAAATATAACTTTCTTTTTTCAAATTTGGGACACATAAGTGTGTCACTAAAAATAAAAAAAAAGTGTTGCTAAATTGCAGCACTTTTTTTGGGATATACCAGCACTTAGTAATGTGTCGCTATATACCCTAGCGACTGCACATATAGCGACACTATAATAAGTGTCGGTAATTTTGCTAATGACACTTTTTTTAGGTTTTAGGGACACTTAAAAGTGTCGCTATAACCTTATTGTGTTGTAGTGAAGAAATACTATATTTAATCTAACTTTGCTTAAAAAAATTATCAAAATCTTATATAATCTTACAAAACATGTCAATATATTTTTGAGTTTTTCAAACAAAGTTTTCAGTTTGTCTAATTTTTAAATAAATTCATAGTTTAAAATTATAAACAAACTAAGAATTAAACATGAAATAATATATTAATATACAACACATAAATATTATATTTAGTAAATTGTTTGTAGTATGCAATTCTTCATCTGGTCTTTTTATCACATCGTTCTTCTTTATCAAACCTACAATTAATATAAATAAGAAAAATTAAGATTATAAATATATTATAAAATATATATATAATCATAAATAATTAAATAACAAAAATATTATAGATTACATAACTTATGTGAGGCGAAGTTTTTTATGATGATGTATCTCAGCTATATCATCAATGGAATGCCTCAAACTGATCATAAAAATATTTACTAAAGTTAAAATCAGGAAAAATATATATTGATACAAATTTATCCACGATAATATTTTATATAATGTAATTGCTAATGGAAGGCCATTTGTTAGATCAAATTATCTCTGGAGAACTCTTGTTAACTTTCAAATTAATTAAGTATTAGATATTCAATATTATATATCTATAATAATTTTGTAGAGAAGACATAATGTTTAAAAATCTAAGAGTGTGAAGAACAATAACTGTTGTAGTAATATTCCTAACGAAACAAAAAAATAAAAGTTTTAATGTTGAAAAGCTCACACAAAATGTCAATATTAAGTTTTGTATCAAACATTCGAAACAAAAAACATATTTTCTTAACTATTTTTTAGATAACATCCTGCGAAAAACATATAAATCTTTATGAAGGAAAAAAGAGAAAAAAAAATTTTTCATAGCTTTTAAAATTTTCAACTTTATTTTTTTTTTCTAATAAATTTACAAATTTATAAGGTTTTTTAAATTTATTAATTTTAAAATTTGTACAATTCGTAGGGTTTTTAATTTTAATTTTAAACAAAATTATATAAAATCCTTAAAATGGTAAAACTTATAGCAATTTTTATATACAAAATTTTAAATTTTTAGAAATTTATAAAGACACAAAAAAAAAAATTTAATATTTTTTTTATATATAAGCAAAATGTTAAAAAATATAACCATTAGATGATATGTCAACTACTATAGTTCCATATTGGAATCATAATATTTAATGTTTTTTTTTTTTTTAACTCATTAAAGTACCATTGTTTATTTGTACTTTAGAACAAAATGTTAAAAAATATCAGTATTTCTTGTGGACTCCTATAATCCAACATCCATATTGGGGTTGATATATGAGAAGACGATCACATCGGACTGTTGATTAGCTCCTCACTGTAGTTTCTTCTTAGTAGTCTCATTATATCATTATCTTATCATAAATCAACCCCAACATGAATACATATGCAAGAAGTTGCATTCAAATAGCGAGAGAATACTGATCATTCAATTATGATTTATTTGTTGTATAAATCAATTTTTTTTTTTCGTTTAAAATTTTAAAATATGTAAATATAAATTTTTGAATTTAAAATTTTAGATTTTAAAGTATAAATCGAACTTAGAAATTTGTAACTTGAAATTTGTAAGTTTATCACTTAAAATTTATAAGTTTGTGTTCTATCATATTTAAATTCGTTGACCTTAAATTAACAAAAAAAGGAAGACTTTGGTGGATTAGATCATTTAATTATGATTTATTTGCTGTGTAAATCAAATTTTATTTTCTTTTTTTGTTTATAATATTAAAATATAAATATATATATTTTAGAATTTATAATTTTAGATTTTAAATTTAAAATTTAGATTAGAAATTTGTACCTTGAAATTTTTAAGTTTATCGCCTAAAATTTATAAGTTTGCGTTCTATCATGTTGTACGTTCGTTGTTCTTAAATTATCAAAAAAGAAAGCCTTTGTTGAAATTTAAAAGTTCTCTTTTCTTTGATATAAGATACAATTTATAAATAAAGAGGAATTCATGCATGGTAAAAACACTGAAGCAGATTAAAATTCTGAGACCTACACATGGAATTGTACAATAAAGTTAACTATAATATTCTACAGAAGAATCAGTTTATTAAATTACGGTCATTCAAATCAACAGGAATTTTAATTTGAAAAGGGGGAAGAAAAAAAAGTTTCAAACTGGTAGTCTTTAGGCTTATAAATGAAGATATATATATGCATAGATCCATACCTACACACACACGCACACGTAAATACATAGATAAAAAAAACGGAAGTAACTTATTAATTAAAACTATTTTTTGTATCATTTAAATTAAAATTTTGTAATAATGTACTAACCATTTTAGTAATATATATGTAGGTAATTCATACAAATCGAGGAGAATTTACTGCATGAGGTGAATTGTGAGGAATTTTATCATTTGTTTTTTTTTTTTATCATCACTGTCCCAGGAAAAGGGAAAAATGGTAGGGCGGGGGGGGGGGGGGGGGGGGGGGGGGTGGGGGGTGTGGTTTAGAGAAAGTAGAGGTGGGAAAAAGGTGCAAAAAACACTGAGAACACGGTGGAGACCGGAAAGGATTCAACAATGGACATAAAAAATAATTTCAAGTAGTTATAAAGAGCAGAAACCACATATGTAAAAAAAAAAGTTGAAAGACTATCCATTTTCTTGAGTAAAATTTCATGTAAAAAAAAAAATAATAAATGTTGGAAGACTTTCCATATATTTTTTTTTTCGAGTAAACTTGAAACAAAAAAGCTGCGAAAATCAAGAGACACGGAGCCGGCTCGGGAAGAGAGACGGAGAGTAGGCGGGGGTAGGTTCCGAGCAAACGAACTTAACAAAAATAATAATAATAAATAAATAAATAAATAAATAAATAAGGGAAAATTTGTAGGTAGATGGGCACTAAAATTGTATGTAAAAAAAAAGATGGAAGACTTTCCATTTTCTTGAGTAAAATTTCAAGTAGAATAATTGGTAAATCCCATTTTTTTTTTTCTCTTTTTTGTCTTTTTCCTAAATCACGAAAAAAAAAAATTCAAATAAAGGAAATGAAAAATTCAAAAGACCATTTAATTATAAAAAACAATATTAGGGGAAAAAAATGAGGGAAGGGGGGCTCAGATAAGAGGATTTCATCAACTGTAATATCAGATTATCATCCCCCAACAGTCAAAAGAATTCAACGAAGTAATCCAAGAACAATTTCAAACAGTAATAAAGTACCAAATCACATGTGTGTACACTGGAAATCAAAGTGACAACACCATTTTTAAATTGTACCAAACAACATATATAATTTCCTTTTTCTTGCCAATGGCACTGACAATAAGACTTCATATTTTGATGTGAAAAATTTCAAGTAGAAAAGTTGGAAGATCCCAATCGCAAAAGAACAAAAAAGCTGCACACACATAAAACCCTAGGAATCTGAAAGGCTAAATTACAGAAAACCCCCCTCTAATATCCCGCTTTTCCACTTTACCCCCCTGTCTTTTAAAAGTCGACAATTTGCCCCCTCGTAATTTCCGAAATGTCTGTAGGGGGCAACGCCGTTAACGGGGTGGGTGAAATGACCATTATGCCCTTACTGCTATTGGAGAGAGAGAGAGAGAGAGAGAGAGAGAGAGAGAGAGAGAGAGAGAGTGGGAGAACTGAAGAGAGAAAAAAGAACGAAAAATTCCTACAAGCCCTAATTCGAACCCCCTTCTGTCGCACAAAACACTATCGCCTGATTCGAAGAGAGAGAGAGAACGAGAGAGAGAGCGAAGATCTAACTGCGCTGTGCCCTAATTCGAAGCCGGATTCGGCTGAAGAGGGCGGAAACGAAACTCCATTTAGGATCATCGAAGCTTGAGTCGAAGACTCTGACGTAGCCGAGCCTCTTTCGAATCAGCAAACTCAGGCGACCGCCATTGAGCCAAGAAGGACGGTGCGAGAGTCGAACGAGGTGATTCCAACAAATATTGCCATCTGTGGTTCATATATTTTTTGATTTTTAATTATTTTACAGTATGTCTGGACAATTGGGGATTTGATTACTTGGGTTTTTATAGGGTTTATTTGTTGCATTTACTTGGGGTGTTAGATAAGATTGGGTTGTAGATAAGATGTTATATAAATTATTGGAAGTACTTGTGGTCCCTCTACTTTAGGTTATAGTTGCTTAGCAAATATTTAATTAGTTGCTTAGCAAATATTTAATACTTGTGGTCCCTCTACTGGATGGTTTTAGTTGCTTAGCAAATATTTAATTAGTTGCTTAGCAAATATTTAATACCTGTGGTCCCTGTGTGTTAAACTTTGTACTTTATAGATGAATAACATTTGAGTTGTAGTACTTATATTTTACCATATAAGTGAATTAAATTTGAGTTGTAGTAGGGTACTTTTATGTCATTGAAATTATCATCCTCGCAATTCTATTTTGACCTCTGCTGATCAATTCCAACTTTATTTCTGTACCAGATGGAATTGAGAACGCTAGAAATTCACTATGGGGGCATTTTTAAAGGTGATCCTATAACAGAATATAGTGGAGACAAAATATCCTATGCCGATAATGTGGACCCAGATTTGATGTCCATTATTGAATTATGGGATATGCTTGAGA
Source organism: Tillandsia fasciculata (assembly GCA_029168755.2). Taxonomy (NCBI): domain Eukaryota; kingdom Viridiplantae; phylum Streptophyta; class Magnoliopsida; order Poales; family Bromeliaceae; genus Tillandsia; species Tillandsia fasciculata. Next base: position 7,500,219 of record CM054930.1, on the reverse strand, counting down.
GCATTGGATTAACAAAAGAGTCCATGATATACTACACTAACCCAATTGGAGATTTGACTAATGGTTTGAGACTAGTGGATGGTGACAAATCAGTGCTAGAGATGCTCAAGTGCCATGATGATTTGGGTATCATTACACTCTATATTGTTTCTCCAGAAATGGTTAGTGATGAGTTGGTAAATGAGTTGCCACCAAATATGGCTGCACAAGGGGAGCAAGGGGAGCAAGTGAAGAATGTAGATGCACAAGGGGAGCAAGTGAAGAATGTAGATGCACAAGGGGATCAAGGGGAGCAAGGGAAGCAAAGGGTTCAAGAAGACATTGTTAATATTGAGGATGAATCTGAAAGTGATAGTGATAGTTTGTATGAATGGAGCAACTTTGGTGATAGTGATGAGGATAGCATTAATGATAGTGATTTCTGCATTGATACAAACAAGGAAGATAATTTGGATGACAATAATGGCAGAAGTGAGGGAGGTGCCACTAGTTCTAAACCAACACATGCTTCGGTTAATGAGCAAAGAGCAAAAGATGGTCAAGATACTGCGGAGGGTTCAGACTATGACCCTAGTGAAGATCTCGATAGCTTATCCTCATCAGATGAACATGGTACTTCATGGCCAAAGTATCCTGTCTTTAACAAAAAAGATATGGAGAGTCCACAACTTAAAATAGGAATGAAATTTGCATCAGCTGGAGAGTTTAGAACATTGCTGAGGCAGCATGCAATAACAAATGGATACGACTTCAATTTTGTGAAGAATGAGAGTAATAGAGTTACTGCGATCTGCAAAAAAGATGGTGAGAAGGGGAAAAAATGTGGATGGAGGGTGCATGCATCTTGGAATGCATATGAGGAATGCTTCCAAATCAAGTCTTTGCAACCTGAGCATAAGTGTGGTAGGATATTCACAAACTCCCAAGCTAATTCAACATGGATTGCAAATAAATACTTGGAGCAACTGAGAGATGATCCTAAATGGTCAACATCAGCAATGAAAAAGACTCTGAGGAGGGAGTTATGCATCGATGTGTCTAAGAGCCAAATATATAGAGCTAAGAGAAAGGCAAAGGAGGTTATAATGGGATCACATCAAGAGCAATTCATGAAATTGTGGGATTATTGCAACATCATAAGGATAAAAAATCCGGGCAGCCTTGCATTTTTAGTTGTGGAAAGACCACAACTGGAGTTAGCCCCAGTGTTTCAACGGATTTTTGTATCCTATGATGCTCAAATCAAAGGATTAAAGGAAGGGTGTAGACCTATAATTGGCATTGATGGCTGTTTTCTAAAGGGACCATTTGGTGGACAGCTTATCAGTGCTATTGGTAGAGATGGAAACAATCAGATGTTTCCACTGGCCATTGCTGTTGTAGAGGCTGAACTGAAGGATTCATGGAATTGGTTTCTTACAAATTTGCTACAAGCAATTGGCCCATTAGAGGCCCATGGATGGACGTTCATTTCTGACAGACAAAAGGTAAGTTTCTAATTGTTTTTCAATTTTGTTTGGTATTCCACTCAATAACTTGTAGTTCAGTTTTGTTTAGTTTCCAATTGTCTCTTGTCTTGAACTTTTGTTTAGTCTTTGTAAACAACTAACTTTCAGTTTTGTTTAGTTTCCAATTGTCTCTTGTCTTGAACTTTTGTTTAGTCTTTTGTAAACAACTAACTTTCATTTGCTTTTGATATTATGTCTTAGGGTCTGGTAGAGGTTTTTGATGTCCTACTGCCAGGGGTGGACCACAGGTTTTGTGTGCAACATATGTACAATAACTTCAAAGAGCAATTTAAAGGCAAATTACTAAAAGATTTGCTTTGGGAGGCAGCTACATCTTATACCGTGCAAGATTGGGAAAGGGTCATGCAGAAAATTAAGGATGCAAATGTAGCTGCATATGAATGGCTCATGAAAGTGCCGCCAAGATTGTGGACAAGATCACATTTCAGACCTGAAATCAAATGTGATCTTCTATGTAACAATATGTGTGAGGCATGGAATCGGGCAATAATGGATGCAAGAGAGCAACCAATTATTGATTTATTGGAGAAGATTCGAAGGCAAGTGATGACAAGATTTCAAGAGAAGAGACAATATATGGAAAGTCAACCTGGATTGCTATGTCCTAAAGTGCAAACAAAATTAGAAGAAATAAAAGATAAGGCTAGACATTGTGAGGCTTTATGGGCTGGAGATACTATATTTGAAGTTCATTCCACAGGAAGGCAATTCACTGTTAACTTAGCAGCATCAACTTGTGAATGTAGACAATGGGATGTTACTGGTATTCCCTGTAAACATGCTGTCTCGGCTATATTCAAGCATAAACTGGATCCCGAGGACTTTGTTCACAAATATTTTCTAAAGGAGACTTATATTAGAACCTATAGCCACATGATCATGCCTATACCTGATTCTTCAATGTGGCCTAAGGTTGGGATTGAGCCTATAATGCCACCTCCATATAGGAAACAACCAGGTAGACCTAAAAAATCAAGAAAGAGGGCAGCTGATGAGCCCAAGAAAGGTGTAATTAGGAGAGGAGGTAAGAAGTATAAATGTAAGAAGTGTAAAGAGTTTGGACACAATACTCGATCTTGCACTAACATTGCATCAAGAGAGGAAATATCTGGTGAGGGAACAAGTCAATTCAGGGAAGTGACACAACCAATGAAGCGAGGAGGGAGGCCACCATTGAATCAAAGAGGGAAATTGGTAGTGAGTCGAGGAAGACATTCTGCTACCAGGGGGTCCATGCATGCTGCTGGGAGAGGCAGGGGTCCAATGCATGCTGGGAGAGGCAGGGGTCCAATGCATGCTGGGAGAGGCAGTGGGCCAGTGGATGCTGGGAGAGGCAGGGGACCAATGGATGCTGGGAGAGGCAGGGGTTCCATGCATGCTGGGAGAGGCAGGGGTTCCATGCATGCTGGGAGAGGCAGGAGGCCAATGCAGTCTGCATCTTCCAGTCAAGTTGGGAGAGGCAGTGGCTCCATACAAAATCCATCCAGTGGAGCTAGTGGAGCTAGTGGCGCAATGGTTGGAGCATCTACCAGCAATGAACAATCAGTTATAATAAGATTGGGACAGGGCATAGCATCAAGAAGACCTTATGGGACTGTATGTTTCTAACTTATATCTTAATATATATAGATTCTTACTTTTTATTTGTTTCTTACTTATATCACAATATATATTTGATTTGATTTTTATAGGGAGTGATCAATAGAAGGATAGGGGAGCCAACTCAAGAATCTACTAGTAAGCCTGTTTAGGACAGGGCAGGTGATTTTTTTGTCTGCTGAGACTTTTTGTGTTTTGGTTTCAAAAGCTGCAGCAAGTTGTAAATATTTCTTAGAACACAAGTTAGATAACTGTGTAGTTGGGTGGTAGAAGACTGAACTATATCATTTTGGATGACTGGGGTGTTACAAGGCTGTGAATCTGTGAAGCATTGAATCTGTGTAGTTCAATGTGTGAATGTTATACTAAAAAACTGTGTGTAGTTGGCTGTTTAGTTCAGTAGCTGCATGTTCTTCACTAAAAATCAGGGTTTACTTCACTGTTATTGTGAGTAGTTCTGTTTACTTCGTCAATTTGGTTAAATCTGTGAATTTATATATCTGTGAATCTGAGCTTAGTTAAATCTGTGTTTAGTTAAATCCGTGTTTAGTTCAATGTGTGAATTTTATACTAAAAAACTGTGTAGTTGGCTGTTTAGTTCAGTAGCTGCATGTTCTTCACTAAAAATCTGGGTTTACTTCACTGTTATTGACAGCTTCAGGTTGCTAGTGAATCAGCTAGTGAATCTATTCTTGATTCTGGGAAGCTTCAGGTTGCAGTGAAGCTGTCAACCTGAAGCTGTCAAGCTTCAGGTTGCAGTTCACTTTGCATGTTGCAGTGAATGTAGTGAATTTATATGCAGTTCACTTTGCATGTTGCAGTGAATGTTGCAGTGAATGTTGTAGTGAATTTATTCTTGATTCTAGTGAATCTATTCTTGATTCTGGGAAGCTTCAGGTTGCAGTGAAGCTTCAGTGAATGTAGTGAATCTATAATTGATTCTAGTGAATATAATTGATTCTAGTGAATCAATTATATGCAGTTGTAGTGAATGTTGTAGTGAATGTATTCTTGATTCTAGTGAATCTATTCTTGATTCTGGGAAGCTTCAGGTTGCAGTGAAGCTTCAGTGAATGTAGTGAATCTATAATTGATTCTAGTGAATATAATTGATTCTAGTGAATCAATTATATGAATGTTGTAGTGAATTTATTCTTGATTCAGTGAATATAATTGATTCTAGTGAATCAATTATATGCAGTTGAATGTTGCAGTTCACTTTGAATGTTGCAGTGAATTTATTTTGCATGTTGCAGTGAATGTAGTGAATCTATACTACAAATCTGTGAACTAATCTGTGATTAGAATCAGAGCTTGTTCATTTTGGGAAGCTTCAAGCTTCAGGTTGCAGTGAATCTTCAAGCTTCAAGCTTCATTTTGGGAAGCTTCAAGCTGCAGATAGTGAAACTGCTAGTGAATCTATTCTTGATTCTGGGAAGCTTCAGGTTGCAGTGAATGTAGTGCAACCTGAATGTAGCAGTGAATGTTGCATTCAGAGCTTGTTCATTTTGCATGTTGCATTGAATGTAGTGAATCTATACTACAACATTCATAAGTATTTGTGAATCTTCTCATTGTCATTCAGAGCATTCAGAGCTTGTTCATTTTGCATGTACATTCAACATTCATAAGTATTTGTGAATCTTCTCATTGTCATTCATAAGTACATTCATAAGTACATTCAACATTCACTACATGTGTACATTCAACATTCAGAATTGAATACCATGTTGCATACAAAATATCTTGCATAGCTTAAATCTCTTGCATACCTTACATATCAATATATTACATAATATGCCACTCATTGGAAAACAAAATAAGGTGGCATAAATAACAACACACATAGCACTATGCTATGTAGTACGAGTCTATTCATATTAGTACATACCACAATAAAACAATTAGCAAACTAAAAATAAGAACCATATAGTGTTTGCGATTCTTCTTATTGTCTTTCTCCTTTAGCTTCATCTCGTATAATATTATTTTGTCTATTAGCCTATCCATTTCCTCTCGAAGCGCTTTTCTCGAATTTTCAACATCTGTCAACTTAATACTAAGAGCATTCTTATCTTCAGCAGTAGCCAAGACTTCATTTTCCAATGCTATTAATTTTTTTTTCAACTGGGTTATTTGTTCATGGAGCTCGATGATGTATTCCTTTCCTCGCTTGCATATCTCTGGATCATGCCAACGAAAAAAATCACAGCCATTTCTCTTGTAGTTTACGCAACCATAAAATTGTCTTCCGGGATTATCGATTGTTAGTGATGTTCTCAGAGGCGCCTTTAATCCACAGAAGCAAATAGGATTATCCACATTTAATTTCCCAGCTGTGCAACTACTACATGATGAGGTGGACATTGTGCTGCAGCCACCGATGAAAAAAATTTTTAGTAAAAAAAATAGGTATGCAATTTAAACATCAAAAAAAAATCAAACATATTGCAGATCACAAGAGAAGAAAAAAAATCAAATATATAAAATCACAGATCACAGGAGAAAAAAAATCAAACATTAAAAAAATTACCTTGTGGATGAAAATTGCAGATCACAGGAGAAGAAAAAAAATCAAACATATAAAATCGGTTGGGTTTGAAAAAAAAATTCAAACATAAAAAATTCAAACATAAAAAAATTCAAACTTACCTTGTGGATGAAATTATATATCACAGGAGAAGAAAAAAAAATTAAATATATAAAATCAGTGGGGTTTAAAAAAAATCAAACATAAAAATTTCAAAATTACCTTCTCAGGAAGCTTCTCTGTTAGAGAAAAATGGGCTGAGGCGATTTTTTTTTTTTTTTTGGCGTAATCAGAATAATGGAGGAGCAGGGAGGGAAAGAGAAGAGCCTTTAACATGTTTCCCGCCAATCCCTGAGGGTATTTTGGGTATATTAAAAATTTTCTCTCAAAAACTTGACGGTTCACACACGGTTTCCTGACGGCAGGGGGGTAACTGCACATTTCGGAAATTACGAGGGGGCAAATTGTCGACTTTTAAAAGACAGGGGGGTAAAGTGGAAAAGCGGGATATTAGAGGGGGGTTTTCTGTAATTTAGCCAATCTGAAAATATATGAAAACATTGGTAAGGGGAAAAAATAGGTCAAAAACAAATAGAAAATGGAAATAAGGGAAATCCAAAGTTCAAAAGACTATTTAATTCTGAAAAAAACAACATTAGGTGAAAAATGTGGGAAGGGGGGCTCAGATAAGAGGCATTCATCAATTGCAACATCAGATTATCATGCCTCAACTATCACCCCACAACATTGCTCTTGATGTATAGGTACTAATTATTCCAAAGATAACTAATTGAACCTGAGAACTGGTGTGTATCACTCAACCCTTTAGCAATATGATCTAACATAGACATCCATAACTGGCAACTGGTGTGTGTATATATATATATATATATATATATATATATATATATATATATATATATATATATATATATATAATATAGATATTATAATATAATTAAAATTTTGAATTATCCGAGTTCAATCATATTGTTAGTGAAGCACAAAACACAATTTTAGCAGAACTTCTAAGCAGAATTAATCAAAAACTTTTTAAAGTGATGATAAGCAAGAAGTCTGTAACAAAATAAAGTTTAAGCACAAATGAGAGTCCAAATTTTCGATATTCACTTACATAATTTGCAAAACTTATGATGTAAATTTCAAGTTATGAGAAGTTAAAGTGTAAATTTTAAATTTGCATTTGAATGGAAATTAGGAGATCAAATTTGAAAATACATTCGCAATCACTCAACTCTTAGCAATATGATCTAACATAGACATATATATATATATATAGCCTAATATCATATTAGATAATAGAAGAGAGAAGGAAAGGGCCTAATTATCTAAGAATCAATGAAGACAACTACACTAAAAAGGTAGGAACATGAAACATGAATAGTAGTAAAAGTTAGGAACATAGTAAAAGTTAGGAACATGAAACCTATATAGTACTCATTTACAATTCACATTTTAACATTAAATCCAAAAAATAACTTATATATTTGTGTAAATATATATGTAGGTTAGAGTATATGAATCAAGATGAATTTATTGTATGAGCTGAACTGTGAGGGAACTTTATCCTTCTTTTTTTTATCATCACTGCCCGGGAAAAAAGTGTAGTAATCCGAAATATTTTATTTTTAATAAATAAATTAAAGGTGATTTTCAGCCTGAGTTTGGATTCAAAAGACTTATATTGACCTACTTGGTCAATCGCCTGTGTGCTAGTTGCATGAATTACGAGATAAAAAGGCTAACTTCTAATCCGGACATGATCATGGAAATCCGGTTTGACCGTTGCAATCGTCTCGTCGAACTGAGCGACTTTCATATTCAGCACTTTTCGATCCGACGGTCGGATCTTCCAGAAATTAAAGAAGAAGGAATCGAATTTCGCAATAAATGGTTACAGTGGGTCTGTGCACAGTGTTTTAAGTGAACACTGTTGATGAACAGTAACCACTAAAATCGGGTTTCCGTCGACTGCAACGTGCACTATTTCACTGTTCGGAGTCCGAATTCAGTGATCCAGGTAGTCGTTTTCATCGGTCTCGTCGATCCGGACGCAATGGCACAGACGAAAATTCCGATTGACGACCCGGGAGTCTCGAGAAGCGTGAAACTATAAATTTGGACAGTTTTTATGAATCCAAAATTCATCTGGACGCCGAGTCGAAAAACAAAAATCACTGTCTTGTAGATTTCGGCGTGCCGGACGTGTTGGCGAAATTCGTTTTCCGTTCTGACGAGCGAAATGCCTTGAAAAGCGTAAAATATGAGGAATGAAGGGCATTTTTCAAATAAACCAAAAAGGGGAGGGATTTAAGTGCAAAAAGGACATAACTGGGTTTGGACTTAACCCTGTACGTTGGATATAGAAGGGGGTTATGTGCAAATAGTCCATTCACGCATGAAAACTCATGCAAACCGCGTGCGACTCCTCGAGTTCCTCTCCCCCACGCGTGAAGCTTCTTCAATACTCTCTGGAAGCTTCGCCCCTTACTTCATCTCCCCGCAGCCACCAGACGCGCGCCACCACCTTCCCCATCACCAGAGCAACCGCGAGAGGGAGAGCACACCAACCTTTGTTTCCTCTCGGGTTGAAGTGGACATACACCGGGGAGGACCTAGTCGGCTCAAGCTTCAACTAAGGGGTTCCCTGGGGTGGCCGCGACCGAGCCAAGAGTGCCCCGACGGTACCTGCCGCCGCGCGCCACCGCGAGGCCGCTACTCTTCCTTGGTTGCTCCCGCAAGGTAAGATCATGGAAAAATTTTTATTGTGTTGGTCCGGGAGTATGTGTAGAGTGTCCCTGACATTGTGGTGACCCTTCATGTGAAGCCGAGGCTGTCGTCGTGCCTCCGGTCACCGGCGGGAGCGCCTCTTTGTCGGAAGTGGGTTCTCGGCCGAACTCTTTGGTGGGAAAGATCGGGCCGTTGAAACCTCGATCAAGCCGTTGATTCTCCTTCCCTCGTCGACTGCTAGCAGTCTCCAAAGTTCTGGGTTGATCGGACTAAAATCCTCGCCGCGCCGCCGAGCCCTAGAACCGAGCTTCGTTAGACTTCGCCGGAGAAGCTATTTCCGGCGCCGCCGCTCGACCTCCTCGCCGGCCACCACTGCAAGAGGGTCCGCAGCAGCGAGCAAAGCATTTTGGTCCAAGTTGCAAAGTCCCGTTTGCGCCCGGCCGGAATCCGCCATTAGAGGGTGTATTTTCCGGCGATCTCCTATTCCGGCCATCCCCGGGACTCCGGAAAGTGGGAAAATAACCCAGGTATGATCTCTAAGCTATTTCGGAGCTTCCCAACCCTTTGCATGTGGTCTTGAACGTGGGGTTTTAAAATTTGGTAGTTGCACCAATTATCGGAACCGAGGTCAACCGTCGGCCGGCGCCGCCGCTTCCTGGTTCCGACCATTGACCCAGGTAGGCTCTAAACCTCCTATATAAGGCTTCCATCAAGTTGGATTGGCCCAAAAGCCTCTGTATGTGAAGTTGATCCAACCCTTTTATTTAATAAGCATATAGTAAGGCTAAAGCATAGGTTCAGGGCTACACCAAGAACAGGAGTCCCTCTCACTCGGTTTGTTAATTTGGGTAGCCAACTCCGGCCACCCGAGCCTTGGGATTTATTGCTGGCAACAGAGGGAAATGGGGAGAGTTCTGGGAACCAGTTGTGGCCCCTGGGTTCCCCCCCATTCCGAGTTCCAACAATGGGTTGGAAAATACAAGAATTTCCCACTTCTTCTTCCTCTTGCCTTCTGCAGTCCCTCCAGCTTCCCCAGCCACATTCGTAGGCTTCAATTGTCATCAGAAGCCCAAACCCAAAAGCCCATAAACATATATATTCATTCCTACTTGTCAGATTAGATGGTATCGGAGCATAGGTACACGGTACCTAGGTTTGGGTTAGGGAAACCCTAGAATGACTGAGTGACGCGAGAGCGTGGGCATATGGGTAGATAAATTTAAAAATAATACGGTTAAGTGAGTCTGGCCTGACTAGGGTTGTTGGGCTGCAGATTATGGCCCGTCTTCGAGGTAGAGGGTCTCAGCGTGGGGCGGACAGTGGCCGAGGTGTCGGCCGACCGCCCAGAGCACCACCAGTGGAGCCGGCGGACACCGATCGGTTCCAGCAGATGCAAGATCAGATCACCGCACTGTCGGCGGTGGTTCAGCAGCTGGTGCAGCAGGTTACCACTTTTACTGCTCCACCAACCCCGCCACCAGTACCACCTCCTGTCGCCCCTATACCACCAGTAGCGACAGCCCCGGCAACTACCACCACTTCTGGGGCTGCAGCCGCCACAGATACACTGAATGCTGCAATCGGGACTTCTTCGCTGCCAACGACGCCTGTTGCTACAGGGGATGCTGCCCAGGCAGAACGGGCCTGAGCAAAGGCTGTGTTATTGGAATTCAAGAAGTTCCAGCCGCCCATTTTCGATGGTACTGATCCTGATAACTGGGCGATTGAGAAGTGGGTGCTGCATATTGAAAAGCTGTTTCGAGATATGTATACGGAGGACCGAGACCGTGTACATTTGGCCGCTCACTGTCTTGCGGGTGAGGCGGACCAATGGTGGTCAGAACCACTGAGGAAGCAGTTTGGGGGTATACATGAACCCCCGTGGCATGACTTCAAGGCGGCAATTTATGACCGCTACCTGAATGACATCACAAAGCAAGAGTTGGAAAGGGAACTGGAAACCATGCGTCAAGGGGATCGCACGGTTCGGGATTATGAGCGGGAATTCTCCCGTATAAGCGCTCTAATTCCGCATGCGGTGCGAGACGAAGGTCGCAAGATTCGACTGTTTACTCAAGGGCTGCGACCCGACATCAGGCGACTTCTCTCCCCTCTGGACATCAGTTTGTATCGGAACTGTGTCAAGCGTGCACTTGCTGTGCAAGCTGATATCTCTGTTGCACGTGCTGAGCGCCAAGCGGCTGAAAAGGGCAAGGAGAAGAAAAGGCCATTTCCTGGAAATACTAGTGGTTCAATAAGCAGTGGCAAACCACCTAAATATCCTCAATCCCAAAGAACGGCCAAGAGCGTGAGTACCCCTGCTGTTAGCCAACCGCCATATTCTCACTCATGCATTATCTGCGGCAGATCCCATCGTACTTCCAGTTGTGAACAACGCTATGGTCGCTGTTTTCGCTGTGGCCAGACAGGACATATGGCGAATAGCTGTTCGCAGCGACCTATATCGGCTCCATCCTCAGCTTATGCTCCTGCCGCCCCTGGACGACGTCCAAACCCTACTACTAGTTCGGCATCCACGGGACATACCCCTCGACCGACTGAGGGAGCGCGCCAACCTGCTGGCGGAAGAGTCTATGCATTGACTCAGAGCGATCCACCAATGGAGGACCCGACAGAAGTCCACATAATTGACAAATGAAGAGTTATTGGTGGTCTAGAACTATTTTGTGATAATTGAGCCTTATTAAAACTTTAGTAGTACTATAGTTAAGTTTAAGTTTCGGGGACGAAACTTTTTATAAGTGGTGGGTGATGTAGTAATCGTGAATTTTTAAAGATTTAAATAAATTTCTGGGAATTTAAATAGCAGAAAATAAGTAAATAGGACCCCAAAAATATCAACTTTTGATCGGAGCATGATCTGGAAAATCCGAGATCACCATTGCGATCGTCTCGTCGAAAAATAGAAGTTTCATATTCATATGTTTTCGATCTGACGGTCGGATCTTCCAGAAATCAGAAATCAAAAACGGGCCCCACGACTTAAGTGTGAATAGTAACTCGTGATTTTCGACCCCTCGCGAGCAACGGTTGGCCGAACTACTGTCTAAGAAATTCATATAGGGGTATGAGTAATGAAACCTAGCTATTTTCGACATTCTGAGCGCGATGGCACTGACGGATTTCGCGTTTGGCGACCCGGGTGCATTGATGTGCGTGCAACGCACTGTATTTTATCGAACTTTATGGAACAAGTTTTTATCCGAGCGTCAAACAAACCAAACAAGTATGCTATCTGAAAGGTTTCGACGAGACGGACGTCGTGGCGAAGTCCGTTTCGCAAAAAGACGACCGGATTGTCTCGTAATGCGTGAAAACGCCGAAATTATCGTTTTTTTCAACGAATCTTGGGAACCCTTGGTCCAGAGTTTATGGGCTTTTGGGTTTGGGCTTCTGCTGACAATTGAAGCCCACGAATGTGGCTGGGGAAGCTGGAGAGACTGCAGAAGGCAAGAGGAAGAAGAAGTGGGAAATTCTTGTATTTTCCAACCCATTGTTGGAACTCGGAATGGGGGGGAACCCAGGGGCCACAACTGGTTCCCAGAACTCTCCCCATTTCCCTCTGTTGCCAGCAATAAATCCCAAGGCTCGGGTGGCCGGAGTTGGGTACGCAAATTAACAAACCGAGTGAGAGGGAGAGGGAGTAAAGAGAAGAGGTTGGAACTGAGAAGAACCAAGGTTGGTTCTGAAGCTTCTAGGGTGATCCCCTGCATCCCTGGACCATTCCGGAGTTGGCCGTGGCCGCGCAAGGTGGGTGGTGCGCAACCGGCTTCTTCCCTCTTCCTCAACACCGGCCAAGGTGAGCATCTCTCTTTCCCTGCGTTAGGTTGCTCCCGGACCCTTGGAAGTAGGCTCTACTGGGTCTAGGGATGCTCCCCGTCAAGCCTCGGGCCTCCATGCACACGGGTTAGCCGGCGGAGGAAGAACCATCGCCGGAACCTAGAAAGCTCCGCCACGCAAGGGCTTTGCATACACGGGCTCAGTCGCCAAACCAAAATTGTGGCTTGGGACTGTAGAGGCTGTAGATCAACTCCACCAAATTTGGTGGAGTATGGTCGAGAGGAGAGGTCGCAGCCTTAAACCCTAGTTTTCGGGTTTGTTGCACCGAAGCCGAGCTCCCTGCTCCGGCGCCGGCGGGCCTCCCCACCTCCGGCCAAGTGCCTGGGGAGTTTCCTGGGAGTGGGGGGATCCCATTTATATGTCTGCATGGAGCCCATGCAGTCCCGGGTGTGGACCGCCATTGTTGGCCGAGCTCAATGACCAACAATGGCGGCCGGCCATGCGCGGGCTGCTGCCGATGGTCGGGGCTTGCTTAGACCTTCCCAAAAGCTCGCTAGGAAGCTCCTGGTCCTGTCCCTTGCACCTCTAAATCGGGGGTTGCAAAGTTGCCATTGTTGGTGGGAGCTCCAAACCGAGCTTCACCCCGCCGCCGCCGTGCCAAGCGTCGGGCACGGGTGCGGGTAGGCTCGTGGCATCAAGAAGCACCTGCTGGTGCATTCGGATAAGGCCCAGAACCCTTGGTGAAAAGGTCACCATTTTCGAGGTTTGGGGGTCATCTCCTTCCTCATGCCCACGGCCAACCATGGGAGCAAGCTGTCCCAGACTTGCTGGAAATAGTGGGGACCCCCTGGGAAACATTCCCTTCCAAGTTAGAATGCCCCAGGTGTCCTCTCTGCAGAGATCCAGTTTGAGCAATGGTTCTCTTGTATGTTGGTAGTTGGTGCACCCCAACTGCTTGTGGAAATGCCACAATGAAGAAAAAGTGAGAATTTGGCTTCAAGCTGAATATAAAGCTTGCTCCAAATTGTCCCCTGAGCTCAATGCTCACTTCAGACCAAGTTGGTTCTGTGTGGACAAGTGTTTAGAGCATTGTGGACTTGTAAGAGTGCGAGGTTTTGGATCTACTTGATCCAGCAGAGTTGGGCTGCAAGTACCGCAAGCCCTGGTATCCTGGCTCAGTCCAGAGCAATTTTGATATACAAAGTTTCAGAAAATACTGAATGGATTAAAAGTTATGGTATAACTTACCTCTAAGAGAAATGTTGGAACAAAACAATGTTTCGGGCTGTTTACAAAGCCGCGATAGTGTATTCCTGGGTTTTTGGGGGTCACTGAACGCGATGCTCACGTTTATTTTGGGTTTTGGTGAGCCGAAGAAACGAAAATACGTTTCGGCTAGGTTAGAGGAGCAATTCATGGCCCGAAGTTTTCCTCGGGCATCGTGCTGCCACAAATGGGTGAGCACGGTGTTCAGCAAGTCAAATGTCACCTGCTGGTGGTGACGGCTCGTAAAAATGATTTACCGTTTAAGAGAACGAGCCAAAACAGTGTGTATTTAGCATATAAGATCCATTCTGAGTAAACCTGGGGGCCCTGCTGCAATTGTAACACTATGGTAAAACTAAATGAATGTTCTAAAGTAGTAATGACCTTTCAGTGGGTTCCCTGGGGTTTCTGAAAAGCTGAATTGCTTTATGTAGCACAAACCGACGAAACGGTCGGTTCGCGCTAGTAGCGCCTTGGGCATTGATAGACCTTGAGTTGTCATCTGGTATTTTGTAGGCCCCAGTCATCAGGAGCCAGCCCGTGATCCATCATATCGCGACCGTCTACCTTGAGGTGGGTTATCTTCGGTCCGCGTTTTATCAGATCGGCCCTACGGGTACCGTAATAGGACGGACCCCTTTGGTACTTGGTTGTTTATATTTTCGCTTGCATATCATATCTATATTCCAGTTGTGCTTGGTTATTATCATATTGAGATCTCCCCTGCTTATATTTCCAGCAGTTGCTTGTTATTCATGTTGAGATATATCATGATCCTTTCAGTGGTTGATATGCATTTCCTGGACACATGCCATGCTTGATTGGTCACTAGCTTAGTCTATACCCGTTACTATTCTTCACTGCATGTTTAGAGTAGGAGATATTACTTCAGCATATGGCATGTTATACTAGCATCCCAGTGGGGATTTTCCTCGGCTTCTTGCCGTCTTTGTGGTCAGTGTACCATGGTTTGAGCATCAGCATTATGATCGCCGTCGAGCCAAGCTTTCAGTCGCGCACACCAGCGGATTAGCTACCCGTCATGGTGTTCTTTACCGGTAGAGAGGTCTGATTGACCCGTGAGCCTTTGAGGTTATGATAGCTTGATTGGGTGTCCAAAAGGGGCTTTAGCCTGAGGCCCCAATGACCAAAAGGGGCTTTTGCCTGAGGTCCGACCAAAAGGGGCTTTTGCCTGAGGTCCATATGCTCCATGGCAAATTTAGCCTGAGGCCCTTGTGGCCAAAAGTGGCAGTGATTGGGTATATTTGTGATTCTACCTTTGATGCACTTCCTTGATATGCTTATTTGCTTGGTTACCTGCATTTCATATCTGCTTGTCAGATTATCAGATATAACATGATCATTTACTGCTCACCAGATTATCAGTGATAGTATGACTATTTCCTGCTTGTCAGATTATCAGATATAGCATGATCATTTACTGCTCACCAGATTATCAGTGATAGTATGACTATTTCCTACTCGTCAGATTATCAGTTATAGCATGATCAGCTCTATATATGATTACACTGCTCAGTTGATTGATCCATGATTGATGATTACTTTTGATGCATTATCCTTGTCTATGATTCATGTATGATCTTACTTAGACTGTTTACCTGCCTTTGATATTCCGTATATCCTATTTTGTTTTCGCTTATTATTGTACCCAGTAGGTACGGCTTGCTATTTCCCGGCCCGTCGTGCCCACTGGGATACACTCCGGTGTGTCTCACACCCTCGGGTGACTGTTTTTCAGGTCCTTCGGGTGGGGGGGACTTTTGGACGCTCTGTGTGAGGACGTGAGATAGACTGACCCTGGTAGGATGTACCCTTTTGGTTTTAGTAAAACTTATAACTGATATTTCCATTTTGAGAAACTGGATTGTAATAACTCTGGAACCTTGTGGATGTAATAGAGTAGAACTTATTTAGTATATCTATCTTGTATCTACTCTGATTGACTGTATCTGTTAGCCGAGCACATATAGGGAAGACTCTGTTGGAGTTACAGAGACTTTTCTATATGTGTGGCGGTCTGTTCACGCCTTGGAGGAAACAAGTTTAAACTCTGATTTAAAAAAAAAAAAAAAAAAAAAAAAAAAAAAAAAAAAAAAAAAAAAAAAATTAGACCCTTTTTCGAATCTCGGGGCGTGACATGAAAACCACAGAAAGTAAGAAACTTGGCAAAGAAAGTGGAGGAAAGTTTGGTCTCTTGCAGACAAACCACACTGCAATTAGCCTTCTTAATAAAGGACTTGACCGTAGCACATTTGGCGGAGTCGTTGAGGCCACGAACATTCCAAGACAAAAATCTAAGAAGTCTTTTCCTAGCCATGGAAGTGGAAGCCACCCCGACAGGAGAGAGGCACTAGAAACCGACCTCAAGCCAAATGACCCTCCCCATTCGAATCTCCTCCAACCAAAACAGGGCCCGGCGGAAGGGAGGTAGCGGAGTCCGAGGAGAAAATACCACAGGCTTTCTTGATCTGTTGAACTTCCGTCAGCGATAAAGGGTTGAGGAGGTCCGTCCTGGAAGAGGGCGCTATCCCGATATTTGAGGGACCGGGTATATCGGACGATATAGGAATAGGTGTCGAACCGCCACCCATTAGAGCCAGAGGGGCGGGTTTAGGTGCCGATGAAGAGGCGGGTCCAACCGAAGTCGAGTCAGAGGGAACCGCGCCCTTAGAGGAGAAGCGATCGATCTTCGAAGAAAAGCGAACCATTTTCACTTTCTTGCACATGAGGTCTTGAGCCCTTAGAAAAGAGGATTTTTTTGGCCCTTTATGTTTGTCCGCCAACCGGGGCTTCGCCTATGGGGCAGTAGCCTGCCGGTTGCTGGTAGGTCCAAACAAGGAGGAGAGAGCAAACCCTTCATCCGCTCACCAGCTTTTCTTTGGATGCAGTTCACCGATCCGCCCTCCGCTCCGCTGCCTGGAGACACCCTGTCTAGGCATTCCGATTGTCGAGTGCCGCTGGTCGGTGAGCAATCAACCTCCCCATAGAGAGGACCAAGCAGCGAGCTCGTGACCGGGCGGGGGAAAGCCGAAGACGGGTCAACCAAATTCTTTAGGGGGGGAAATCCGAATCCGAAAAAAACTACCTGTGGCGCCCAATGCCCGACCCACCTGACCCATCAGGAAGGGAGTCAGATGAGGGCCGAGCTGAGCCCACCGCGGGGAAAGAGGAGAACCCCGTACTCCTGATAAAATCCTCCTGAGCCTCCGAAGTGTCGAGGCCAAGGTGATGGTCCAGGGTTTCCCCTAGGAGAATAGGATTTGCTTCCTCCCATGAATCGATGGCGATGGGAATTCGGAAGCGTCTGTCCTCCACAGTCAAGTTGAGAACCTCAGTTATAGAGCCTACATCAGAACAGCGGATGCAGATCCTATACGAAGAGACGTCCTTCAGATCGGAGCTGCGGTTGTCACACTCCCATAACTCTCCGAAGCCACTAATAGCGGCCTTCACATCCTCCGCGTTCCAACAGAGAATGGGCCAGTTAATCAACCGTATCCAAGCCTTATGAAAGAGGCGGCCCCTGGCTTCCTCTCCCGCTTCCACCCAATCAGAGAGAAAGAAAGAAATACCTTCGAAGCGGAGAGGACTACGCCCGATTGCCGATTCTCTAGTCGCCCAACTCGGGAAGAAGATAGCAGATGACGTCGTCCGGAAGTAGGCCACCCTGAAATCGGAAGAGGAGTCCCCGAAAAGGCCCGCCAACCCTCTTGAGAGTACTTCCGAATCCGAATGGGAGAGAGAGCCATTAACCGCTACCCTCGCCACCCGGCTCGACAAAGCTGTCTGCCCTGCAGGGGGAGTCGAACTGGGGAGAAAGGCGGCCATCCCTCTAGGTCGACATGCCGGGACGGGCGGCTCCATTTGATCAGCGCCGGAAGGGGCCTTGCACCGGGAGGCGGGATGACCAGCTCGCATACAGAGGAGGCAGCGGCGAGGCTTCCTGCAGCGTGCCGCACGATGCCCCCTTTCGAAGCACCGGAAGCAGCGTCCGCGGAGCACGGGGCTGAGAAGAAAACGGGGAGGGGAGGCGGGCAGATCTGGGAGACGGACCGACTTCAAACCCCGCGGGGGGGAGTGAGGAGTCGGTGGACTCGAAGGAGGAGACAGGACCGCATCCTTGAAAGTGAAATGAGGCCGAACCCGAGCCACCCGCAGCTGGGAAGGAGGTGGGGCCGAGGTCCCGCTGATGGAGGACGACGACGCACCCAGAGCGGAGGCAGCCAAGGCGGGGGTGGGATGGGGGTCTCGGTTCCCACCGATGAGGGGCACGCCCAAGTCGGGGGCCACAGAGGAGGGTGGAGGGGGAGGGTACCTGGGTCGAAAGCGCGGGCGATTGGGTTTTAGAGGAGAAAGGGTAGGGATCGGGCAAGGTAGGCGAGGAAGGCGAGAGGGGCCTCTCATCGCAGTTCATAGATTTAATAGAAAGATCTTGTCAGTTAGTTGAAATTTTAATTTTCATACTCAATTCAGATTGAAATTATTTACTATATCTCCTATTATTTTGAAAGAATATTAGATGTGATGGAATGTCTACGTGGCAAAATAGGAAATCTTGTAAGTATATTTAGAATAATAGGGATAATTGCCTGTGTACCCCTGTAATATGATGAAATATCTGATTTACCCTTCTTATTTTTTTCTTTCAAATATACCCCTAATACGTTCCACATCTTTTCTGATATACCCCTATTTTGAGGGTATATCAGAAAGAATTTAGATTTTTAGAAGGATATATTAGAAAGCAGATTTTTTGAGGGGTAGATATGAAAGTTGGGAACTTAATAGGGGTATATAGGCAATTGCCCCTAGATAATAATACACCAAATTCTTGAAATACTACATCACATTAGTAATAAATCGTATGGAAATCCTAAGAAGATACGTCTGGCACATCACATCACCAAAATGATAGCAAATCTTAAAGCAAACAAAAGTAATTATTACAAACTAATTATTAAAATATATATAGTTTTATATTTAGATATTATGAGTTTGACTAAGATATCATATCTTAAGATATCATATACCAAATCTAATGGATATCCTAAAAAAATATATCCCGAAACAAATCTAGTAATATCAAATCAACCTTAAGTGAGAGAAAATCCGGTAGATCACATCACCCTTAAATAAATATTATAGCAAATTTTATGGATATATCTTTAAAATAATAACTAATTATTACAATTATTACCCTGATGACAATTTTAAAAATGTATAAAATTCTATATTTAGATTTATTATGAGATTGAAACAAAATTGTAGAAAATCTCCTAATGTAATGATAAGATGGAATAACTTGTGAAATTATTAGAAATCTTCGTAGATTTAATAGAAAGATCTTGTCAGTTAGTTGAAATTTTGATTTTCATACTCAAGATATAGAACATAATAGCTAACTAATAAACTATCACATCACCCTTGATATTAGGAGATTCACTATGAAAAAATATGACTCCAAAATTATGGTAACAAACAAAAAATAGGGTAAAAAACAAAGGGAATGCGTACATACATACATACATACATAGAAACACAATGAAACACAGGTAGTCAGTGAGGCACATGCAGAGACAGAATGGAAGAGTTATCTATATATATATACATTATTTCTTCATTATTTATTGCTTGTTTTTAGTTATGTTTGGTTGCTTTCTTCATCTCCAATTCAACTATTCTTCAAACCAAAATGAGGAAAATATATAGTATGTATGTAGGAATTTGTATTAAATAATTAAATTTCATATTTATTTAGGGATTAGTAATCTTCGTAGATTTTATCTTATATAATAAATAATTGTGTAGTATGTATGTAGGAATTTGTATTAAATAATTAAATTTCATATTTATTTAGGGATTTATTAAATTTAATTATTTAGGGATTGGTAAATATAAGATAAAATCACTTTAAATTATTATTTATATACCCTTAGGTCATATATAACATTCTTCCGTGGAAAATATTTGAAAATTCATAAAAATGATATTAAATCACTTAATAATATCATTTATATAACTTAAGAGAGTTAAATTTAATAACATCAATTTCAAATTTAATAATCATATGATTATAAATTTCTTAATATCTAGGTATGTATGTGTAATTTATTTTTAAAAAAAGAAGAGAAAATAACTTTACACATAACATTATAAAAAATAATAAAAAATACTTATATAAAAAGATATATATATATATATATATATATATATATATATATATATATATATATATATATATATATATATATATATATATATATATATTATAGAAGAAAAAAGACAGGTCAGTCAAATGCAGGAGAAGCCGGCACGTGTACACCCAGGATTGGGAAATCAATATCTCTTCATTATTTATTGCTTGTTTTTAGTTATGTTTGGTTGCTTTCTTCATCTCCAATTCAACTATTCTTCAAACCAAAATGAGGAAAATATATAGTATGTATGTAGGAATTTGTATTAAATAATTAAATTTCATATTTATTTAGGGATTAGTAATCTTCGTAGATTTTATCTTATATAATAAATAATTGTCTAGTATGTATGTAGGAATTTGTATTAAATAATTAAATTTCATATTTATTTAGGGATTTATTAAATTTAATTATTTAGGGATTAGTAAATATAAAATAAAATCACTTTAAATTATTATTTATATACCCTTAGGTCATATATAACACTCTTTCGTGGAAAATATTTGAAAATTCATAAAAATGATATTAAATCACTTAATAATATCATTTATATAACTTAAGAGAGTTAAATTTAATAACATCAATTTCAAATTTAATAATCATATGATTATAAATTTCTTAATATCTAGGTATGTATGTGTAATTTATTTTTAAAAAAAAAGAGAAAATAACTTTACACATAACATTATAAAAAATAATAAAAATACTTATATAAAAAGAAATATATATATATATATATATATATATAATATATATATATATATATATATATATATATAATATATATATATATATATATATATATATATATATATAATATATATATATGTACGTACATACATGCATACATATACAGGCACATACATTAAAGAATCGTAAAAAATAAACACGTCAGTCAAATGCAGGAGAAGCCGGCACACGTCAGCCAAATCCAGGAGAAGCGGGCACGTATACACTCAGAACTGGTGATAAGCTAATTAGATAAATCTTTAAAAAATTTCTTCTTTGTTATCTCTTCTTAATTGTACCTTGCTTGGAAGAAATCTTTTAAAAATTCTAAGCAAGGTACAATTATGAAATTTACAATTCATATATATGAATCGAGGTAAATTTATTGCATGAGCTCAATTGTGATAGAATTTTATTATTATTATTATTATTATTTTTATCATCACTGCCCCGGGAAAAAGAAAAAAATGATAGAAGGAGCGGGGGTGGGCGTTAGGAAGAACGGAGGTATAAAAGGGAGCAAAAACACTAAGAACATCGGGGAGACCCAAAAAGGATTCAACAGAGCAAATCAAGAACAATTTCAAGTAGTTATAAAGAACGGAAACCACATACGTAAAAAAAATTTGGAAGTAAAAATTAATGTAAAAAAAAGTTGGAAGAATTTTCATTTTCTTGAGTAAAATTTAAAGTAAAAAAATTGGAAAATCAAGAGGAGAACTGAGAAATCAATATTTCTTGAGTAAAATTGTATGTAAAAAAAGTCGGAAGACTTTCCATTTTCTTGAGTAAAAATTTCAAGTAGAAAAGTAGGGAAATCCCAAATTTTTTTTATGTCAAAACGTTAGGAAGGGCCAAAAATGGGATTAAAAAAAAAAATTAAGAAATCCAAATAAAGAGAATGGAAATTTCAAAAGACCATTTAATTAGGTAAAAAATAAGGGAAGGGGGGCTCAGATAAGAGGATTTCATCAACTGTAATATCAGAATATCATCCCCCCAACTATTAGCCAACAACAGTGCTCTCGATATATAGGTATTAAATTCTTTAGAGATTACTATTTGAACTTGAGAATTTCACTATGGAAATTAAGGAATAGCACTTGGAATTTATACGTATGATATATAAATATTATGATATGATTGACTCTTTGAATTATGTAGAGTTAAATCATATTGTTAGCAAAGTAAAGTACGAAACTCAATTTGAGTAGAACTAACCAAAATCTTTTAAAACTGATGATAAGCTAAATGTCTATCGCTAAATAAAGTTTAAGTAGTATTCACTTACATAATTTGCAAAATGTATGATGTCAATTTCAAAATATGAGAAGTGAAATTCTATTTTTAAAATTGACATTACAATGGAAATTAACAATTTAAATTTTTAAATATATCCTCAGTTGAATTTATGTTTTATAATCTAAGTTAACATTTGAAAAAAAGTGAGAAATTGAATATTATAGTTAAATGTTATTATGATTAAAATTTTAAAAATTTATGAAAATTTTAAAATAGAATTATTTGGAGGTGAAATTTTGTTGGGAAAACTTTCGAAAAGTAGCAGAAGTCCCTCGAAACCAATCACGCACCATTGCTAGAAAGAATGGTGCACAATTTTCACCGTACAATGCATGCGAGGTCACAACTGTAGAGTTCAGCAACAGGCCAACATGTAACGAAGAAAGAAATGAAGAGTGAGAGAGAGAAGGACCTTCAGTTGATTGGAACAATAATGAGACCAAATTCATAAAATCGGTAGAGTGCACGTCCACATCCCCCAAAACAATCCAAATAGGCCAGCATGAGCATGACGACATGTCCAGGATGTACTGCTCCAACCCCCATAATCTAAGTTAACATTTTTTAAAAATGTGAGAAATTGAATATTATAGTTAAATACTATTATGGTTAAAATTTAAAAGATTTATGAAATTTTTAAAAGTAAATTATTTGGAGGTAAAACTTTGTTGGAAAAACTTTCGAAACGTACGAAAAGCCCCTCGAAACCAATCATGCACCATTCCTAGAAAGAATGGTGCACAATTTTCATCATACAATGCATGCGAGGTCACAATAGTAGGCGAACTCTGTTCAGCAACAGGCCAATATGTAACGAAGAAAGAAATAAAGAGTGAGAAAGAGAAGGACCTTCAGGTTCATTGGAACAATGAGACCAAATTCATAAAATCAGTAGAGTACACATCCACATCCCGCAAAACAATCCAAATAGGCCACGATGACATGTCCAGGATGTGCTACCATAACACACATAGCACAATGACAGTTCCACGATGTGTGGCCCCAACCCCTATACACAGGAAAACGGAGTAAACAATCCATACACTAATATAATAAATAATTAATATTAAAAGAAATACAAACAGAAAAAGAAAACTTTAGAGAACCTTCAGATTGATGTCATAAACTCAATTTGGATACACCATTCAACCAAGCAACCGAACCGTAATATAATGCCACATGAGGAAAATGAGCGCAAGAAGGGCATGGATGCAGGAAGTAAGGGGCAAATTAATATTTGTATATATAACATAAGATATAGAAGATGTGCATAAAAGCAAAAATATTGATGGCATCAATGGTGGATTTCCGCTTAAAACTTTTCGGTCACATGAAAAAACACAGATAGTTTTCTGATCAAACAGCCCCCTCAACCTCGGTCTCTGCCCCAAATAAAGGTGAGAAAATAAAGACCAAGTAAAGAAATACAGAGAGAGGAAGGAAAATCTCCATAAGAACCCACGTATTTCCAGAGAAAATGAAGAAATCACCAGAAAGTCACCAATATTTAAGCAGAAGAACTGGAAATGTTAAAATTTTAAAAGTCACAAATTGCTTCAAAAGAAATGGATATCGACTCAAAGTGCATATATACTGACCCCTCCTTGTAAAAACAATCCATGTATACGAATTCACAGAGAAACCGACTCAAAGTGCATATATACTGCCCTTCTATCCCTGCACTAATAGTTTTCTGATCAAACAGCCCCCTCAACCTCGGTCTCTGCCCCAAATAAAGGTGAGAAAATAAAGACCAAGTAAAGAAATACAGAGAGAGGAAGGAAAATCTCCATAAGAACCCACGTATTTCCAGAGAAAATGAAGAAATCACCAGAAAGTCACCAATATTTAAGCAGAAGAACTGGAAATGTTAAAATTTTAAAGTCACAAATTTGCTTCAAAAGAATGATGGATACTCGACTCAAAGTGCATATATACTGACCCCCTTGTAAAAACAATCCATGTATACGAATTCACAGAAACCGACTCAAAGTGCATATATACTGCCCTTCTATCCCTTTGTTAAAACAAACCGACCCCTCTTTTAAATAATTCTCCTCATACAAAACGATGTTCCCTCATAAATTCGATGATCACCAAAGTTAAAATAACGGGAGATAAAAATAAACTCAGTATGAATATACCCGTAATAAGGAAAACATATGTATATGAGGAAAACAGAGAGAGAGAGAGAGAGAGAGAGAGAGAGAGAGAGAGAGAGAACTCTAGCTCAGATATAAAAAAACAGAGAGCTAGGGATATTCGATTTAGCCACCTTGGAGAAAACGGCAAAAACTGCACGGAACCCAGGTCGGCCATACAAATACAAATGAATAGATACCTTACTGATGAAACACGTAGCTTAACTTGGGTGGTTTTTGCCTCATTGTGGGTTATCAAACTTAAAATAAGGAGAGATAAAAATGAACTCAGTATGAATATACCCACAGGGAGGAAAACCAAGGTATCTGTTCATACAAATACTCGATCTAGCCTCTGTCAGACATTTCTCCGAACACGTTGTACCAACCGCCGAACTGAACGCAGCAACCATGCACGGTTGTACCAAACACCGAAGTAAACTTGAAGGACAAAAACTTTTCCCAGAAACCTTCGAGAAGGTGTCAAAAACGGCGGATTTATATATATGAAATAACCTCGGTTTTACCTTTATATCTAAACCTTCGGTTCTTGCCTCATTGTAGGTTCTTGCCTCATGCCGGTTACTGATCAATCTTGGAAAAACTTGGAGAAGATAGTAGGAACTCCTCCCAACGAAGAAAACCCACAAGGAGGAGAACCGATATATATATATATATATATATATATATATATATATATATATATATGAAATAACCTCACAGAAAGCGAGAGAGAGAGAGAGAGAGAGAGAGAGCTTCCTTTTTTTTGTTGACCGGCGAGGACAGACAGAACCCAGACATACGTTCGGTAGCAGAGAGAACATGTACCATCCGACGACCAGGGAGAGAGAGTGAACCGACACGTGCGCCGCGGACAACCGGAAGAGATGCGACGGTAGACCTCTGCCATTCGGGATCAGAAAGAACGTGCGCCATCCGACGACGACAGAGGACCACACATGCGCCTTCCTTTGACCGGAAGAGATGCGACGGTAATGTCGGAGAGAGAGAGCCCACATATCGGAGAGGTAGGGAGAGAACCCACACATGCGCGTTCCGACAACCGAAAGAGATGCAGAGAGAACATGCGACGTCCGACGACCACACAGGGCCACACGTGCACGTTCCGACAACCGGAAGAGATGCGACGGTAGCCCTCCGGCCGTCCAGGGTTAGAGGGAACATGCGCTATCCGACCACCACAGAGGGCCACACATCCGCGTTCCGACGACCAGAAGAGATGCGACGGTAGCCCTCCGCCGAGAGAGAGAAGGCGAAGAGCACCTCCCGATGACCACAGAGGGCCACACATGCGCGTTCCGACGGCCGGAAGAGATGCGACGGTAGCCCCTCGGCCAGAGAGAGAAGCCGAAGATCGGAGAAGGTTAGGGGAGAGGGAGAGAAGGAGGCGAAGCGGCGATCGAGGTAGGGTTGGGGAAGACAAACAGGGAGCAGAGAGAAAAAGCAGGCGATTGGACGTAGCTGAAGCGGCGCTGGAGGTAGGTTTCGGGAAGAGAAACAGGGAGGAGAGAACATGCGCCATCCAACGACCACACAGAGCTATCCGACGACCACAGAGGGCCAGACGTCCGCGTCCCGACGACCAGAAGAGATGCGATAGTAGCCCCCCGGCGAGAGAGAGAAGGCGAAGAGCACCTCCCGACGACCACAGAGGGCCACACATGCGCGTTCCGACGGCCGGAGAGATGTGACGGTAACCCCTCGGCCAGAGAGGGAAGGCGAAGGCTGGAGAAGGTTAGGGAAGGGAGAGAGAAGGGAGGCGAAGCGGCGATGGATGTAGGGTTGGGAAAGACAAACAGGGAGCAGAAAGAAAAAGCAGGTGATTGGACGTAGGCGCAGCGACGCTCGAGGCAGGCTTCGGGAAGGCAAAGAGGCAGGGGAGAGAAAAAAGCAGCCGATTGGACGCAAGTGGATGGGTAGGGTTCCGAAGAGGCACGGGGCAGGATCGAGAAGAGAGAGGGGAGGAAAGAACGGTTCGGTAGTAGGTTCGGTGCTAGGTTCGGACCAAAACGGAGTTTAAAAAAAAGTAGGAAAAAATATTGTAGGCGGTTCGGACCAAAACGAAGCTTAAAAAAAAGGAAAAAACATTGTAGGAGGTTTGGTGTTTGGCTTGGAACGAACGAATCGTAAAAAATAGACACGTCAGTGAAATGCAGGAGAAGCCGGCACGTGTACACCCAGGACTGGGAAATCAATATTTGTATAGATTTTGAAAAGTACGATTATAGAGCATGTCTGCATGTGAACGGTGGTGGCCAAAGGAGCGATCCTGAGAGCACCTTTAAAATATTTGGCCGAGTTTAAATAAAAAATAATTTTTTAAAAAAATTAAAAATAAAATATAAAATTTAAATTTAAAAATAAATATTGTTACTTTTAAAGAAAAATATTTGACATGATGGAATTTAATGTAATAATTAGGGTTAATTGCATACGGTTCTCTGCAAACATATCGAATAGTAGATATATCCCTACAAAATTTAACTTTTCAAATTTATTCCTTAAAAAATTCAACGTTATTCATATATATCTCTACTGTCTATCTCTGTTAGAAAAATCTAATTAATCATAGGTTAAATACTTAATCTTGGTTAGTTTGTGAGGTAAATTTATCTTTTCAGATATTTCTGTATTATTTTTTGGAGGGATATTTTTGAAAGGGCAAAACTGTCATTTCATATATAATCTGTTAAAAAAT
This sequence comes from Tillandsia fasciculata, assembly GCA_029168755.2. NCBI lineage: Eukaryota > Viridiplantae > Streptophyta > Magnoliopsida > Poales > Bromeliaceae > Tillandsia > Tillandsia fasciculata. Next base: position 7,473,637 of record CM054930.1, on the reverse strand, counting down.
AAACCGTGAACTAACGATAATAAACTGGAGGGATATATATGAATAACTTACCGGAGGAATATATATGAATAACTTAGGACTTTTGAAGGGATAAATATAAAAAGTTAAACTTTGTAGGAATATATCTACTATTCGATATATTTGCGGGAAGCCGTATACAATTAATCCTAATTATTATTATTATTATTATTATTATTATTATTGAAGTAATTTGGTAAGCTAATTAAAGCATGTGAACGGTGTTGGGAGTATCTGGTACACTTTGTGAGCTGTACTCCTACATCATGAAGGAAAGTAGTGGTGGACCCTGCAGCCCTGCTTTGCAGCAGAATATTTTTTTAAAAATTATTTGTTATTCTGTTTAATATTATATAATATGTGGATAATAAATTATATTTTGATTATTGTACATCCAATATTGAATTTTAACGTCTCGCTCTATAAAAAGGGTATAAATAAGTATACACTTCTTAAGGGCTGTGTTTGGAAATAGGATAATTTTGAGGAGAATTAATTTTTTTATTCCCATAATTCTATTATATTCTAGAATAGAAAGGAATAAAATGAATATTGTGTTTAGTCATATTCTATCCTATTCTATTGAATAAAACAAATATTGTTTGGTAAATTTTTTCAAATTGGAGAAGAATAATAGAAAAAGTAGATTTTTGTAATTCAAAATACCAAATTTGCCCTTATATATGAGTGCATTTTACATTATTGTATAATCAATATACAATGATATACAACATAGGTAAGAACTGTATTTTTTGAATTTTAAGTTTTTAAAATTTAAAATATAAAATTTAAAAATTAAAATTTAAAATTTAAAATTTATAATTTAAAATTTAAAAATTATAATTTAAAAATTAAAAATTAAAAATTAAAAATTAAAAATTAAAAATTAAAAATTAAAAATTAAAAATTAAAATTTCAAATGTAAAATTTAAAATTTAAAAATTAAAATTTAAAATCTTAAATTTTTTTAAAATTTTAAATTTTAAATTTTAAATTTTAAATTTTAAATTTTAAATTTTAAATTTTACATTTGAAATTTTAAATTTGAAATTTTAAATTTTAAATTTTAAATTTTAAATTTTAAATTTTAAATTTTAATTTTTAATTTTTAATTTTTAATTTTTAAATTTTAAATTTTAAATTTTATATTTTATATTTTAATTTTTAATTTTTAATTTTTAATTTTTAATTTTTAATTTTTAAATTTTTCGCATAACTCGGCCTCTAAATATTAAAGTTTACAATAATACGTTGGCTCACAATGCCTATGCCAAACAGCCACATGTACTGCTATTAATATACATGTACCTTTTACACAATAAAAAAATTAATGCAATTTGCATAACATGTAAAATTAATATTACATCTAACTAAACTAAACAGATGATTCACATAGACAAACATTGCCAATTCAACATCAATACACATGTAAAACAACTTAGTAATATTTCCATATCACATAAAGAGTGTGTAGTTGCAACATTCAAGAGTGCATACAACCTCTGATTAGGGAAACACTAATACAACGCATTAATCTACAATATTCTAACACCGGACATTACAAAAAAAGTCATAAAATCCATACTATATAACCAAGCAGCCATAAATGTTTCAACTAAGCAGACATTCCAACTTTTAGCATTACAAAGAAAATAAGGATAAAACTACTGATTGCTCCATAATTGCTCCGTGATTCTTGCGCGAAGATTGTCGCCGCGTCACGACTCATCAGCGCCAACGAGAGGAGTGTGATCCTCTTCTTGCTCCTCCAGGGGATTAGTCTCCAGTTGCATGTTGAAATATATATCGCTTCCTTGGTGCCTCTTTATAAAGTTGTGGATGATACAACAAGTTAGAGCTATGCGACATTGCACCTTGTAGGGAAAGGGAGTTGCTTGGCGGAGCACTTTGAATCGCTTCTTTAAAATGCCGAAGGACTTCTCAACAGCATTGCGAAGTCGAGCATGTCTATGATTGTACAGATCTAGCGGTCCTCAATGTGTGCGCGCCCTTGCATTGCCGTCAAATTGGCTCAAGTGGTACCGTTCTCCTCTATAGGGTGCGAGGAACCGATCCGTATTGGCATAACCCGAATCCACCAAATAATATTTTCCTATACAAGAACAAGTTATAGTTATTTAAATTAAGTAAAATATGAAATCAAACATTTTAGAATTACATGTACCTTCTGGAACCATTAAGCCCCCGCTCTCGCAACACCAACGTAGCACTCTCATATCAGATGCAGAACCCTCCCATCCAATGCATACAAATAAAAATTGGTGATCAAATGAACATACAGCCATCATATTTTGGGAGGTGAAGCCTTTTCGACAACGATGTCGGGGTTGCTTGCTCTTCCTCACCACCACTGGTATATGCGTCCCATCTAAAGCACCAATTGCATTCTACAATTTGTAAAAAGATTAAGAATAAAAGTTAGAAATAATGATCATTTTGTAAATATTGCATACTGGGTTCAGGACTCACTTTGAAAGGATGGAATAAAGGGTTATCTCTAATTTTTGGGTGCATTCCAGTGTTACTACTCGGCATCTGTATATAGTCATGCCTAAGCTCGACCACACCACGTAGCACATTATTGAAATACCTACTTATAGTCTCCCCCGAGTGTTGAAATGTTTCAGTTAACACTCGATTTGTTACCCCATGTCCCACCAGAAATAAAAATATACCGAGTTGTTCATCAGCCGTAAGATGTCGAGTGCCCTGTATCAACCCTCTCCCGACCAATTCATCTCCAAGTCTTATGAACGTAGTGTTTGACATTCGAAAATGTTGATATCCTCGGTCGGGATGTCCACTCAGTATATCCATAATAATTCGTGCCCGCTATATGGTCTAGTACGACAAGGTCTCTTATTCAAAGTATTTTGAAATGCAAAGGAGGCTTCGTCGAGGAGAATTGTTTGCACTTCTTCACAATAATCTTCCTCCTCATCTAGAAAGGTCATAAGGTTGGCCATACTTGAGATAAAAATACATGCTGATAGATTAACACTCATAACTGCATATACAATGAAAATATCAAAGTGCAATTCACATATAAGGTAATTTCAACTAGGAAAAGAGAAGTAAATGGATCAAGTTAACAAACTAGGAAATGCTGCCAGCAGAAAGCATTTGTAATGAATGCAATTCAAACACATCAGAGCTAGCAGTAAGCCTTTGTAAATACATGATAAAGAGAAGAAATAGTGGAGGGCATATGTTGGCTCAGGATTAAAAGAGTTAAAGCTGAAATGGTGGTTGCAGTAGTTGATCCACTGCCTCCCTACTATTAACATTTGCAACCCTTTTAAGCATCATAGCCTATCATGGACAGGAGGCAAACTGCATCATAGCATTGAAGTAAACATCATAACCAATATGCAATAGAGGGTCCATTGAGCACTTGCAAAATGTAGGATATAGTGCAAGATATTGGATGCAGTAAAAGTAACTTCATAGCAAGTGTATATGCTGCCATCAATTTCACAAGAATGCCTAAAGTACATCCATTTATAGATATTTGAAGAAAAAAAAGATACAAACGGTATATAACTGGGCATAGGGGGTGTATTTTCAACCATATAACACATGTGAATATGTGTGCAGAGAAAGAAGCAGTTAAAGAGAAACAGAGTATACTGCCATCATTTCCTTTGTATTATGGCACATTGCAAAATTATAAATACTTGATATAAAGAAGAAATGGTGGATGTAATATGTTGGCTCAGGATTAAAAGAGTTAATGTTGAAATGGTGGATGCAGTAGTTGATCCACTGCCTCCCTACCATTAACATTTGCAACCCTTTTAAGCATCATATCCTAAACCTCACTTGAGGCAAACTGCAGTGGTTTAGCAAAATAAAAGTAACTGGCTAAGGCTCACAAACTTGGAAATGCTCCAAGCATACACCAGTTAATCCATGAATGCAGTTCAGCCACATCACAGCAAGTAACACCCAAGTAACACATCACAGCAAGTAACACCCAAGTAACACATCACAGCTTTTATACTGCCATCAATTCCATAGAATTATGCCACAATACCAAATTTATAACTACTTGATATAAAGAAGAAATGGTGGCTGTAATATGTTGCCTCAGGATTAAAAGAGTTAATGCTGCAATGGTGGCTGCAGTAGTTTATCCACTGTCTCCCTACCATTAACATTTGCAACCCTTTTAAGCATCATAGCCTATAATGCACACAAGTTATGTAACACCCAATTCACAAGCAGCCAAACATATTCCTTTGAGGTGTTCAAAGAAAATTTAAAAGAAGTCTGACCTTTCAAGTAATTACATGTTCAATTAGTACCATAATTCTCATGTTCAACTCCACATTCTCAAACACATATGGCAAGGAGGATTTGCAACCATTTTAAGCATCAGAGCAAGGGTATACTGCACTGGAGGTAAACAGCATGACAACTAATTATTAGGTACAAACCAATATGCAATAGAAGATCCATCGAGCGAAGGAAAAAGGTATGATATAGTGCCATGTTAGTGCAAGATATTGGATGGTGTTAAATAACTGCATAGCAAGTGTAGATGCTGCCATAAATTGCACACGAATAGTAAACTGCATCCACTCATAGCTAATTGAAGCACAAAGGAGCAAAGTATGTACAGATAGGCATTGAGGGTGTATTTGCAAGACTTTTATTAATCATCTGTCACGCTCCGAGTTTCAAAACAGCTGTAGATTTTTTTTTTTTTTTTTTTTTTTTTTTTTTTTTTTAAATCAGAATTCAAACTTTAAACTCAGGACGTGAACAGACCGCCACATGCATAGGAAATCCTCTGTCCACACGGACAGAGTCTCCCCTATACATGCTCGGCTAGGCAAGTGCAGCGATACAATCAGAGAGCAATAATCAACAGCTAAACCAAAGACATAAAGCTCTACAATTAATACTTCCACAACTACTCATGACATAATCCACAAATACTCAAAAGTACAGAGACAACTACAATCATGATACTGTAACTGAAAATACTAGCACTGGGCCACTGCGGCCAATAGCAGGGGACAACTCTAGCGCAACAGCTCACTGGATCGTCCCAATCTCCCAGCACCCGACTGACCTGAAAAATGGTCACCCAGGGGGTGTGAGATACACTCTACATGTATCCCAGTGGGCACGACGGGCCGAGAAATAGCAAGTCGTACCTACCGGATACAATAATAAGCGGATAACAAAGCTGAATATAACTGAAAGCTGAATAACAAGATGCAGATATAAAATCTAAGCATACTGAAATGGAAACAGGGGTACTCAAATAAAAACTAATCATGCTATAGAGCAGAGCTAATATGATAATCATAAATATCAAAGTTGCAAACAAGGAGTACCAATAATCATGTGCCAGTCATGCGCTAATAAATGCTGAAGTAACAATGCACATCATGCACAATGCTAGAATTGAAATACCAAATCAAAAGCCAATATCGGTCTCACAGAACCTCTGGCCAAAAACCACTATCGGTCTCACAGAACCTCTAGCCAAATGCCACTATCGGTCTCACAGAACCTCAGGCCAAATGCCACTATTGGTCTCACAGAACCTCAGGCCAAATGCCACTATTGGTCTCACAGAACCTCAGGCCGAATGCCACTGTCGGTCTCACAGAACCTCAGGGCAATTATGCTATTCATGCCATGCAACCAAAGCTGAATCTTCTATTCTAAACATGCAGTAAAAGCATAGGAAATGCTGATACAATTAACCTAGTGTCCAAGCAAGCATGGCATATATCCAGGTGTATATATATATATATATATACTAAATGCTGAACATGAAATCATAGCGAGAACTGAACTGCAAGATCGATGCTACATAGCTATACACAATGAATGCTGGAATGAAAGCAAATAGAAAGGCTCAACCATAAGATCAAGGCTACACCAAAAATAGGGGTCCGACCTACAACGGTACCCCATAGGGCCGACCTGATAAAGCCCGGACCGAAGATAAACCCACCTCAATGATCACGGTGGCTGCTGGATGGCTCGCAAGCTGGCGGCTAACTGCTGGGACCTGAATCATATGCACAGGTCAGAAAATAGACTCACACATACCCAACCCACTGACACACTGTGTACAGCAGTCTACCAGGCTACAATTACAAATTGACCCCTAGGGTTTTACCAATTTGCACTTTTACAATAAATTGAGAGCCGTTTTCGCTCGTTCTTTTAACTGGGATATTATTTTTACGAACCGTCACTTCCAGTAAGTGACACTCGACCCTCTGAACACCGTGCTCACCCATTTGCAGCAGTACGGAACCCGAGGAAAACTTCGGGCCAAAATATACCTCTCTAACATAGCTTAAACGCATTTTTGTTTCTTCGGCTCAACGAAACCGAAATCCGACGCAAGCATCGCGTCCAATGACCCCAAATTAGCCAGGATCTCACTTTCGCGGCTTCGCAAACAGCCCAAAACCAGGACTTAAGCCAAACACTAGTCCTAGAGCTTGACAACACCGTAACTTTAAATTTCTTGTGCCAAATTCAAAACTGCTTGAACCTTTTGCTCAAAACACTTCAAGAACCCAGGGGCTTGCCCTAGTGCAGCCCAGAAGCTGCTGGATCACAAGATCCAACACCCTCGCTTACTAACATGTTCACAATGCTCCATTTTAAAATCCACACAGATCCTGTTTGATCTGAAGTGAGCACCAAGCTCAGGGAACAAAATGAAGCATCTTTCAATTTATACTTGAAACCAAATTCCAAACAAAACCTCTCTTAGGCATTTCATCAAACACCTAGGTGCAACAATATACAACAAGTACTCCAACCCATGCCCAAGCTAGTTCTCTGCAGAGAGGGCACCTGGGGCTTCCCAAGATGGAGGGAATTATTCTATAAGGCAGCAGGAGCTTTCCTTTTGAAGCTCGGGTCACCATGTACCCTTGGTTGGCCGGGAACCAAGGTTGAAGATGAAGCTCGGTTTCTTCAAAAATGGTGAATCTTCAATGATGGGTTCTGGACCTCAAGCAACAGCACCAAAAGGTGTATATTATCCCCACAAAGCTTCCTGAACCAGTGCCCGGCGACAGGACACGGCGGCGGCGGCGGCGACGGAGCAAGCTCGGATCGGAGCTTCATTAACAATGGTGGATTCTTTCTCGGGCAGCATGGCCTCCATGCAAATGCATGGAGAGGTTCTAAATACTCCAGAAACCTTCCTGGGCATGCCACCAACGCCGGTAATCTGCGGACGAGAGGCCGCCATTAACGTAGCCGAGCTCCACCCATTAATGGCGGATTTCACTCCGGCCTGCATGGGCCACATACAAATACATGGACCCCTTCCTCTAATTACTAGGAATCTAACCAGACCCTTCCCTGGCGCCGAGAAGCAGCGGCGGCGCCGGACCGGCCAACTCGGCCGAAGACTTCTTTTCCCGAAACTAGGGCATCGTGGTGTGAAGCCCATAGTGCACCAAACCACTCCAAATTTGTAGGGGAGCAAGAACAGGTCAAGAGGAAGAAGACCATCATTTTACTTTTCATTAAAAGTCACCGGTAGCAAAGAAAACTCAAGGCGGAGCTCTCGGCGGTGCAACTTGGCCGCCGGCCAACCGATGGCTTCCCATTTTCGGGGATGGGTGTGGAGCATCCTTAGAACCTACAGGGTTCACTTCCAATGGTCTCGGGTTCTAAAAACCAGAGGGAAAAGAAAACTCACCTCGCCGGAGTTGGAGAAGAAGGGATGAAGCCGGTTTCCCCCGCCGCGTCGCGCAGCCCTCCGACTCGCTCGGTTCACTCCCCAGGAAGCAGAAGAACTCCCCATAAGCCCAAGAAATCAAGTTGGAGCAACTTTGCTCCAACCTTTCTCTCCTCTCTCTCTCTCTCGGATTATCTCTCAAGGAGTTGGTGTCCCTCGGCCTCCACAGTACCCGAGCCTTTGCTGGATGATGCAGAGGGAGAAGGAGAAACTTTTGATGGAGGTTAGGTGCAAGAAATCTCTGGTTTGCTTGTTCTTTTCCACTTCAACTCGGTTGCCAAGAACCTTCCAACATCACCTTCTCCACCTTGCTATATCCCATGAAGAACGGTTCCCAGGGACTTGGCTTCGTGGCAGAGAAGGTGGAAGGAACATGGATGAGCAGTTGTAACTGCCCCCCAAACCCACAACACTCGTGCATAGTGTTTTTTGTGAATTTTTCCTTTCTTTGCAACTTAGTCCCTCTAAACCTTATTCATTACAATTCAGTCCATTGCTGTAGGTCATTTATGCATAGAAGTCCTTCTCCAATTAACCTCATTGCATTTGACACATAAAATAATAGGACTTTTTGCAAAATACAACAAATTTTCTAGTATTTCACGCTTTTCGAGACAACCGGATAGTCAAACGGAAAAACGGACACCACTATGACGTCCGGATCGACGAAATCCATTAAGTAGTGATTTTAGTTTATTGCATTCTATCCTCTATAATTTTAAAATCCATAAAATACTGTAAATTTATACTATGTGGCACGCTTTACGATGCTTTAGAGTCATCAAACAGAAATTTCGTCAGTGCCACTGCGCTCAGAACGTCGATGCCATTCAAATCGACTACCTGGATCGCTAGATTCGGATTCCAGACAGTGAATCGGCCAACGTTCGATCGGCGAGGATTTAAATTAGGAGGTTACTATTCACGACTTAAGTCGTGGGCCCCACCAACTTCTTCTCTGATTTCAGGACGATCTGACCGTCGGATCGAAAATCTTTCTATACCATTTTCGATCGATTCGACGAGACGGTCGCACTGGCGATTTCAGATTTTCAAGATCAGACGTGGATCTGAAAAGCAGACATACTGCTCCGATAACTGTGCAATTTACACACTGATACCCAACCACTTAGATTCATTTTGCATTTCCTTATTCAAATTGACATTCTAATTCTTCAAATTTATTTTTGAGTTTCATGGGTACTACATCATCATAGTCTATACTGCAGAGGAGGTAAGCATCATAGCAAAATTATTAAGTATCACCCAATTTGGAATAGAGGGTCCTTCGAGCAAAGGCAAAAGTACATTATGCTTCCAGAATATTGCAAGGTAATTAATGCAGGTAAATCAACTTCAAAGCAAGTCGCAAAGATAGCAAATATGCAAGACAATAACTAGTGAAAAGAATAAACCTTGAATCAGTACAAGAAGGCCCAGAAGACAGCAACTTGCAAATAAATAAAGTTATGTTGGCTGATTTTCGTTTAGACCCAGAAGAGCACCCAAGTTTGACCATGCATCACACAACACTCAAGATCACACCCCATTTTCCCTCTATTTTCAAGACCATCATATTTTGTGCGATGCAGCTCCATCCAGCACTCACACAAACCGCCCCACCACCCGACCCCACCAACACAACCCAATATGAGAATGGAATATTTCAGAATTTGAGAATAGTAATTACCTATGTAAAGCACCACATATTTCTTTTTTTAAAAAAACAAGACTACTGTAACTAGCATTAATATATGATGAAGTTATCAAGATGCAGTTGGCTGAATTTGCAAGACATGTATGTTTGCAAATAGCCAACGGTTAAGTAGATCAAGTACAACACAAAACATACCACAGGATATATAATAAGGCGTTGCTAACCATACGGAAAAGACAAAATAGGATAAAGTTTGTATGCAACACCAACAAAACCTGATTGTAGAGCTGAAATAGACTTAATTAGTTAGGAGGGAATGAGGGTCCATCGGGCCTTGGTCCAGTGGACATCCTTTGCGTCACCATTTGTCGGTCAATCCACATGTATAGAATATCACCACTCAAAGTCATAAAGATCGATCTGTTGCGCTCGTCCTTCAAAGCTTCGCATGCGGATAGGATTGCTTCAAGAGACAAATTTGGGAGGTCATATAATCTGACCATACACTCCTCTATGGAGTGAACCTTTAGACACGCGTCGACCTCACGCTGCAACATCTTCTCCGCAATGTTCAATCTTTTTTTCCCTAGTTCCACCAGCTCTTGGATTGCATCAGCATTCGACTCACTTCGTCCCTTGCGGTTTGAAGTCGGAGTTGTTTTGCGTGAGGGAGGTGATGTTCGACGTCTCTTGGCAGATGAAGTATGGCCTGAAGCATTGCTAGCATTTGGATTTTTGCTCTTCGCAGGTGTTGAAGTAGGGAAACAAGAAGTTGCGTCATTGACACAACCATGCAATGGCGACATAGGCACGGGAAGATATGGAGCAACATTTGATTGCCCGACGCCTAAGGGGCCAGCCATGGATTGCTTGATTTGTTGTAAAATAGCGGTTGTAGTAGGTGAAGAGGAGGATGTGCTGCGCACATCCTCACCTTGCATCACTGTTGTGAAACCATGTCTACCCGTGGCAGTGGTCTTTCCGGAGAGGAATTCAATATCTTTATAAGAAGGAAACGGTTTGTCCCTACACCGTGCATATGATGGATTTTCCTGCAAAGAAATTATTTTGATTAGGTCTTTGACTGACATAGTAGTATATTAAAAAAGAAAATGGCAAATATAATTACATACCGCTATCACCGCTTCCCAATCACTCGAATCGCCGGCGGTTGGAATGTTACGATCATAATCCCACCCCCAACCACTCTTGTTAGCCAAAGTTTGGTACATTACAAACTGTCGCTTCAACACCTTCAATCGATTTTGAAGATGGCTTTTGAGGAAGTTCAATTTTGTACGTGTATTGAAGTCATTAATGATTCTGTTCCAAGCAAGCGGAGTGAAACTTCCATTCACAAAATTTCCAAGCACTTGTTCCTCCGTCATCAAGTTAAGCATTGCCGAATCCATTACATCTGTCCAGTTTCCAGATCGTACTCTGCTTTTGGACGATTCTTGACCATAGCTTTCAATACTTTGGCTATCAGTTGATGTGATATCAATGACATTATGATATTTTCTAATAAACCGATTGGCCGGTTTGCTTTGATAGGCCATCTGAAGGTGCCAACATATACAAGTAAGATATTATTAAGTGGGCATGTTGCAAGTAAAGATTATAGTATGTAAAGTTGGCTCAAGGATAAGAGTTTGCATAAGATTTCAAGGTGGCTGCAATGCTAATAATAGATTGCCACCCAACCTTGAAATTTTACTCTCTTATCTATGCATCATCGCCTAAATTGTTTCATATCCATGCATCATCGCTTAAAGGCATCCGGAAATTATACACTTGCAAGGCTCAGGGATAAAAGGTTAAATACAAATCAAGGTGCAGGCTGCAAATGTAAGTAGAGTTTGCCACCCAACCTTGAAAATTTACTCTCTTACCCGTGCATCATCGCCTAAATTGTCTCATATCCATGCATCATCGCTTAAAGGCATCCGGAAATTATACACTTGCAAGGCTCAGGGATAAAAGGTTAAATACAAATCAAGGTGGCTGCAAATGTAAGTAGAGTTTGCGACCCAACCTTGAAAATTTACTCTCTTACCCATGCATCATCGCCTAAATTGTCTCATATCCATGCATCATCGCTTAGGCATCCGAAAATTATACACTTGCAAGGCTCAGGGATAAAAGGTTAAATACAAATCAAGGTGGCTGCAAATGTAAGTAGAGTTTGCCACCCAACCTTGAAAATTTACTCTCTTACCCGTGCATCATCGCCTACATTTTCTGATTCAAGGCAACCAACAACTAAACAGATGTAAGGCAACATAAAACTGAATTGATGGCAGCATATCCTTTTCCATGCTCTACTCTTTATGGAATTTGGTGTTCTAAACACATACATGGCTCTAAATGCATGAGAGCTTCAAAATACAACCAAATTGTTCAACTTCTGTGCAGGCAACAAAATAAACAAAGCTTATAATAGAAAGGCTCACCTTCTGAAAGTTCAAATAGTGCACGGACAGTATGCACTATAGAGATCGGCGTAAAGTAATTAGGATAAATGGATCTTCTGCGCCAACTATTTGCAGAAAGAGGGTTTGGAAGTATCGCACATAAGCCAATTTAAAGAGATGTAAGAAGCCTTACCTCTGTTAGATAGTAGTGGATAAGACTAAGTAATGTGGCGACTTGACAAGTCGACACTAATGCAAGATCTCAGGGACAATCTTTTTGCCGAGATAGATTGACTCAATTCATGACAAATCTTTGCAGAGAACCGAGAATCTGCCCTCTATTGATGGTTGGGAGAGGCAGCATGAACTCCAACTAGAGCAATAAAGTTGGGGGTTGTAAAGAGTAGGTTGAAATCCCTCCTATTCCGAGAGTCAGAAGAAGAAGTAATAGCGTACGCGAGATGACAACTCGAAGCAACTCCTCTATCAGCGAAAAAGATTGCCTCTGTGCACTCGCTCAAGATCGCTAAAGTCATCTCGAACCAACTCCTCTATCAGCAGCGGTAGATGGCCACTCCTTGGTAAACAATGGAGTTAATATGAAAGAGAAAATATCGGCGAGCTCGGAGAGAGGAGTAAAGAGGGTTGGAGGGAGAGGAGTAAAGAGGGTTGGAGAGATGAAGCCAGATCTGGTAGAGAGGAGTAAAGAGGGTTGGAGGAGGAAGAAGATGGCGTCTCAGCGAAGGGGAGAGGGTACGCGGGCGGGATTAACAAGGATGCTTTGGGCAGTGAGAAAGGAAAAGTGGAAAGATATAAAATTTGATTTACCCTCGGGATAACCCTAATTCCGATGGTTGGAGGGGATTAATTAAACGGGTTATTCTTTAAACAATGGGAATTACCCGGTTTGACCGGGATAATTTTTTTTGTCAAAATAGATTGATGTTTGGCAGAATAAGAAGCATTATTTGCATATATACCCCCAAATTCCAAAAACAAACACAGCCTAGGGGTATATATCTTACACCCCATTTTATTTTGAAATGGGATGAATTTTATTCGTCACTTGATGTGACGAGTAGAATAATATTCACTCCAGGATGGAGTGGGGTGTAGGATGTACACTCCTAAAAAAGTGTACATCTAGCATCTCTCCTATAAAAAATGCCTAAAAAATATTTTGGATAGCAAGAAAGTTAATTACCCTATATGGGTGTGGGTGTGAATTAAACGAATTATTTTGGTAAAATTATAAATTTATCCTTCCAATTCCTAACCCGTTTTAATATATTATTTTTAAAATTTTAATTTAAAATTTTGAAATTTAAAATTTTAAATTAAGTTGAAAATTTAAAATTTTAAAATTATATAATATATAAAGTATAATTTATAAAATATCATTCTTCTCAATAATCGTATCTGACTTTGTTTACTATACATGCTGTTTTGCTATTTTTTTTGTGTGTTGATTTGCTTATACTGTTGCTGCTGTTTTTAGTGCAGCAGTAAATTTTGAATTTTTTTAAAAAAATTCTTCTTCTCTATATATGTCAATTATTCTGCTTTTTTTCTCTACCTTCCATTTATTTTAATCTTTTATTTACACTTAAAATTACTTTTCAATTATTTTAATAGTCTTTGTGCTTTCAGTTACACTTTCATTAGTTTTTCAAGTTAAAGGACATTTTATTTACTTTCTTACATAATTAGCAATGATTTTAAAAATTTTAAAATTATGGTTAACTATCAACAAAATTTTAAGGTGGCGAGACTTGTCGAATTTCAATTACACGACAATTGCAATCATTTATCTCTCTCAGCTATGGATAAATAAGCTGGCTATTGAGGTAATATAAACTATTTGATACACTTTTCTTTTTGTTTTGATCGTATTTAAATGAAAAAAAAAAATTATTGTTGATTACCGATGATATTTATTTAATATATGAGTCTATAGTGAAAAAAACAACAACAACAACAACAGCAGAACTGCAAGTTTTACTGTTACTGATGTGTCTTTTTATTCTTCTTACGTTTTGTAATACTCCTTTATATATATTTTTATTAATTTATTGTGGTGTTGCTGCACATGAATTGCCATTGCTTCTATTTTAATCCTGTAGCTAAGTTAATGTAATTTGATTGTTTATTTAAGGGGTGTTTATAAAGATGTACAATAATAAAAAAGAAGTTCAGTGTAGTGACAAACAAGATGCAGTAAAGTAAAATAGTATTTATAAAATTAATTATTTAATTTCTAATTAAACTCTAGTTTGCAAAAGGCTTGAGTTTCAGTAATAATTAATTTTGTTTAATTAAGTTTAATTTATTAACAGTGCTTTTACTGTTTTTTTTTTATTTGCTTTTGCAGAATCATCCCACTACAATGCATATGGGTGTCTTAACTAATTTACCTTATAATGATACTTTTCTTCTTGTGTTTTATGTATATATATATAATTTTTTTAATTTTTTATAAATTATCTATAAGAAAATGTTTTCTTTATGAATTTTATTTTTCAAAATATTATAAAGCATGTAAACTGTTGCAAGAAAGGAAATAAATTAGTATCTAAATTTATTGAATACATAATTGAAGGATTTGATCACATCAAAAAAATTTTGTTTGGGAGTTGCATTTGCCTATTAATTGCAAGCATGAGTCAATGGAAGCTTGCTATATATATTCTATACAAATTTTGGACGTAATTGTTATACAGTAAATTAATTTTAATTAATTGAAAGGTATGGTCATATCAAGTAATTTTGTTTGGTAGAGTGTCACATTGTCAGTTAATTATCCATTAAGTCATGAGCCAATAAAAATTTACCATATATTCTATAAAAATTTTAAATACAGTAAATTAATTTTAATAATTTAAAAGTTAGGTCACATCAAAAAATTTGTTTGGGAGCGAGTCGTGTCGCCTATTAATTACTCATTAAGCATGAGCCAATAGAGTTTGCTATATATTTTATAAACATTTTGAACACATTATTTATTGATTAATGCTTGATGTACATCCTGTACATTTTACACCCACCTCATTACGAAATGAAGTGAATTTTATTCGTCACATCGATGTGACGAGTGGATGAATAATATCCATTCTAATATAAGATAGGTGTAGGATGTACACCCTATTTAGAGTGTACACCTAGCAATGCTCCAAAAAGATAATGCTAGGTGTACACCCCATAAGTAGTGTACATCCTACACCCCATCCCATTCTGGAGTCATCTCACCTCAGAATAGGATGGGGTGTAGAATGTACACCTCTTATGCGGTGTAAATTTATATTTGTCCATACAAAAATTAATAGTCAAGGCAAAACTATAATAATTTTTTGCAACTCAAATTTACCGTCGAAAAAAATAGTAGTAGTGAAAAACTAAGTACAACGACGACTACATTAATTTTATACAGTTCTCTATAAATATATAAAAAAAAATATATATTTTTGTAAAATTTAATTTTTTATATTTATTTTTCAAAAATTTTAATTTTTTTATATATATCTTTCTGATTTGTTATCGTTAATTTCTTATTTAGGTTTTAATAGAATATAAACAAAATATTAATTTTATTCTTGTAAATATATTTCTTCAAAAATTTTACCTGCGAAAAATATATATATATATAGTTAAGTATAATATATAAAAAGATAAAAATATAAATTTATTTTAATTACTAATCAAGTTTAAGTATTTAACCTACAGTTAACTATATTTTTTTAACGGTTATTGACAATAGGACATATAACAACTTAAAATTTTTGGAAGAATAAATATAAAAAATTTAAATTTGTTAGAATAAATATATACTATTTCATATTTTTACAAATATATATATATATATATATATATATATATATATATATATATATATATATATATATATATATATATATATATATATATATATATATATATTTATATTTATATATATAATTAATTTAATTTTAAAATATATATAGTAAAAAAAATTATCATCACAACAAATAAAATGAATAAAATAATATAAAATTCAGCTGCAGCAGCTAGAATTATTATAGAGCATGTGAACTGTGAACAGTTGCAGAAAAGAAAATAAAGTAGTATCTAAATCTATTGAATGCATTATTAAAGAGTTTGGTTCACGACGAAATTAGAATTTTAATTTTATAGTGATCAAAAATATATTATATAAAATATATTAATTTTTAAAAAATATTAATAAAAAATTATATATAAATAATTTATTATTCATTAGTTTTTCAAATTTTAATATTTTTTTTTAAAAATAGAGTATAATTAATTTTATCATTAAAATAAAAATAATTAAAAGATCTAAAAAAAAAAAATTATATTAAAAAAATCAAGTACGTGGTTCACAAGATTAAAATTTACACTATTTTATTTTTTTTTAATAATTTAATAATAAATTTTTATATAATTTTAAAAATATTTGAAGTATCATAATTATTTTGGACCTCCTTGTGGCTCCCTCTCTGTTTTGGTCATATAACAATAGAAATAAAAGTGTCGGCGATTGGAAAAATATTCAATAAAATTTTTTAATACAGTAAATTAATTTTAATAATTAAAATATTAGGTCACATCAAAAAATTTTGTTTGGGAGCAAATGTATTACCTATTAATTGTACCCATTAAGCATGAGCCAATACGAACATGCCATATATTTTATAAAAATATTGAACACATTTATTGTACAGTAAATTAATTTTAATAATTAATTAAAGAGTTTTATCACATCAAGAAATGTAAATGTTCTTTGGGAGAGAATCCGTTGTCTATATTAATTGCTTACGCATGAGCCAAGGAGAGCTTACCACCATATATTCTATAAAAATTTTAGACATAATAAATTAATTTTAAATTATATATTAAAAAAAAAATTATAGTATAATAAATTATTTAAATATTTTATATTATATATATTATATTATATTATATTTTATAATATTAATTATTAAATTTTTATTAATTATTGTCAAATTTATGAAGGATTGATTGATATATGTACTTAAGTGCAAGAAAAAAAATTTCTTCTCTTTTGGAATTAAGAGTGCGTCCTATTAAATATTATCTATACCAAGTATATATTTGTATATATACCACATATCTAAAATTTTTTAATAAATATTTTAAAATTAATTCATCAAATATAATTTAAATTATAAAAAATTATCGATTATATATATTTAATTAAATTCACCGATCTAACTTAAATTGGAATATATAAAATATACTAAATATATGTAATAGTATTTTTTTTTATCTATTTTAATAAGGTAAAGATATATTAATCTACATTTTAATTTGAAAAAAAAATCGCCAACTTAAATTTTTTAGTTAATTTTTTTTTTATATAAAATAACTATCAAAACTAAAAATTAAATTCATTTTTTAAATAAAATTATTAATATAATTTAACTTTATAAATATTAAAAGTTTAAAAATGTTAATAAAAAAATAGTTTTTATAATGTATATAAAATTATTATTTATTTATTTATTTATTTATAAATTTTAAAATTTTAAATCTTAATAATTATATACTTTAATTATCACAAATATTATTTTGCTTGTCGCGCAGTGTTGATCGACTTGATTCTATACAAGTTGGTTTATACTTTATAGTGAGGTGTAATAATATAATCATGCTAGTGGGTCCCTGGCTGCACTTGATATTGTTTATAGGAAAAAGTGATGAGCTGTACCTCTATATAATGACAGCAGTAGTGGGCCTGCGAGCATCTTTTATATCTTTTGTGATATGTACTACTATACTAGAGGCCGCAGTAGTTCAGCTAACTCAGCTTATATATTGGACTCAAAATGAGTTTGTGATCAAATTTTTTATTTAATAAATAAGTATTATACGAGTCGAATTTTTTAGTTTGTTTAATAAACGCTCCGAACACAAGTTGAGATCAGTTCTTTTGTGTTCGACTCAATAACGACTTGAATATATATATATATATATATATATATATATATATATATATATATATATATATATATATATATGATCCGAGTACTATACTTTTATGAATAAAATTTTGTTGTACTCATAAGTAAACTCTAGGGAGACAACTATCATGCTAACCACACATTTCTTCATCCAAGAGTCAAAATATTAATACAAAAGAATTTATACTCATAAGAGTATAGTAACCCTACGCTCTCTCTCTCTCTCTCTCTCTATCTCTCTCTCTCTCTCTCTCTCTCTCTCTCTCTCTCTCTCTCTCTCTCTCTCTCTATATATATATATATATATATATATATATATATATATATATTTATTCTAATTTAAATATAAAATTCAACTTCGTTATAAAGAGTCCAAATTATAAAAAAAATTTATTTATTTATGTTGAATTAAAATATTTGTAAAAATATTAAAAAAAATTAATTTTTGAAATTAATTTTTGATCATTGAATTAAAAATTAATAATAATAATAATTATTTATGAATCATTGTATATGATCCAAAAAACTATTAAAATTAATTCAACTGTTAAAAATATAATAGTGCAAATATTTTACTACTTTCAAAAGTATATTGATCGAACTATATATAATATAGTTTATAATATATATATATATTATATATATATATATATATATATATATATATATATATATATATATGAATGGTTGTGGGAAAGAAAATATAGCACTTGAATCAATCTATTGAATATATAATTGGAAGGTTTGGTAACATCAAAATATTTTGTTTGGGAGCAAGCCCTATTACCTATCAATTGCCTATCATCCTATCAAATATTCTATAAAACTTTTGGACACGTCTATTGCACTATACATTAATTAACTTTAATAATTAAAGAATTTGGTCACATTGCACTGTACATTAACTCTAACAATTGAAAGGTTTGATCATATCAAGAAATTGTGTTTGGGAGTGAGCCACGTTGTCTATTAATTATCCATTAAGCTTTAGCAGCCAATAGAAGCTTACCATGGATATTCTATATAATTTTTGAACATGTTCATCTTGATTTTAATAATTGAAGGGTTGGGTCACATCAATCAATTTTATTTGGGAGAGAGTCATGTTGACTATTAATTTGCCCATTAAATATGAGCCAATTAAGTTTGTGATAAAAAGTCTAGACATCGTAAATCAATTTTAAATTTTGTATTAAAAATAAGTTTTTATAATATAATAAATTATTTAGATATTTTATATTATATATATATATATATATATATATATATATATATATATATATATATATATATATATATATATATATATATATATATATATATATATATATATTATTTTATAATATAAATTATTAAATTTTTATTAATTATTTAATATTATATATGATTTATAGACTATTGATATGCACCAAATGTAAGTAAAGATTTCTTTTCTTTCTTGAAATTAAGTTAAATATTATTTATACCAAACGTATATTTGTATATACACTATATGTCTAAAATATTTTAATAGACATTTTAAAATTAATTCATCAAATATAATTTAAATTATAAAAATTTATCGATTATATATATTTAATTAAATTCATCTAATATAAGTTTGGATATATGAAGTATTAATATACACTAAATATATGTAATAATTTTTATTTTTTTCATCAATTTTAATAAGGCAAAGATATAATAAACTATTCTTCAATTTTAAAAAAAAAATTCTTCAACTTAAACTTTTTAGTTAAAACAATTTATCTATAAAATAACCATCAAAATTAAAATTTTAAATAAAATTATTAATATAATTTAATTTTATAAATAAGGAAAGTTTAAAAAATATTAATAAATAATTATTTTTTATAATATATATATTTAAAATTGTTTTATATTATTATTTTCTTTTTATTTATAAATTTATAAATTTTAAATTTTAATAATTATATATTTTAATTATCACAAATATTATTTTACTTGTCGTGTACCTCTATATAATGATAGCAGTGGTGGGCCGTGGGAGCATTGGTATATTTTCTATAATCTGTACCCTATAAAATAAAATCTTTTTTACTAATTATTTTAAAATTTTAGAATGAAATTTTATTTTCTAATCACTTCAAAATTTTAAAATACGTGAAACATAAAATATAAGTGAAAGATAAAATATACAATATATATATATATATATATATATATATATATATATATATATATATTGTATCATTAGCATTTTTCTGAAATGATACTAGTAACTAGTGGCCCTGCTTTACCGCAGTTTTTTTTCTTTTAAATTATTTGTTATTCTGTTACCATCATATAACATTGATAATAAATTATATTTTGATTATTGGGTATACAATATTTTTTTTAGGAAATATTTTGGGCCCATGAAAAATAATTATCCTAATAAGTTTTTTATATACTGACAAACTCATTTAATACTTTTGGTGTATGGATATAATATATAAAATTATTAAAATCATTTTTATAAATAATATTTGGAGAATTTGTAGTAATACTCGTGCAAAGCTAGCTAGCAGGAGTCAATAATTTTTGCTCCCTTTAAATAGTTTGATGCAGGAAAAATTATCAAATTATCAGATTTGTCAAATTCAATATGTACCCATTTTTTAAAACTTGATCTTACATTAAGATTTCAAATTTTAAATTTAATTTTAAATTTAGATTTTAATTTTAAACATTGACTTAAATTTATATTCAAATTTTAAATTTAATATTTTAAAATTAAATTTAAATATTAGTTATGGCAGACATGATGGGATTTAATGCAATTAAAGTTTTTTTTTTTTTTCTTGAGGTAATTTGGTAAGCTAATTCAAGATTTTTTTTTTCTTTAACTATTAAAGTTTTTTTTTTTTTCTTGATGGGTTTTTTTGAGAGGGGAGATCCTAATGTGTAAATTAGGAGAGATCCTAATGTATAAATTTTAGCAGGGGCAGGAATTTGATTTTTTTTTTTTTTCTTTATACTTTTTTTAGATCGAGCTGTATTTATGAATGAAGTAGCTAGCGTGCTATCTATTTCTAAAAAAAAAAAAAAAAAAAAAAAAAAAAACTTATTAATGGGTTCAAAACTTTTTTTTTTTTTTTTTTTTTTTTTATGACCCGTTGACTGAAAAATCAAAAGTTAAGGAGAGTGTAAATGTAATCAAATTAAAGTTGAGTGTGCCATTTCACAATGGGTTATAGTTAATTATTTAGGAGTGTTCATATATAGAAAAAGGCAGGTGGTCGGGAGAAGAAAAAAAAGCAAACTATTTTTACGAACAAGGAAAAAGAGAAAATGATAAAAATAAAAACTAAATATTTTTATGAGCTACTTTCTCCTTTATATCCAAACACTATTTTGAAAGAGAGGGAACAACTATTTTTTGTTTATAAAAAATAAGTTAGTATCAGTCTAAAATTATTGTTCCACCTCTTACTCTAAACTAAATTTGTTCCCACTAAAATAAATATAATTTTAATTATTATATTAACTTTTGAATTAAATATAATATTTTGACTAATTTAATTTTTTATTTACTAATTATTTAACTATTAACTAATATGCTAATTAAATTATTAATTATTTTATTACTTAATATTTAAAATTATTTAGCCGCATTCATAATTAATTAATTAAATTAAATTAAATTATTATTTAATTAATATTTTTCTATTAATTAATTAAATAAAATATTATTATTTTAAAATAATAATTATTATTATTTTTACTATTCTAATTTACCAATCCAATTTTATTTCTAAAAACAAATTAATTTTCAAGAAAGCAGGAAAAAAATAGAGAAGAATAAAAACAAAATCTTATCAGTACCTCATGTACCCAGTATCGTGATTTACCATGATTATCATATTTGTCATGATAGTTCTTGTCATCAGTATCTTATATGCTGTACTGAGATTTATTATAATTATCATATTTGCCTCTTGATTTAATATACTTGATTTTTTATTATCCGTTGTTTATTATATACCAGTAGGTGTGACTTGCTATTTTTCGACCCGTTGTCAAGAACATATCCGATAGAATCGTCCCCTGTTACCAGTTTCGATCGGTCGAGCTTTTGTATTACAAATGGATTGTGTATAGTTATGTTAGATTTATGATATTTTGGTAATTGAGATTTTAATATTGTGGAGTATGGTTATAATTTGGTATATTTCAGTTTCAGTCATTAGTACTCTTATTATATATATTGTATTTGTTTAGTTATACATGTATAGAAAAAAATTCTGTACGAATGGACAAAATTTTTTTTATACATATAACAATCTATTTATATCCTGATTTTTATACTTAAACTCTGATTAAAAAAAAAAAAAATCAATTTTTTCAACCTCGGAAAGTAACAGCAACTTTCCTTCTTGGTGAGTTGTATTGAAGCATTTCTCTTGTTTAGGCAATCAAAATTAATACATATCAATTCTTAGAATATATTGAAGCATCTTAGAATAATATCATATAGAATATATTCCATGCAAAATCTGCAGACTCCGTTGTTAGGGATGTCAATGGGTACGGATATCCAAATTTTTATCCGAACTCGAATCCGAACGGAATGAATTAATTCGATGATAAATGAATATGAATTCGGATATGGATATAAAAAATAAAAATTCAACGGATTTGAATATGGATATAGATTTTGATTGTACTCGATCAGAATCCGAACCCGACCCGAACTCGAATTGATTTTACGTTATATATATATATATATATATATATATATATATAGAGAGAGAGAGAGAGAGAGAGAGAGAGAGAGAGAGAGAGAGAGAGAGAGAGAGAGAGAGAGAGAGATGGGCTGGAATGCTATTGATAGCACCAGCCCAATTTTGCCACTATTTTGTAGCCCTTGGATCGCGTTGAGATTTGTGCAACATCTTTAATGAAAAAAAGAGAAAAGAAAAAGTAAAAAGAAAAAGTAAAAAGTAAAAAACTTTTCTTTTTAATTAAAGAGCTTGCACGAATCTCAACGCGATCCAAGGGCTACAAAATGGGTGGCAAACTTGGGCTGGTGCTATCAATAGCATTCCAGCAACTATATATATATATATATATATATATATATATATATATATATATATATATAGGGCTCGGCTAGAATACTATCGATAGTACCAAACAATTGGTGCTATCAAGTTTTCAACCGTCGGATGAAAATATATGCGGTTGGGATTATAGTGGTCTCCTAAGATTTTTACTATTCAACCAACCACCTAGTAAACCCTAGGGGTCCACTATAATCCCAACCACATATTTTTTCATCCAACGGCTAAAAACTTAATAGCACCAATGGCTTGGTACTATCGATAGTATTCTAGCATAATTCTATATATATATATATATATATATATATATATATATATATATATATATATATGATACTATATTTAAATTTATATTTTAAAAATTTAAATTTAATATAATATATTTTGAAATATTGTAAAGAGAAAAAAAAATTATTTCAAGTTTGAATTTTTGGGTTCAGATTAGGATTTGAATTTTGAATTTTTGACCGGATTCGAATTTGGATATGAATTTTTAAAATTCGTCGGATTCGGATTCGGATTCGAAATCGGATTTGGTGGTGATTCGGGTTCAGATTCGGATTCGAATTTTTAAAATCCACCCCGAATCCGACCCTTGACATCCCTATCCGTTAGACCAGAATCCAGAGGTGAAAATCATTATGATATTATTCAATTTGGCGAGAAGCCAAAGATTAATTCGGATTGAAATTTTATTGAGCAATGCTATATATACACCCCATTTAGCGTGTATATTTTATACCCTATCTATACCATACTATGAATTCTCATATTTTTAAGGAGACGTGGCGCATTCTCCATAGTTTAGAATATTTTTAATTTTTTTTTTTTTTTTTTTTATAATAATTGTCTTCTCGCTCTCCTTCTCCGCAGCACAATCTCTCACCTCCCCTCAATGTCTTCTTCTCTTCTCTAACATCCGTCCCTTCACCTCTCACCTCCCCCACATGCATGCATTGATTATGTGGTGACCCGGATCTTTGCAGGACTTCTACAGTGTGACCAGCAGCTTCTGGAAGCCTACGTGGCATGACGGCGGTGTTCGCGCGCCAATTTGGACACAAGGGGTGGACTCGGGGCTTAAGTGGATCACGTGGGTAATCGGAGGACCCCGTCGGATGTTTGGAAGAGTTTACGCGCAGATTGGATATCAGTTTTAGGCTCGGCGCGAGATTCGGATTAAAAATACCTTTTCGGGAGCCTTCGGCAATTTTTAGAGTTGGAATTTGGCGAAACAGACATCAAATTCGGATTCAGCGCGCGAAAACGGTCAAAATGGACTACCTACTTGATATTTTTGAGCATCAGTTACTGTTCACCGCTGGAACAGTGTTTCCGGCGATCGCCGGCGGCGGCGGGCAGCGGCAGACGGCGGCGGAGGGCGCTCGGGCAGGCGGCGCGCGGCCGCGGGCAGGCGCTGAGGGCGCGGGCAGGCGCGGCGGAGGGCGCGGGCAGGCGCGCGGTCCACGGCCCGGGCGTGCACCGTGGCGGTGCCACGTGGCGGATGGTGGTTAGGCGGCTCACAGCGCGCGGTCCACGGAGTTCTTCGGGTGCACGGTGGACCGACGGTAGGACACGTGGCGGCTTTTTATTGGTGCGGTGTTGTGCGCGCGGTCCATGCAATGGGTGGAGCAGGTGCCGTACGCGACGTGCGGGCGCGCGGTGTACGCGTGGTGCGCGGTGGTTGGGGCCACGTGGCGCGCCGCCATTGGCGGGCGCACGTGCACCGGGCGCAGTGAATTCTTTTTGGGACATATTTGGTATTTTGGGAATTGTTTGTTTTGGAATTCCTTCTTTAGCAATCCGAGAGAGCTTGCTGAGCCATTTCCACCTTCTTCGAGCTCCTATCTCCCTGTGGCCTGAGAAGAAGAAATCTTCTCCATGAAGAGGAGCTTGCATCTACCAAGTTTCAGATTTTTGGGTGGCACGGATTTCGAGATCTTGATTTTACGGCGCGGCGCGACGTTGCGTTTTCTGTGTTCTTCTTCGGCGCAGCAGCAGTGTTGTAGCTCCCCCGGCCTACCCCGAGCTCCTTTTTCTGTGATTTTTGCGCCGTTAGCTTCACGACAGGTAGGGCTTCATCTTTCATTTGATCGCGCATTCTGATTTTAACTCCTTGGCACGGATCCCGAGGCATTAATGTGACCCCTTTTTTTGTGAGGATTGTGAGGACAGCATCGGAATATTTTGGCCATATCTTCGCGCACGAGCGTCAGACGGAGACGATCTTGTACAACTTTTTCATCTACGGATCACAAGGAACGCGCTCATATTTTTCTTGGAATTTCTTGAGATTTATTTCGAGGTGAAAATCACTGTTTTCTCAGTGTAGTGCGCAGTCTTTTTCCACAGTTTATTGTTTGGGTTACCACCTTGCCGAATTTATATCTTGACTTACCGAACTCAGATTTGGGCGTGCAAGCTACCGTTGCGAAGCTATCGACGCGAGGATCGCTGTGATATTTTTCTGAGAATTTTCTGGGCACTTTCTGCAGGTGATAATTTAACAGTTTTGGGACTGATACTGTATGTGATTATAAGAGCAATATTTGGGAACCTAAGTGTATTTAGTGGACCTTGTTTTGTGCCAGGAGTGTTACAGGTGTGCTAAACTTGTTGGATCAAGGGATTGGAGTTTTGGGTCTTATCAGCTGTACGAATTTGGACAGTCAGCACTTCAGGTGGGTGCCCTGTTCTCGGAGCCGGTGGACGGTTCTCTAAATTATTATCTGTTAGCATTGCATGCAGGTGTACGGTACAATAGCTGGGATTGATCGATAAGTTTGACAATGAGGACTTTATGGGAATGGCAAGTGAATTACTCATAGTATGGCAATGGTATAAATCGAATATTCATGTTGATGATTAGTGGAAGCCTACCTAAGACAAGGTTACCATATATGAGTAATTATTTTGCCTTTTTAGCACTTAACCTTTTATGAGGCCGGTTTATGCAATGGGATAGGATTATGTGGTTATGTGCAGCTTCTGCTCTGAGGAGCCATTATGGATTGAGGACTATAGACAGGTATGGTCATTAATAATTTTGGCATGAGGTATATCTTTTACTTATTTTTGCTTTGAGGACAAAGCATGCTTGTATGGACATATAGCTAGGCCACCTTTTACTGCTACACTTTCATGTTGGCATATGACTTAGGAGAAACCATGTTTGTTCTTCTCCTTTCTTTCTAGATACTAGATTCGTGTTGCTCGGGTGCGAGCAGGGATTCGGGAGTGTGTAGCTGGGGTCCCAGGGTCGGGGACAGGTTGTGCCGGATTGCGATAGGTTGTGGTTCATGGGGTATTGCGGCAGCCGCGGACTTTGGGCGGTTGACCGGAGATTGTTATGCATCAGATTGGGTATTGGGCTTCTCTAGTGGTGGGAGATTTCCACTTATTGTTTCCAGTTATTTCAGTTGGGGATCGGGTTTCCTCTTTTTGTGGAGGGTATTTCCCACTTGATCATGGTCTTGATCCAGTCCTGCTATACAGTGGTACCTGATACAGTGATACTTGATACAGTGATGCGTGATACAGTGATACTTTACTCGTGTGGGTCGCTCCCCTCGAGTGCCACTCCGGAGTAGGCTTTCCACGGTGCAGAGCGCCGGGCACCAGGCTGGGTTCTTGAGTTCGACAGCAGAGCAGGCAGTACCAGTGTTTACTGGTGAGATCAGATTGGGTTTATTACAGATATTTACTTTATTGTTGCACTCTTGTCAGGGGGACTGAGTGGAATCTAGCGGCTATGTGTAGACCAGTGCTAGTGTCGTTGGGAACCGTTTGGGGCTTGACGGTGGTCCCGTGGTCGTTGTGAGTTCCTTGATCTTTGGGTGAGAGGTTGAGCATCTTGAGTCTATCCGTCTTGAGAGAGAGAGGGCATGGATTTGACTATAGCCTGCATGAGCCACTACTCGGTAGCGAGTTAGTCCGGTTGGACGCCCTACGTAATTCCTGCCCGTCAGCGGGAGGTGGTTGTAGGTGGGCGCAGGTTTGACTGGACCCGATGTGGCAGTCAGCTCGATTGGGTCAGTTGAGCACCTCGGGTGCGAGTGTCACATATCTTTATCATAGTTTCCCCATTTGAGCATTTGGATAGAGGCGTGGTAGCTGTAGAGTGTTTCCAGCTTCTCTTTTCAGTTCTACTGCATTGGTTATCTTTTGCCTCTAGTAGTCTTGGTGGGCAGATCGTCGGGCCGTGTGGCGATACCCACTGAGAACTCCCTGCTTGCGTAGTTCTCACGCCCATTTAGGGGTTTTCCTCCTTTTTTGTCCTTTCTCTCCCTTGTTTTGCAGAGTCTTAGCGGGTGTTGCCGTTCTGTGGTTGCTGTTCGTGGTGAGGGAGTAGCGAGCTAGATCCAGACCCATCTTGGAGTGTAGCGGTACCCCCCTTTTGAGGAGATCTTGAGTATAGTCGGTGGATCGGTATTTATTTTTTTTTCTCTTTTGAGAGATTGATGTAGTGAGGTTATGATGTATTGAGAGCTTGTACACTGATGTTTTATTGAGTTATCTCCCTGTTGAGCTATGAGTTTTGTACTCGAGGTTATTGTATGATTTATCTTATTGGGAGATGGACTTTGTAGTTTTATCTTCAGTTGTATAGTGGTTGATTTTATTGCTACAGCAGTTTTATCTTTAGCTCTGATATCTGTTTAGTTGTAGCTCTTCTTGCAGGTAGGACGCTTCGCCTATGCGGGCTTGGCATAGGTGGCGGATCTGTTGGCGAGCCGGGTCGCAGTTTCGACCCTGGGGCGTGACAGATTAAGTTGGTATCAGAGCTTAGGGATAGGTCAGTTGGGACTTAGGAAACCCTAGGCTTATGGCGGACCCTAGGATATTAGGGTGTGAGAGACGCGACATTTTGCGAAAGTCGGTGATTTGGTTTTGACTCTTCCTGTGAGTGAAGAGGGATCGACATACCCTATTTTTGTGGGACAGTATGTTGGCTGCAGACAACATAAAGTTGCAAAAATAGGAGGATGTCTTTGACTTTCGCTAGATTGGGTCGAGTGTTTGGGATGTGCTGATTTGCGGTTTGTCGTGGCGAGCGGTGTCTCCCCGACTTTGGGCCCTGACCCGGGTGCACTTTGGTGCAGCAGATGGGTCTGAGCTAGTTGTTTCGGGCCGGATACCAGATTGGAGTCAGAGAGCTCCGGACCCAGAGAACAGGATGGTCAGAGGTTTATCAGCGGCAGAGTGAGCGAGCACCTGGTTTTGTGACACCGTTGTCAGAGCGGCGGGCAGCTCGACAGTGCTTCCTTCTGAGAACACCCGGTTGCAGTATCCTCGAGGGTGGGGATTTCTGTGGTACTGATGGAGTAAGTAGCCCTTCGTGCCGATGTTTAGTGCCGAGGCGCCGAGGCAGGGTGGATAGTTGACAGCTGATGAGCTATGGGACATCATTGATCAGTGAGCCAGTTCCGGCAGATAAACCATCCCGATTCATAGGATTAAGTTTGGAGCCTCTTGGGGTAGAATCGTGGCTGGTAGAGATGGAGTGACTACTTGACGGCCTCCTTGTGTTAAAGGGTTTACGCAGTTGTCAAACTGTGCGCTCTATGTTTTGGGGGGCATGGCGCATAGGATATGCGTGACTGTCAGTGGACTGCGTCAGGATACCTTTCAGGTTAATTGATTTTTCCCCCGTTTTGGATTTTGGGTGCTTCGATGGTGGAGGCAGGGTTTATGGAGCTAGCGCTGCAGTTCTTTTGGATGGGGATCTGCCGTCAGAGGCAAGTTCTGGATAGAGGTATTTGATGCCAGATGATGGAGGATAAATTGGCCGGCAGAGACATTTTCGTTTTTCCTTTCGGGATGGTGGATATCCTTGTGGATGGATTAGGCAAAGCTTACCCCAGGGGGGGGGATGTTACCCTGTGTGTTTGATGACTGGCATGTTTGGGGTGCAATAGACGTGATTGATAGGTGAGCTCAGTAAGGATATTTGTATAAGGAATTGCATGTATCAATTGAGCTTGGTCGTATGACGATGATATCCTGGTGGATTTCTGAGATGTTAAGGGTTGGGTGAACCCTGATGACAGCAACAGCCCCTTTTTTTCAGAGTGGCGCAGCGGTAGCGTGGATTGGCTGTCTGCGAGAGACCACATTCGGCACCTCCGTGTGAGCATAGACAGAGGTCGTGCTCCCTTTGTGATGGGTCTAGATATTTTGGCAGGCTGAGCGACGACCACTTGCATCGAGCGGATGAATCTGTACTGCCCGGTTGGAGGGCGTCACAGTAGTGGATTGAGTTGTCGCAGGTATGATTTCATCACAGCGGTCAGAGTAGAGCATGTTGCATTCCTGCATGGACTAGAGGTAGAGTTGTTACCACCTGCACTTGAGGTACAGGTTACTATTGGCATAGTGTAGGTAGGGGAGGCTTGTGGATCATGTCCAGTGCAGTAGAGGCCGTGAGTTATGCCGGCAGACTTATTGGTAAATGTGGCAGCTTGGTGTCTGACCCAGTGCTTGGGATTGGTTGGCGTAGTGCCATAGGATGCTTGACTGCGGAGATAAAGGACTTTGATTCTCTGCAAGGCAGATAGTGGAAGGCATTTTGTTTGTTGAGACTGTTAGAGCACACAAGTTACAGCGACAGTGTGAGAAGTGCCTACGGCGACGGCAAGACTTAAGGATATCCCTATTGCTCGTGAGATCCCGGGTGTGAGATCACCGGGGCCGATGATTTTGTCGCTAGAAAGGGAGATTAGGATTGTGGTTGACGTGGTTCTGGAAACCGCGCCAACTTCATAGCACCTTGTTGGATGTCGCCTATAGAGCTGCAAGAGTTGATGTCTTAGGTGCGTGGATTTGATGGATAGAGGGTCTGTTTGACCTAGTGTCACGTCGTTGATATACGACGGTGAGAGCCTTTGTGATTGGAGCCCGTCAGGTCCAGGTATTATTTAGGGCCTTTTGATGGAGTTCTGCCCCGGCAATTGATCGATTGTGATGCCTGCACCAGTTTGGATTTACAGTTGAGTATTTCGCCAAGATGGCGTTCAAGAGACGCTAGGGGCATTACGAGTGTAGTGAAGCCAATGGAATGACTAATGCCTTGTTGCCTTTAAGATTGAGGAATTCTGTCTTCCAGTGGGACTTGAACGGGTTGATAGCAGCATTCTCTTGGGATATTTTGGCTTTACCCTCTCCCTGAGTGATTTAGAGCTTGTGGAACATTTGTAGATGCTGTGGCAAGGTCTGTGAGGAAGAAGCTTTATGCCGAGTTATTCTGGTACAAGTTTTAGCTTCGATAGCATATATTCCTAGATTACATATTCTAGCCATAGGGGCGGCTGTGGAAATCCGGCATGCTAATTGAGACTGGCCGAGATCGACGGTTATTGTTGGGGTGAGGAGCGTTTGGACCGGATAGTGCCAGCAGAGCTTGACGAGCGAATGATGAGATTGATACCAGCGCCGGTTATAACCTAGTCAGTGGTGGAAGATGGATTTGCGAGTTATGGTGATACCTCCCATAGTGGCTGTAGAGCTACCATTGAATTTTGATGAGCATCCAGTATCACCCCGACAAGGCCACTGTGGTAGCAGATACCTGGAGTAGAAGAGCTATTTGGGAGTTGAGTTTGACGGTTCCATAGCTGGCGCTGTGTGGGGCCATTCTGGTGTACAGGGTTTGAGTTTGTGTCCTAGTAGATCCCTTTTGATTAGAGGCTGCGGTTGAGTAATCCACTGGGGTGGTTGAGTTTTGAAGGTGACCGAGTGGGAACCCCTGCTTGTTAGGGCCCCTTTTCTGTATAGGTGTTTGTGGCTGTGTTTCGGGTCGTCTTGGTTGAGTTTGCTCTTGGGAGTGATTTTTGAGCGTGATGCTCGGGCTGTTCGTTTCTCTCCCTCGGTCTTTTGTTGGAGTTTTTGGGGTTTTTCTGCGTCTCAGCTCAGGAGTGTTATATTTGGACCCCTCGCCCGTGATTGACTCGTCCCTTTTGAGGTCTGTGAGAGTTTAGAGTACGAGGGGCGCCCGTTGCGAATTCCGGCTTGTGAGTTGAGGAAATTGCGCAATCGGGCTATGCCGTTCTGGTTGTTGCTGTTGTTGTTGCTGAGGAGTAATCACGGGGAATGGTTGGTGGCTTTGGAGCTGGAGACGGCGGTGTTGAGTTTTGACCCCAGGTTTTTGAGACTCCTTGGGAGTTGCTTTAGTTTCGAGGACGAAACTTTCTTTTAGTGGGGGAGGATGTGGTGACCCGGATCTTTGCAGGACTTCTACAGTGTGACCAGCAGCTTCTGGAAGCCTACGTGGCATGACGGCGGTGTTCGCGCGCCAATTTGGACACAAGGGGTGGACTCGGGGCTTAAGTGGATCACGTGGGTAATCGGGGGACCCCGTCGGATGTTTGGAAGAGTTTACGCGCAGATTGGATATCAGTTTTAGGCTCGGCGCGAGATTCGGATTAAAAATACCTTTTCGGGAGCCTTCGGCAATTTTTAGAGTTGGAATTTGGCGAAACGGACATCAAATTCGGATTCAGCACGCGAAAACGGTCAAAATGGACTACCTACTTGATATTTTTGAGCATCAGTTACTGTTCACCGCTGGAACAGTGTTTCCGTCGATCGCCGGCGGCGGCCGGCGGCGGCGGGCAGCGGCAGACGGCGGCGGAGGGCGCTCGGGCAGGCGGCGCGCGGCCGCGGGCAGGCGCTGAGGGCGCGGGCAGGCGCGGCGGAGGGCGCGGGCAGGCGCGGCGGAGGGCGCGGGCAGGCGCGCGGTCCACGGCCCGGGCGTGCACCGTGGCGGTGCCACGTGGCGGATGGTGGTTGGGCGGCTCACAGCGCGCGGTCCACGGAGTTCTTCGGGTGCACGGTGGACCGACGGTAGGACACGTGGCGGCTTTTTATTGGTGCGGTGTTGTGCGCGCGGTCCATGCAATGGGTGGAGCAGGTGCCGTACGCGACGTGCGGGCGCGCGGTGTACGCGCGGTGCACGGTGGTTGGGGCCACGTGGCGCGCCGCCATTGGCGGGCGCACGTGCACCGGGCGCAGTGAATTCTTTTTGGGACATATTTGGTATTTTGGGAATTGTTTGTTTTGGAATTCCTTCTTTAGCAATCCGAGAGAGCTTGCTGAGCCATTTCCACCTTCTTCGAGCTCCTATCTCCCTGTGGCCTGAGAAGAAGAAATCTTCTCCATGAAGAGGAGCTTGCATCTACCAAGTTTCAGATTTTTGGGTGGCACGGATTTCGAGATCTTGATTTTACGGCGCGGCGCGACGTTGCGTTTTCTGTGTTCTTCTTCGGCGCAGCAGCAGTGTTTTAGCTCCCCCGGCCTACCCCGAGCTCCTTTTTCTGTGATTTTTGCGCCGTTGGCTTCACGACAGGTAGGGCTTCATCTTTCATTTTGATCGCGCATTCTGATTTTAACTCCTTGGCACGGATCCCAAGGCATTAATGTGACCCCTTTTTTTGTGAGGATTGTGAGGACAGCATCGGAGTATTTTGGCCATATCTTCGCGCACGAGCGTCAGACGGAGACGATCTTGTACAACTTTTTCATCTACGGATCACAAGGAACGCGCTCATATTTTTCTTGGAATTTCTTGAGATTTATTTCGAGGTGAAAATCACTGTTTTCTCAGTGTAGTGCGCAGTCTTTTTCCACAGTTTATTGTTTGGGTTACCACCTTGCCGAATTTATATCTTGACTTACCGAACTCAGATTTGGGCGTGCAAGCTACCGTTGCGAAGCTATCGACGCGAGGATCGCTGTGATATTTTTCTGAGAATTTTCTGGGCACTTTCTGCAGGTGATAATTTAACAGTTTTGGGACTGATACTGTATGTGATTATAAGAGCAATATTTGGGAACCTAAGTGTATTTAGTGGACCTTGTTTTGTGCCAGGAGTGTTACAGGTGTGCTAAACTTGTTGGATCAAGGGATTGGAGTTTTGGGTATTATCAGCTGTACGAATTTGGACAGTCAGCACTTCAGGTGGGTGCCCTGTTCTCGGAGCCGGTGGACGGTTCTCTAAATTATTATCTGTTAGCATTGCATGCAGGTGTACGGTACAATAGCTGGGATTGATCGATAAGTTTGACAATGAGGACTTTATGGGAATGGCAAGTGAATTACTCATAGTATGGCAATGGTATAAATCGAATATTCATGTTGATGATTAGTGGAAGCCTACCTAAGACAAGGTTACCATATATGAGTAATTATTTTGCCTTTTTAGCACTTAACCTTTTATGAGGCCGGTTTATGCAATGGGATAGGATTATGTGGTTATGTGCAGGTTCTGCTCTGAGGAGCCATTATGGATTGAGGACTATAGACAGTATGGTCATTAATAATTTTGGCATGAGGTATATCTTTTACTTATTTTTGCTTTGAGGACAAAGCATGCTTGTATGGACATATAGCTAGGCCACCTTTTACTGCTACACTTTCATGTTGGCATATGACTTAGGAGAAACCATGTTTGTTCTTCTCCTTTCTTTCTAGATACTAGATTCGTGTTGCTCGGGTGCGAGCAGGGATTCGGGAGTGTGTAGCTGGGGTCCCAGGGTCGGGGACAGGTTGTGCCGGATTGCGATAGGTTGTGGTTCATGGGGTATTGCGGCAGCCGCGGACTTTGGGCGGTTGACCGGAGATTGTTATGCATCAGATTAGGTATTGGGCTTCTCTAGTGGTGGGAGATTTCCACTTATTGTTTCCAGTTATTTCAGTTGGGGATCGGGTTTCCCCTTTTTGTGGAGGGTATTTCCCACTTGATCATGGTCTTGATCCAGTCCTGCTATACAGTGGTACCTGATACAGTGATACTTGATACAGTGATGCGTGATACAGTGATACTTTACTCGTGTGGGTCGCTCCCCTCGAGTGCCACTCCGGAGTAGGCTTTCCACGGTGCAGAGCGCCGGGCACCAGGCTGGGTTCTTGAGTTCGACAGCAGAGCAGGCAGTACCAGTGTTTACTGGTGACATCAGATTGGGTTTATTACAGATATTTACTTTATTGTTGCACTCTTGTCAGGGGGACTGAGTGGAATCTAGCGGCTATGTGTAGACCAGTGCTAGTGTCGTTGGGAACCGTTTGGGGCTTGACGGTGGTCCCGTGGTCGTTGTGAGTTCCTTGATCTTTGGGTGAGAGGTTGAGCATCTTGAGTCTATCCGTCTTGAGAGAGAGAGGGCATGGATTTGACTATAGCCTGCATGAGCCACTACTCGGTAGCGAGTTAGTCCGGTTGGACGCCCTACGTAATTCCTGCCCGTCAGCGGGAGGTGGTTGTAGGTGGGCGCAGGTTTGACTAGACCCGATGTGGCAGTCAGCTCGATTGGGTCAGTTGAGCACCTCGGGTGCGAGTGTCACATATCTTTATCATAGTTTCCCCATTTGAGCATTTGGATAGAGGCGTGGTAGCTATAGAGTGTTTCCAGCTTCTCTTTTCAGTTCTACTGCATTGGTTATCTTTTGCCTCTAGTAGTCTTGGTGGGCAGATCGTCGGGCCGTGTGGCGATACCCACTGAGAACTCCCTGTTTGCGTAGTTCTCATGCCCATTTGGGGGTTTTCCCCCTTTTTTGTCCTTTCTCTCCCTTGTTTTGCAGAGTCTTAGCGGGTGTTGCCGTTCTGTGGTTGCTGTTCGTGGTGAGGGAGTAGCGAGCTAGATCCAGACCCATCTTGGAGTGTAGCGGTACCCCCCTTTTGAGGAGATCTTGAGTATAGTCGGTGGATCGGTATTTATTTTTTTTCTCTTTTGAGAGATTGATGTAGTGAGGTTATGATGTATTGAGAGCTTATACACTGATATTTTATTGTGTTATCTCCCTGTTGAGCTATGAGTTTTGTACTCGAGGTTATTGTATGATTTATCTTATTGGGAGATGGACTTTGTAGTTTTATCTTCAGTTGTATAGTGGTTGATTTTATTGCTACAGCAGTTTTATCTTTAGCTCTGATATCTGTTTAGTTGTAGCTCTTCTTGCAGGTAGGACGCTTCGCCTATGCGGGCTTGGCATAGGTGGCGGATCTGTTGGCGAGCCGGGTCGCAGTTTCGACCCTGGGGCGTGACAGATTAATTTAATTATTGTGGTGGTGGTGACGTTTGATGTATTATTTTATTTTTTTTTACAATAATTGTCTACTCTCTCTCCTTCTCCGCAGCATAATTTCTCACTTCCTCTCAATGTCTTCTCATTTTCTCTAACATCCATCCCTTCACCTCCCCACATGCATGCATTGATTAATTTAATTATTATGGTGGTGGTGACGTTTGATGCTTTAACAAATCGTAATTGCCATTTAATTTAATAAGTTAATTAAGCATATGGTGTTAATTTGTATTTTTTTCTTATATGCCATCCAAGTTAATTAAGCATATGGTGTTAATTTACATTTTCTTCCTATATGCCATCCGCTTCCCTACCTTCTTTTTTTCTTTATGGAGTTTTTATAGACCCCGTACAAGATGCTTCGGCGGCGTGGTCGTAGCGGTGGTGGAGGTGGTGAACGTGATGGCAGTGGAAACCAAGACGGTGATGGTGGAGTCAGAGGCGTAGGCAATGGTTGTGGAGATCGATGTGGCGGCGGCAGCAGTGGCGAATCATTCAATTTGAGTGTTGAATCAAAAGTTTTGATGGTTGGTTTTGTGCTCTGCTCGGGTGATCTTGGTGGAGTTTTTCGCGCCCTGTTGCTGACATTGTCCGGCCATAGAACGTGGGAGCGTGCTGCCGTTGTCTTCAAGTGCGTCGCTACCTCGATAGGTAAAAATCGCCGCCCCTTTCTTTGATTCTTTATGAGCGATTCTTTACAGAAACATCATGCATTTATTTATTTATTTATTTATTTATTTATTTATTTTTATTTTTTTTTTGCCTCAGGAACCTATATCAAATTTTTCTATTTGGTGTTGCTGTAAACCCTAATGCAACTTTTTTACCTAATACTTTATTTTATCACTTACAATATACGTATTTTAATTTTTTAACAATTTTATTTTATTTTATTTTTTTGCAGAAATCGTTGGTGATTTATTACAACGATTTATCTTTTTGTCTACGGGTGCATTTCTCTGATTCTCCGGTAAATCGTAATTCAACACATGATTATATTGTTGCAAAAAGGCGAGATCCTGATGAGTGCCCTAAATTTGTCGTAGCATGATTTCATTCCGTGATTTGATATTGAATTGATCTATATCAAGATTTTAGAACAATTTGTTTATATTGTTGTAATAAATTTGGTATAAATTTAGCTATAATAATATATATCCGCTGCATCGTGCGGACAACTACACTAGTTTATTTTAGAATGTGGTAAACTGTACTCATCACTTCGAAATGACGAATGGATGAATGCCTATCCTAGAATGAACATGATGCAAGATATATATCTCAAATGGAATGTACAAAAAGTATTAACCAATTTGATTATCCAATTCGGATTTATATTCGGATATAGAAATTAAAATTTTTTTGGATTCAAATTAAGGATTCACTATTCCTTTTTGAATCCGGAAATCATTCGAGTCCAAAACTGATTTTAACATGTATTTTAAATTTCTTAAATGGTTCCATTTAAGCATCTTTCATAAATCACAAACGTCTCTATTACGTTTTTGTTCTTGAAAAGGAAAAGGCCTTATCTTTCCGCCGCCTCATTTGAAACTGGACACTGAAACGAGAAGATTCAAAAAATAAATTTGAAACTGATCAATATTTTTACAATTCGTACAATAGAATAAAGATTGCAATTGACCCATCAAAACAGTAGATAAGCTTTAGTCTTATTAAAATATTAAATGTTTGAAGCTAATCACTCATTTAGTCTTATTAAAAAATATATTTTCAATCTAGTTTTTTTATTAAAAAAAAAAATTCTAATTTAAACTCATTTGAATAAATTAGAAAAAAAAAATAACTTAGTAATATTTATTTAAATTTATGTGTTAATAAAGAGAGCAATTTTTTTTCCCTCCTTCCTCAATTCTCAAGTAATTTAATAATACTAATTAATTTTAATTATTTTATTATTATTATTATTATTATTATTTAATTTAATTATACAATTTATATTATTAAATATTTGATAAAACTACAAATTTAAAAATAAAATTTAACATTACTGAAAATAAATATAATATAAAATAATATAATTATACATTAAATATAAATAAATATATTATTATTATTATTATTATTATTATTATTATTATTATTATGCACTCGATGTGATTAAATATCTAATATGACTACACATTAGACATAAAATTAATTTAAAAATAATATAATTATGATTATACACATTTAATGTAATTAATTATCCGATATACTTAGGCACTTCACGTAATAGCTAATATGATTAAAAAATTATGATGGAAAAGGAGAAAATGATAAAAATAAAAGCTAAATATTTTTATGAGCTACTTCCTCCTTTATATATATCCAAACATTATTTTGAGAAAAAGGGGACAACAAGTTTAGAATTGTTGTTCCACCTTTTATCCTAGAATAAACTTGTTCCCACTAAAATAAATATAATTTTAATTATTATATTAACTCTTGAATTAAATATAATATTTTGACTAATTTAATTATTTTATTTACTAATTATTTAATTTTTAAATAATATATTAATTAAATTATTTGTAGTTAATTAAATGATTAATTAACATTTCTCTTTGTTAATTATTTTATTAATTAATATTTAAAATTATCTAGTTGTATTCATAATTAATTAATTAATTAATTAATTAATTAAATTATTATTTAATAATATTATTTTTATATTAATTAATTAGATAAAATATTATTATTTTAAAATAGTAATTATTCTTATTTTTATTAATCTATTTTTATTCCTAAAAATAATTTAATTTTCAACAAAGCAGGGAAAAGTAGAAAAGAACAAAAGGAAATTAAGTAAGCACTCGGCATGCATGTATGCTAATTAAATAATTTTCAACACTCTTCTTGAATTCCCTGTAGGAGTTGTATAGAGAAAAATAGCATATAGCTGCATGCTGCACCTAATTAAGAACTTGCACGTACGTACGTAGCACCATGCATGCATGGCGGAGGAGATCGCATTCGACTTGGTGAAGGGACTACTCTACTCGACAAGCTGCATGCGCTCAACTCTCTCGAACGAATTCGGACTGCCACGGTGCATCAAGGACGATGTAAAGAATCTCGAAAGTGTTAGAGCTAAAGGACAGAAAAAATTTACAAATTAGATAATTAAAATATTTAAAAATTAAAATCGTATCAGATAGTGTGCGGATTGAATACGAATAAAGCTACCAGAGTTCTCTTCTACATCCATACTCTAAAACTTCGAAACATAAGTGAAAATTCAAAAAATATATAAAGAGAAAATAAAAAATTAAAAAATTATTTTTTTTTCTTATGTTATTTTTTATATATATATATATTTTTTGCATATCATATTTTGTCTCCAAAATATAATGGTTCTATATATAAATTATTATTACCTCTCAAGATATTCTATTTTTTACATAAAGATGAAAATATGGATCTCTCAAAATATTCTATTTTTCATATAAAAATATGAAAATATTAAGTTAAGATAAATTTTTTAACTAATAGAAAAAATATATATAACTTATTATTATTAAATTAGAACCGATCAATATAAATGCACCACGTGACAACAAATGGCAACTTCTCGGCTATCCAAGCGTTGCTTCTCGATTTCGAGAGAAGCTGTGTTGAGGACGAAAACCTCTTTCTTCGCAACTGTCTACGCGACTGTCCTTGATTTATTGTCTAGCTCTCTGCTTTATCACCTATGTTGCAAATACTTATTTTATACTTAAAGCTAGCGGCTAAAATCAGTTGCTTCATTTACCATGATTTTTTTTTTTTTTTTTTTTTTTTTTTTTTGCATCTGCTTGGCTAGACAGGCTAATGGTTTTTATGGATGTTTTATTCCTCTTCCTCTTCTCTTTTATGTTTCAATAGTTAAAGATCCGCGCTTCACGGCGGACGGATAAATTTACAGTAAATTAATATTAATAATTAGTAATTAATAAATAATAAATAATAAATTATTTATAAAGATAGAAATATTTTATATATTATAAAATTTTTAACTTATAAATCAGAATATATAAGCTTCATTACTTTGATACAAAATAAAAAAAAAAAGGAAACAAAAGTACAATTAATACATATATCAATTGTTCATTAACTAATAGCATATCGTAATAGAAAACGTTGACCTAAGTTCATTCAAAGCCCTCTTTTTATAAACTTTATAAATTAATACTGACAAGGTATATCTAATGTAAGATAATAACGCTTAAATCATATGTTTTATAACTATTCTACTCTTCTACACTTTTTTTGTTTGTAATCAAAAAAAAAATTATAAAAAAATAAATTTTAAATTCGTTGTTTGAAACCTAAATTTAAAG
This sequence comes from Tillandsia fasciculata, assembly GCA_029168755.2. Lineage (NCBI taxonomy): Eukaryota > Viridiplantae > Streptophyta > Magnoliopsida > Poales > Bromeliaceae > Tillandsia > Tillandsia fasciculata. Next base: position 7,434,350 of record CM054930.1, on the reverse strand, counting down.
GATATTTCTATATTGAAAAATAAATTAAAAATTCTAATTTGTAGCCTACATATATTTTTTTAATTTTAAATTTAAAAGCTACAATTCAAAATTTAATTTTTTAATCTAAATTTCGATGCGGGAAAGTTCGGTGCACCGGGGATAGGCTTTAACAATTTAAATTTATAAATTATAATAATTCATAATTGTTAGTTTCCTTCTCTTATAATCAAAATTTTTTTTTATAATTCATAATTGTTAGTTTCCTTCTCTTACAATCAAAATTTAAATTTTAAATCTAAATTTAAATTGCTATTTAAGTGGCGGTTCGTAAATTAAACCATACACCCGGTGCACAACTTTATGGAAGGCAACAAAAGTCGAGCCTTTTGGTGGTTTTTGGATGGTCCGGAGAAGTTCGGCGCACCGAATGCATGCTCTAACTTACGAACCGCAACTTAAATAGTAATTTAAATTTAGATTTAAAAATTAAATTTTAATTGTAAGAGAAGAGAATTAAAAATAATGAATTATAAAAAAAACATGATAAAATTTTTTTTTTAATATAAATTTAAATTATTAAACTGTACATCCGGCGCATCTAATTTTTTCGGACCGACCAAAAGCCCCCAAATATGGAGAGGGCTTCGTTTGGTTGTTCTTTCATGTATTTGTGTTGATGATGATTTAATATTAATTAATATATTTCTTTTTTTTGACTAATTATTTATATTTATAAATTGGCGGCCGCTATTCTGGTTATTGGCCTGTGAAGCTTCGCAGTTCTTTTTTTATTCAATTATTATAATTTAATAATAAAAATTAAATTAAATTAAAAATATTCGAACCTAATTTTATAAAATATTATATAAAACTAATAATAATCCAAATTTGAAATACAAAAAGCCCGCGAACCCGCTATCTCTGAGGAAATTTCCTTCATAGAGAGGTGGTCTCCTTTTTCTTTTTTTTTTTTTTTTTTTTTTTTTTTTTTTTTTTTTTTTTTTAACTTCCACTTAAGAAAAGATTGTGTAGATTCAAAGCGTATCACAAATTAAAGGTAAATGGTAAGTGACCATGTGAAATGACAAAAATCGGGGCCCATGTGACCATGTCCGTGTACGAAAAGCATCTATACCTACTACCACTCAGCTCGGTAGGAAATTTTCTTCACATAAGAACCAACATATTGTAGTAACAGTAAAATTTAAATAATATAAAAATTTACGAAAAAATTATAATTTTAAAATTTTTTGGAAAATTGGGTTTTGAAAACTGAACTTTTAAAGAGTGTTCATAGTAAAACGACTAATTAGACCAAATAAGATCCGAACTCGATAAAGTAAAATTATTATTTGATCAGTTTCGTCAAGAATATGGTGATGCACGTTTATATGATCGGCGAGCCGAAAGTATCGAAAAATATGAAAAGTATCAAAAAAATGTTAAAAGAAAATTATTATTTTGGGCATTGACTTGTGAAGTTCGGTGATTCTCCTCTTTATTCAATTATTATAATTTAATAATAAAATAATTTAAATTAAATTCAAAATATTCTAGCCTAATTTTATAAAATATTATATAAAACTAACAATATCATTGATCCAACTTAGAAATTCAAAAGCTCAGAAGGCCGCCACACTACCTGGTGAAATTTCCTTCACAGAAAGGCGGTCTTCTTTTTTTTTTTTTTTTTTTTTTTTTTTTTTTTTTTTTTCTTTTTACTAGAGAAAAGATAGGGCAGATTCAAAGCATGTTCCAAATTAAAACGACAAAAAGTGGGTCCCCGCCCGCGTATGGAAAGCATCTCTACCTACTACCAACTAGCACGGTGGAAAATTTCTTTATTCCCATCTTGCTCCAAAAAAACTTTCAATCAAACTCCCGTCATCTTCATAATTAATTCTTTGATCTGATGACGGAAATTGCGTGGAAATTGCGGTGATATTTTTGAAAATATTAGTTAAAAGTATGAAACCTAAGTGGCACGGTGAGTTTGAATTTGTAACGTTCATAATAATTTATTATTATATAAAAAATAAATTTTAATTAAAAATATAAAAAATTAAATATTTAATAATAATAATTAGATTTAAAAATTTATAGTCAATAATTTAGACGTAACGAGTTATTATTGTTAGTTGATCGAATTGTTATAGAGAGTGATATCAACTCATTAACAATAGTCAAATAGACAAAAAGACTCTTCGACCCTCTCATAACTTATCTTTCTCATATTATATTATGGGTAAACATATTTTGGCTCGATTTTATTAGTTTCTTTTTTTGGTATGATCTTATTTTGACAGTCTTATTAATATTTTTTATTATTATTTATATTTATCTTTTTTATTTTTTTATTCTACTGTTGTTATAACTATTCATATTAACCAGCAATGATGATAGGATTATATATTTTGAAGTTTGTACAAAATTATATTTAAATTATGAAATTAAATGAGGTTATTGTACTAAGTTTGCAAAAGATTGTAGTCTGATTTAAGATGCCTTTTATGTATTTCGATTCACACTGAGGTTGGATGAAATTTGATCTTGCAAACTTGATAAAATTTAATATGTTGTTTGCTGCTTTATATTTTTAAAAATCAGCTAACAAAAATTAACTTAAAATTAAAGGTATTTAAAATTTGTTAATTCTACATGCAAAAATTGCGTATGAAAGTAATAAAAAAAATTAATTTTCTTTTTTATATAGAAATGAGGATAATATAATAATAAGATGGGGCTCGCACCTAAAGTAAAAATTATGACACCCTAATAGTTCCATATCAGATGGAATTGAAATTGTGATTGGATATATAAAAGACAATGAACACCAGTAATAATAGTTAAACTTAAATAATTTTTGTGTGGTTTGGGCCAAACGAATTATTATTACTTGTGGATCGAGCCGTTACAACAGTATAGTATGATCCAAGGTAAATTAAATTTGTTATTTTTTTTTTGGGTAAAAAATTATTATATACGAAATTATATTCTGGAAACCAATTTAAAAAATATTGGCAACATTTCTAAAGCTTTAAAAGAAACTTAATTTTTAAAATAATTACAACACAATGCAAGGAAGAGCATTCAAACATTTGATTTTTGACTGCAGTAATAGTTTTGCAGATTCTTCTAAGTCTTATTTTTATTTTAAAATTATTAGTAGTATGTATATATATTTTTATTTTATTTTATTTTACCTCTGTAAGCTTTTCTATTTTTTTTTTTTTTGTCTTTTATTATGTATAGTTTAGTACTTTTTTTTTCTCACACATATATTCACCGTCTTTCGATTTCATATACATTAGTTTTAAACATATTTTGAGTATATAACTTATTTAAAATTTCCGGTAAAGAATTATATAATAGGCCCTCATTATTTTGGGATGAAAAATATTTTTAAAATTTTCATATTTAATAAAGTCAAATATGATGTGCTAAAGTGTTTACTTTATATATTTTTTTTAATTTTTTGTATTTGTTAAAAAAATTATTTTATAAATAAAAATATTTTATTGTTTATAAATTATTTATAAATTTTTCTTTATAAATTTCTTAACTTGAAAATATAAGATGGAATAAGTGTGCACAAAGTATTATAGAGCACATGAACCGATAACATTTTTCAGTGCTTTATAGAGTGTGTGAACAGGTAGCATTTTTCAAAGTCTTATTATAGACTGATCGTGGGGGAAGAAGAATAAAATAGCACCAAAATAAAGAAAATTAAAAAAGGATGAATAAAGTATAGCACCAAAAAAAAAAAAAAAAAAAGATTTTATGAAACGTGATTATCTATGGATACGTTTAGTTCGGATTATTTTATCAGAATTATAGATAATTTATCAAAATTATTATATTTTAATTTATCATGTGTGTAATCTGATCCGTAATATATTATTACAAATAATACAAAATTATTTAAAAAATATTGCCTATTTCGTATTATTGATAATGTATTATCTTGTATGTTATGTAAAATTATAATTTTATTCCTTCAACCCTACAAATCGTTTCAATATGTTATTTTTAAAATTTTAAATTATTAAATTTTAAATTTATATTTTAAATTATAATATTGTATTTTATGTTTTTGTTCAGATTTCAAATTTAAAATTTTAAATTCAAATACAAATTATATTAGGTTATAGTTTAGTAAAAAATTATATTAAATTTGACCACAAGTGTAATTTTAAAATAAACTAATTATTAAATTTTATAAAATAAATTAAATATAATAATTTTATATATATTGTAATTTAATATTATATTACTATATTAAACCAAATATTTAAATACAAAATTAGTAGTAATTTAATTTAGAAATTTTAAATATCTAGTTATATCGAAATAATTTATAATATTATATAATATGAAGCAAATGTAGGTATGTTGTAAATTATTTATGTGGTGACAAATTTATTTAATGCTTCTATATGATATATTGAGGTAATATATATAGTAAAATAAAATTATATTCTAAATAATAAATTATAATTATGTATTAAATCAGTGGATTTGAATAGTGGGATATAAGAGATGGACATAGGCTAAAACTTGTCACTATAAAAGAACAAAGCAAAAGGGAAATAAGAAGACATGCAGCTCTACTACTAATTAAAGGCACTCTTAATTTCTTCTCTCCTCACGCAGAGCTCTTCTCAGAGGAGAAAGAAAGAGGAGAAAGATCGAGAGTTCCTCACGCAGAGCTCAGGCTGAGGAGGCTACTCGACGCAATTTGGATCTCACATCTCCACGTAATTTGGTAAGCTCTTTTTTAAAGTTCTTTTTTATCCTTCACAACTTTTTTTTTTAAGTCTCATTAACTAAAAAATCCAAAAGTTAAGGGAAGCGTACGTGAATAAGAAAAAACCAGTGTTCTAGTGTTACTACATATCACATATATATGCTGCTATTAAGTACACAAAGCAGCCAAGCAGGTGATGATTCTCCAAAGCTGCATGGATGGGTCTAATTTATTTTAAGACTTTTTTTTTTACATTTAGTTTCCTCAATATATATATATATATATTTATATATTTAAAAAAATAGTTTTAATAAATTTATATTTAAATTACCGTGTTAGCTAAAAGCACTCCGCTCTTTATTCCTTTCCTGACGCAGAGCTCAGAAAGAAGAGCTACTGGACATTCGATCTCACATCTTGAGATAATTTGGTAAGCTAATTACAGTTTTTTTTTTTTTTTTTGACTATTAATGAGTCGAGAACTTTTTTTTAAGACCCATTAACTAAAAAATCAAATATTAAGGAGAGTGTAAATATAATAATAATAAAATAAAAGTTGAGCGGGCAGTAGGCTTTAGTTTGGAGGGTTCATACTTTTTTTTTTTTTCTTCGAAAAAAGGAGAAAAAATCAAGTGATCGGGTGTTACTGCATATCACATATGCTATCAAGTAACACAAAGCAGATGATGAGACTCCAAAGCTGCATGGGTCTAATTAATTTTAGGACTTTTTTTTTTTTTTTACATTTAGTCTCCTTAATTATTTTTTATTATAAATAATTCTAACAAATTTATATTTGTATATATATTTATAAATAATTCTAACAAATTTATATATATATATATATATATATATATATATATATATATATATATATATATATATATGTTATTCTTCTTACCACGAAAGTATTTGATTTTTTAAGTTGAACTTGATTATTCGTGTTTATCTACATTCTAGTCTTTCTTTTTTTAACTGGGGTAAATGATACAAAAAAAAATCCGGTGATCCAATCACCGTATTTAAATATGGTAATTGAACGTAAAAATACCAGCTAATTAAACACTCACATGATAAGAAAAAGATTATTTATATAAGTATAAATTTGTTAAGACTATTTATAATTTTTTTTTTAAGAGGGTTAAATATAAAAAACTAAAATTTATGTAAAGCTACTACTTTAAAGCTCTCAAGCTGCACGCGTTTATAGTATTTTTTTTTTTTTATTTTGTTAAAATTTATTACAAATTCATCATGTTTCAATTTTTTATATTAAAGTTTTCTTTATTAGTTCGGTTGGGTTTAGTATAAAAAATAAAAAAAAAAAGTTTATGTAAAATAGGATGTATATTTTACGCTCCACCTATTTTAGAGTGGAATAACTAGTGGAGAAGTTTCTATCATGGAATGAATGAAGTGTGCATTTTACATCTATTTTGGATGTACGGATAGTATTGCTTAATTTTTTTTTTTTTTTTGAGAAATTATACAAAAAACATAAAGAGTTATAACTAAATTTTTAAAAATTATTAATTTAATTATTAATATAAAATGTAAAAATTATTTTTTAACATATAAACTTTTAATTTTAATTATTTTATTTGTATTATTATATTTAAATAATTAGAAAGTTTATTAAATTTAACCTTAATTCAAAATCAAATTTTTAGTATTTTTAATAAATAAAATTATTATATTTAATGACTATTAGCTAAAAGAACTATTGAATTTAGTATAATATTTTATTTAGTTAAATAACATAGTTCATCTAAAATAGTTAGAAATTATAAAAAAATATAAAATAAAAAATTTAAAGTTAAAAAATATATTTCAAAATATCTTATAAGTGTGAGACACTTAATATATTTTTATTTATTTAAAATACATATAAATAAAAATAAAATTATGTTGTTACAAAAAAAAACTGTTAAGTAAAATATTAAAAAGCTAAGGAGGAGGGGGGCGGGCATGGCTATCTAAAAGAAAAAAAATAAATTAAATTGAGAGTAAAAATTATTAAACAATATTAAAAAGTTGGAGGGAGGGTGGAGTCATGGCCACCTTAGGTCATGATTCATAAAACAAAATTTTTTTTTACTAATTATTTTAAAATTTTACAATAAATAAAATATAAGATGTACACTCTATTTATAATACACTATTAGTATTTTCCTAAAATGATACTAGTAGCTGGCAGGCCCTAGTTTACAGTAATTTTTTTTTGTTAAATTATTTATTATTCTGTTACTATCATACAACATTGATAATAAATTATATTTTGATTATTGGGCATACAATATTTAATTTTAAAAACTTGATCTATAAGAAATGCTTATGAAACATTTTGGACCCATAAAGGTAATTACCCTAATAAGTTTTATATATATATATATATATATATATATATATATATATATATATATATATAGTGACAAACTCATTTAATGCTCTTGGTGTATTAATGTAATATATAAAATTATTATATATATATATATAATAATAATAATAATAATAATAATAATAATAATAATATATTTTGGAGAATTTGTAGTAATTGTTGTGCAAAGGTAGCAGGGAGTCAATAATCTTTGCTCCCTTAAAATGGTTTGGTGAAGTAAAAATTATCAAATTATCAAATTTGTCAAATTCAATATGTATCCATTTTTAAAAACTTGGTCTTAGATTAAGATTTTAAATTTTAGATTTTAAATATTAATTTATATTCATATTTTAAATTTAATATTTTAAAGTTATATTTAAATATTAGATGCGGCACTGACATGATGGGATTTAATGTAATTATTAAAAAAAAAATTTCTTTAGTTAAGTGTTTGGGTGTTGTTGCTACAAATCACATATGCTATAAAGTATGCAAAGCAGAAGAGGCTCCAAATCTGTATGGATCTAATTAATTTTATGTAATGCTACTATTTAAAAGCTCCAAAGCTGCATGCGTCTATAGTCTTTTTTTGAAAATTTATTGATAATTCATTAAGTTCCAATTTTTTATATTCTTGTTTTCTTTATTAGTTCAAATTATTTTCATTTGGTTTAGGTTTTCTTTTTCAGACATTTTTTTCATGAATTAGGAAGAAGAAAAGAATAAAAAAAGAGCAAAATATTTTTATGAATAAAAAAAAAGAAGAAAATGATAAAAATAAAAGCTAAATATTATTATGAGTTATTTTCTTCTTTATATTCAAAAATTATTTTGAAAGAGGTGGAATAATAGTTTATAAATAAAATATTTTATTTTATTTTTATAAATTATCTATAAGATTTTTTTTTTTTTTTTTTTTTTTTTGTCGTGTAACAAGGTTTCTTAACTAGTAAGACGAAATAAAGGGGGGCAGATGAAATTATGGTATACAACACTGGTAGTATTTTGAAAAGTATTATTAGGGTAGTTTGGCCCGGTAGAAAAGTGATTTTTATAGAATTAATTTTGGTTAAAAGTTATAGAACGTTCGGTTGAATTTAGATGAAAAATAATTTTTCTGAAGTGATTTTTTAAAATTATTTGGTACATATATATATATTTTTTATAAATAATAATTTTTCTAAATTTTATTTTAAAATAATTTAAGTTTTAAATTTTAATTTTAATTTTAAATTAAAATTAAATAGTTAAAATTTAAAATTTAAAATTTAAAATTTAAAATTTAAAATTTAAAAATCAAATTTAAAATTTAAAATTAAATTTTACTTCAAATCTTAAATCTAAAATCAAAATTAAGATTTAAAATTTAAATTTAAAATTAGGATCAGTTTTTAAGAAACAGATTTTAACTGGATTTAATTTTGAATCTCAAAAATAAAAAAACTGATTCTAAAAATTAAAATTAATTTTTAAAAATTTAATTATCAAACACTCTATTAAATTAAAAATTATTTTTAAACCTAAAATTACTATTAAAAGGTAGGCCTATGTAATTAAAAGGAGCGACCATGGGAGCATCAGGTACAGTTATTATAGTGAGCGTGCCCCTATGTATGTAATTATACTAGTGGTGGGCCCTGGGAAGACCTGGTAAAATTAATTTTAATTTGAATAATTAATTTTTATTAAAAATTATAAATTATTTATCTGAGTTTAGATAAAAAAAGTAAAATTTTAAAATATTTAAATATAAAATTTAAAATTTAAATTTAAAGTTAAAATTAAATTTTAAAAAATATATTTTAATTATTTTTAATTTTGAATTTTAAAAATTTAAACCTTGATTCTAAAAATTAAAATTAAATTTGAAAATAATATTTTCAAACACTTATTTATTGAGCCGTAAATCTTTTTTTTTTTTTTTTTTTTTTTGGAAGTGTGACACTCCCGGAATTTGGATTAGTCATTATATAAATGATATAATAGGACTAAATCTCTAACCCGGCTATAGCATTTTGGATGGTAGCAAGATCCAAGAGGTTATGAGAGTTAAGCGTGCTAGAGCTAGAGTAGTTCTAGGATGGGTGACTCCCTGGGAAGTGGGACGTCACCGTTGGTATCCTTGGATTAGTCCTATATATAAATGATATAATAGGACTAAATCTCTAACCCAGCTATAGCATTTTGGATGGTAACAAGATCCAAAAGGTTATGAGAGTTAAGCGTGCTAGAACTAGAGTAGTTCTAGGATGGGTGACTCCCTGGAAAGTGGGCGTCACAGGAAGTTAGCCAAACACACAAGCTGTGACCCTACTGGTGGGCCCTGGAAAGACCTGGTACAGTTATTAAGGTGCGGATGTGTTTGGTTTGGATTATCAGTATCTGGATTACAAATAATAATATTAAAATTACTGTATTTAATTTATTCTGTCTTTGATATGATTGGTAATATATTATTATTATAAACAGTGTAGAATTAAACGGATTATTTTGATAAAATTATAAGTTTATCCCTCCAATTCCTAACTCTTTCAATATATTATTTTTTAAATTTTAATTTAAAATTTTAAATTATCAAATTTTAAAATTTAAAGTTTAAATTTATACTTATATTTTTAAAATTTTATATTTTAAATTATAATATTGAATTTTATGTTTTTGTTCATTTTAAATTTTAAATTTTAAATTCAAATATAAATTATATTAAGTTATATTTTAATAAAAAATAATATTAAATTTGGCTATAAGTGTACTTTTGAAATAAATTACGCTTTATTATCAGAATTATTGAATTTTATAAAATGAATCAAATTTAGTAATCTATTTATATTATTATATTAAATCAAATACAATAATATATAATCAGTAGTAATTTGATTCAGAAATTTTAAATATCTAGTTATACAAAAAAACTTATAATATTATTTAATATGAATCAAGCGCATCCTATAAATTATTTAGATTCCATAAAAAGTAATTACTCTATATAAGTTATTTATGTGCTTGCAAACTCATTTAATTAATACTCTTGATGTATTGATATAGTATATAAATTTATCAAAAAATTTTATATTGAAATTGCCACTGCGACGGAAAATATATAAGATAATATTTTAGAGAATTTATAGTAGTTCTCGTGCAGAGCGGGGAGGCAATATCTTTGAAGTGGTTTGATGTAGGAGAAATTATCTAATTATGAGAATTGTCAAGTTCAATATGTATCCACTAACTAAAAAATCAAAAGTTAAGTATAGTGCAAATGTAATAAAATTAAAATTTTTATTATTTTTTTTTTTAAAAAAATAATATGCTATCTGTTTTATTTATTTTGAAATAAATATAGTTAAAAATATAAAATAATTAGTTTTCGAATTTAAAATTTTAAATATCAACCATTAAAATTTTTACTAAGGAACCATTTCACAATGGGCTATAATTAGGAGTGTTGCTGCATATCACATATGCTATTAAAATACACAAAAAGCAAATAAGGTTCGAAAGCAGCATAGATCGATCTAATTAATTTTAGGAATAACCTAATTAATTGTACCCTTCCATTTAAGAATGAAATGTCACTAGCTCCCACCTATTCTCTCCATTTATTTTAGTCGCCATTGCTTAAGATTTAGTTTGATCATACGTACGTACGTGACTAAAAATATTATTTTTATATTTAAGAAAGATTAAAAAACAAATTTGGAAGATGTTTCAATTCTTTATTGTTATAAAATTTCCTTGGCAATCCACATCACATTAGCATGCATGTAACGGGCTGATTCTTCAGTAATAATTAAATTACAAGCTGAATTTGCTTTGAAATTAATACTTCACTTCATCATTTTAACAAAAGCAACTGACAAAGTAATTAAGACTTAACGAAGATGGCAACAACACCAGAATTTGTGCCGAATAATCACCAAATTGAAAGATAAATTAATCACAATTAAATTTAATATTATTATTTTTTTAACAATTTATAATTTTTTTTAAAAAAATAATAACTCCTAGTAAATTAAATATTTTTAAAATTTATAATATTTACAAAAAATAAAAACTCTTTAAAATAAGAATAAAATTATTTAATTACTTTTAAATCGAAAAATTAAAATATTTTTTTTTGAATACCTAGCTTAATCAATATTTTTTTTTAAAATGATCTGTTATTGAAGGTTATAACTAAAAAATAATTAAATCTGAATCGTTAAATAAAAATAAATGGACGATAATAAATATATATATATATATAAATAAATAAAAAAGAGTATTTTACTTTTTATTTTAGTACACCCTCTTAAAATTTTATTTTATTTAGATAAATATCATGGCTAGTATTCCTAGACAAGTTTTAGCTATAAATTTATACAAAAACAAAAATTATAAAAATATAAAACAGTACTTTTATATGATGTGATAATAAATCATAAATGTGCGTAGGAAATGCATGTAGATAAAATTTTTATTTTTTCTCTTTTAAAATATAAGATAAATAGTAAACCAAATGTCATATTATCTCTTGTCAATAGGTTGCATTATATAATTATTCTAGTTGTCATTAATAAAAGAACAGCAACTTTTCTCTTTCGTGAGTTGTATTGAAGCATTTCTCTTTATTTAGGTGATCAAAATTTATACATATCAATTCTTTAAATATAATTAATAGCATCTTAGAATAATAACGAATAGAGTATATTTTAAGCAAAATCTGTCGACTCCGGTAGTCTAGAATTTAGGAGTAAGAATTATTATAATATTATTTAATTTGGTTAAAAATCGAAGATTATCGAATTCGGATTGAAATTTTATTATTCAATTCGGATTCATATTCGAATTTAGACTTTAATTTTTTTTTGGATTCAAATTAGGGTTCATTATTCCTTTTTGAATCCGGATTCAAATCGGTCTGTGTCCAAAACTGATTTTAACATGCTTTTTAAATTTCTTAAATGATGCCATTTAAGTATCTTTCAGAAATCACAAACATTTTTATTACATTTTTGTTCTTTTCCTTCTCAAGAAGGAAGTGAAGAGGAAAAAAGGCTTGTCTGTTCGCCGCCTCATTTGAAAATAAATATAATATAAAATAATATAATTATATATAAATATAAATAAATATATTATTATTATTTTATTATTATATATTTAATATGATTAAATATTTAATATAATTATATATTAAATATAAAATTAATATGATTAAAAATAATATGACTACATAATGTAATTAATTACTCGATATAATTACGCATTTGACGTAATAATTACTATGATATAAAAATAATATAATTATATATTATATAAACATAAAAATAATATAAATATATATTATATATAGAGTGCTTTGAAAAGTAAAAGAAGAAAAAAAAAATATTTAACATATAAATTTACATAAATATTATAATTTATTTTTTAATCCATTGAAATAAGGCTACATTAAAAAAATTTTAAAAAAAAGATTTGAGTGGAATTATTTTTTTCCAATAAAATTAGAAATTAAAAATTAGATGAGACATTGGTTCAGGGCTTAGCATGCAAAAGGTCACCTTAAAAAAAGAAAAGGAAAAAAATCCCAGCGTAATTATTGGAGCAACAGCACAAAGTAATTGGAGCAATCACCTTCCACCACTGCAGGGCATTCCCTTATCCTCTGCTTCCCTGTAGTAGGACGTTCGTATTTTTTTGAGAAGAAGCACATAACAGCACGGGCGATGGCGGAGGGGATGGCATTCGACTTGGTGACGGGAGTGGTCGGCAAGCTGGGCTCCGCTCTCTGGGACGAAATCGGACTGCTGCGGAGCTTCAAGGACGATGCAGACGATCTCAGAAGCAACTTCTCGGCCATCCAAGCGGTGCTTCTCGACGCCGAGAAGAGAAGCAGCGTTGAGATCGAGGAGAGCCACGCTTTGTGTGACTGGCTGGGCAAACTGAAGGACGCCGCTTACGACGCCGACGACCTGCTGGACGTGATCCGGACGGAAGCGCTCCTCCGGAAACAACAGCATAAGCTGCAGAATCAAAACCAGCCAGCTGAAAAGGTATGTGCTAAATTCCTGTCCTGCGCTAATCCAATACATTTGAAGTTTAAGTTCAAGATGGCACATAGAATGAAAGAGCTCAGACAAAAGATCGATAAGATCGCGAAACAGAGGCATGATTTTGGTCTCGTCGAAGCTGGCCCTAGCCGACAGGCTGAGTTCAAGCGCCCTGAGACAACAATCTCGGTCGTCGACGAAAAGGAAATAGTTGGGAGAGATGATGATAAAGAGGAAATTGTGAAGCTTCTGCTAGAGACTAAAGGCGATCACGACGTGTCGGTCATTTCGATCGTGGGATTGGGGGGTTTGGGGAAGACGACGCTCGCTCAGCTGGCCTTCAACGACGGGCGGGTTAAGGGCGAGCAGCGCTTTGATCTACGGGTGTGGGTCTGCGTGTCTACCGATTTCGACATGAAGACCATTGCAAAGGCGGTGACATATGTAGCTGAAAAGAAGTGTGTTGAACTTGATAACCCGGAGGCCGTTGCGAGGTACCTTGTCGAGATCTTTAGCCAGCATAGATTTTTGCTGGTGCTGGATGATATATGGAACGAAGATCCGGGTAAGTGGAAAAAATTGAAGGTTATATTTAAGGACGGCAAGAAGGGAAGCAAAATCTTAGTAACCACACGAAGCGAAAAGGTGGCCGAGATAATGAAAACAACTGATCAACAACCACACATCCTGAAAGGCTTATCAGAAGGTGATTGTTGGGAATTGTTCAGACGACTAGCCTTCAAGGAAGGGGAAGAGAACGGCTATCCGAGTTTGGTCTCAATTGGAAAGCAGATTGTGAAGAAGTGCGGCGGTGTGCCATTAGCAGCGAATGCTTTAGGAAGTATGATGCGCTTTAAGAGCAGGACGGAGGATGCATGGTCCGCTATTAGAGATAGCGAAATATGGAGGTTGGAAGAAGAGAAAAAGATTTTATCATTACTGAAATGGAGTTACATTCAGATGCCGTCAGCTTTGAAACGGTGCTTTGCTTATTGCTCCATATTCCCCAAAGACAGCAAGATTTACAAGGATGACTTGATCCAGCAATGGATTGCTTTAGGTTTCATTTCATCGCGTGACACAACCACTTCGATGGAAGATATTGGAAATGAGTACTTTGATGAACTATTATGGAGGTTTTTTCTTCAAGTAACATATAGAGGAGGGGATACCTACCAGATGCATGATTTAGTGCACGACCTCGCTCAATCCGTAGCAAGTAAAGAAGTTGCTGTTATAGTTGGAGAAGAGCCAACAAGGATCCTAGAAGGTTGCCGCTATGCATCAATATGCGATCGTTCCATGCCACAGGTTCCACCCGCAGTAGTACGGAGGTTGCGAGCTCTCCGATTTAGGGAATCTGCTTCACTTACGACTTTTTATTGTGAGGCAAAATGCTTACGCCTGTTGGATTTGCATAATTCCGGAATTTCTATGCTGCCAAGCTCAATCGGTAAGTTGAAGCTCTTAAGATACCTCAACCTTTCGGGAACCAATATACAGGAATTGCCTGAATCAATTACTGGCCTCTGCAACTTGCAAAACTTGAATCTTTCATTATGCAACTGGATCAGTACCTTACCCAAATCTCTAGGAAGTCTTGTGAATTTGCAGATTTTAAATTTAAGCAATTGTTATTCTCTGACATTACTTGACTCAATTAGCAACCTTCAGAATTTGTATAAATTGAATTTGACGTTTTGCCGAGAGTTGAGATCACTTGAACCTATATGTCACCTTAAAAACCTACGTGACTTAGACCTATCATGTTTAGAAAATTTGCAGACATTACCTGAATCCATTGGAAACCTTAAAAACTTGCGTATTCTGAATCTTTGGCACTGCATTTCTCTACTATCATTACCCTCATCGTCAATTGATCTTCAGCATTTAGAGAAACTAGACATTAGTTATTGTCGCCAATTATGTGTGCTGCCTAAAATGATCGAAAACCTGACCAAACTCAGAGAATTGTTAAACAAGGATTGCTTGGAATTGAAGGGCATGCCCCGAGGGATCGGCAAGTTAGTTAGCTTGCGGGAATTGCCCCTTTTTGTCATCGGCAAGCAAAACCACATCGAACATTGTGCTTGCATTTCTGAGCTAGAGCATCTTAAGCTTGTCGGCAAGCTGGAGATCAAGGGTCTCGAAAATGTAACGAATCCAGTTGATGCCAAGGCTGCAAATTTGATTGAGAAGAACCTGCGGTCTTTGACGTTGAAATGGAATGTTTTAAGTGCGGCCGAAGACATGGACACCGTACAACCGTCGGAAGAGATTGATGCCGTGCTAGAGAATCTTCAACCACATCAAAATTTAGAGAAATTGGTAATAGAAGGCTATGCAGGCGGGAAGTTTCCTAGCTGGATGATGAATAGGATTGACTCGTGCCTTCCAAATCTTGTCAAAATCAAACTAATGAATATACCCAGATGCAGCTCACTCCCGCCGCTGGGGCTACTTCCTGTTCTTGAAGTATTAAGTATAGGGGATATGCCTGGGATAACAAATTTGGGCGTAGAATTTGATGGAGATAGCCATATTAATGAAAGTGCAAATAAGTTCCCTGCGCTGAGGAGACTTAAATTGTCCGGCATGCCGGTGCCGCGAGAATGGGTGCCGGTGGATGACGAAGAAGGCAGGCGAGAGCGAGTTCCCATTTTTTCGCGTCTCGCTAAATTGACTCTAGAAAGATGCCCTCAATTGAGGGCATCGGTTGAGAGCTTGCGGAGTCTCACGGCCCTCGAGAGCCTGATAATAAAGGATTGTGAAGATCTTGAGAGAATTGAAGATTGGCTCGGGGAGCTCACCAAGATGAAGGAATTGGGATCGATGGGTGCAGCAGTCTCCGGTACTTGCCTGTCCACAAGATGACCACGCTAGAGGATTATCTATTGGGGATTGCCCGCTTTTGTTCAATGCAGGCGGAGATGTCCGAGTTAATGAAAGGTAATTAATTAATTTGGAACTCTGACTACTCTTTAATTTCCTGGCTAGCACGGTAGCACCTTAATATATATTCCCTTTTACCTAGCACATACTTCTCTTTCTTTTTATTTTTACTTTTACTTCTATAATACGTACGAAAAAAATTTCGATTAGTCCGGTCCCCATGTAGTTTAGTACATTTTCAGTTTATTATGAAATATTTCACTTTGTTATTATTTTGTCTTTATTTTGTCATAAAATTTTGCTACCAATAAAATATTAAAGAGCTAAAATTATGAATCAAAGTATAGTAAAATAATATATTTTATAAATCACATAAGTACCGAGACTTTTTATAAGTACCGAGACATTCGTGCTTATAAATTATTTTTGATGCTGAGACTTTCGAATCGACGATCGATTTAATTAGACTTGATCTAGAATATTTGAAATACCTAGAAAATAAATTTTGTGATTTTTCGATATTATTTGTCTAGAAATCGAAATGGCTCAGAATCAACGGCTGAAAATAAAATTTTACAAAATATGATGATATGACATTAAAATTTTATATCAAAATTATTGATCTTATTTTATATAGTATATAAAATTTTCTATCAAAATTTTATATGATTTAAATATTTCTATATTATTAAACTTACAAACTGCTCACTACGATTATTAAAATTATTAATTTTGAACCCCTTTGATCATTAGGCAAATTATATCGAAAAATCGTAAAATTTATTTTCTAGATACTTCAAATAATTTATATCAAGTCTAACGAAGCCGATCGTCGATTGGGAAGCCACAATATCGAAAACGACTTATAAGCATTAAGGGTTCCGTACTTATATAAGCATACGAGTCTAATTCTCTCTTTCTATATATATATATAGAGAGAGAGAGAGAGAGAGAGTCCGGTTACTATGCTATCAATATCACGAAGTATTTGGTGCTATCAAATTTTTCACCATTAGATTAACCCTTTTGATCATTTCTACCCGTTAGATCATTCTATTTCTCCAACCATCTATTAAATCCTAGGGACCCACCATCATTCTTACCATATATCACTTAATCCAAGAATTAAAAATTTAATAGTATCAATAATTTAGTGCTATTAATAGCATAGTAGCCTAGTTCTATATATAAATTAATATTTTATAGTTTATAAAATTTAACACTTTAGTACTCCAATCTACTTGGCGACAGATTTTAATGATAATGCACAAAAAAAAAAAAAAAAATCAGAAAATTTTAAAATGAAACTATTTAAAACATAGGACAGGAAAGTAAAAATGACTTAAACCACTGGAAGGCCAAATTGAAAATTTTTCTTTTGGATAAACCTTGGTAGCATATCTATATAGATACATACTTACTCAAACGTAAGTTACAAATCATTTGCTATTCACAATCTCATATCCCCACCTTCTTGATCACTTGATTTTGATTTCTATTTCCCTACTTATGTATTTTTGTGAAATTTTGTTTAATTTATATTCAAAGTGGTGATAATTTTTAACATTAGTTTTGCCATCCTTTTCTTCTTCCTTTCTGTTTAGATATACTAAATTTCTACTAAACAAAATATTTTACTTGTACAAATAGTTCATAGATTATATAAGGGAATTATCTTTTCACAAATTTTGCAACAATAACTACTTTACTAATTTGCACAATTGAAACAATGACAGCTTGTTGTTGCACAATTTAAAAATCACATTTCAATGTCAATTATGTAAAAGTGTAATTACAATATTCGAAAATATAATTGGTTGTTTGAAAATATTTACAAGTGATCTCTTGCACACATATACACTAATTAATAATTTTTTTAAAAAAATTTGTAGTAATTTGAAATGCCAAAAAATTTTATTTGAAAAATATATGGTATTTATAAGGTAACTTTTTCCGATCACATTGCTGATAGATTATTTTGAGTCATGAAATATTTTTCTTGGCGAGTTCTTATTTTTCTATGTCTCACTCAATTGAGTCTATATGAATGCCCTCAATTCAGGCCGGAGCCTTGCCTCCCGACATCCGTTGAACAACTGTTCATTACCGGAATGAGCAAAGAATTCCTATCGTTAATTCTTAAACACCCGACGATGGATAGTGAGACACCACATGATGATGGTTATGTGGTGCTGCGGCATCTAGCAATAAAAAAATGTCAACAACTAACTTGTTTGCCCGAGGGCTTGCGGAGTTTCATGTCCCTCGAGTGGCTGATAATAGAGGATTGTGAAGATCTTGAGAGAATTGATGATTGGCTCGGGGAGCTCACCAAGCTAGAGCAATTGAATACCTCGAGTTGCCAGAGTCTCCGCTACTTGCCTGCCCACAAGATGACCACACTTTAGGATTTAGATATTCGTGGTTGCCCGCTGTTGTTCAATGCAGACGGACAATTTGTCGACACCAATGTCGATCACATCAGATTTGTCCTAGTTGATGGAAGGTAATTAATTTGGAACTCTGACTAGGCTTTAATTAGCTGGCTAGCAACTTAATACGATCTCTTATTGCTACTATATACATCTCTTTCTTTTTATTTTTATTTTTATTTTTTTTTCGGATGGAAAAAATCAATTAGCCCTGCACGCATTTTCATTTGCTACGAAATATTTCACTTCGCCATTTTATAGTTTTTTTTTTTATATATATATATTTTGTCGTAATGAATCTGTTATCAAAAAAATATTAAAGTGCTAAAATTTATGAATTATAGGATAGTAAAATAATATATTTTATAAATCACACAGTAGCTATGTGCAAAAAAATATAATTTATATATAGACGAGATGACCATCTTTTGATTCATGAAATATTATGTTACTTTACTATCTCATAATTTATAAATTTTAGCATATTCTACTTTACGAAAGATTCTTATTATAATACCAAAAAAAATCACAAACTTTTTAAATAAAACTAATTAGTAAAATAAAAACAAATTAAATCAGAAAAGGGGCTACTTCTTCGGATAAAACTCTGGTAGCACACCTATAGCGATCAATACTTAATGCAACATGAGTTACAAACCATTTGCTATTCACAATCTCCAATCCCCACTTTCTCGAGCAATTGATTTTGATTTTTACTCCCCATTTACGTATTTGTGAAATTTTGTTTAATTTGTATTCAGAGTGATTATAATTTTAAAGATTATGTTTATGCCTATTCTTATTCCTTCCTGTTTAGATATACTAAATTGTTGTTGAACAAAATATTTTTCTTGTACAAGTAGTTTATAGATTACACGAGGGAATGATCTTTCCGCAAATTTTACGACAATAACAACTTTACTAATCATTTGCTTTACATAATTGGAACAACAACAACTTGCTGTTGCACGATTTAAAAACCACATTATAATGTCAATTACGTAAAAGTACAATAACTAAGATATTCAAAAATATAATTTGCTGTCTTGAAATATTTACAAGTGATCTCTTGCATGTATGTAGACTAATTAATAGAATTTCAATATTTTCTTAATTTGTAGCGATTTGCAAGGTCGAAATTTTTTACTTGAAAGATATATAGTATTACAAAGTAATATTTTTCGATCACATTGCTGTTATGCTATTCAAGTCATGGAATGTTTTTCTTTACAAATTGAAAACATGTACTTTATCATGCATAATTAGAATGTCCGAACAAAATGTACAGCAAGTGTTGTACGAGCGTCAGGTAAAAAATTTACCATTTTGTATTGTTATTGTGCAGGTATTACAAATACAAGAAACAAGTGAGCAATTTCTCACAAGATTCCTCACAAGATTCCTCACAAGAGGTGAAGAAGAGTTGGACTGGATGTTGGGGGAAATTGGATTGCTTAGAGAGAAGAGCATAAGCATATGTACCTATTGTTTGGAGGTAAAAAGATAGTAGATTTTATCTAAACTATATTGCACTTTGAAAACGGCTACCTGAGCTTTACAAATTTCGATATTAATTCGTAAACCTTATATATACTTCTTTTGATATAAGAAATTTCTTTAGAAAGATTTGTTAAACTCTTGTAGAATTTAGTCTCTCAAGCTACACGAAGTGCAAAATGTTCCATCAAATATAAATAATTTTTTTATCAACTTTTAAAATGTTTTATCAAAAAAGTTAGGTATATTTTTGAATTCTATAAAAAACATACTTAAACTTGGTGGAAAGTTAGATAGTAGAATTAAAATTTTTAAAATTTGAATATTTATCTCAAAATGTATTATAACTGAGGTAAGGATTATTTTCTCTTAGCTTATTTGGTGACCACTGTCCCCCTTTGAAAAGAGCATTCTGTTTTTTTTTTTCTTACTTTTTTTTTCTTTTTTGAAAAATAACAAATTTTGTCTACATGAATTGGTGGAGAGTTTTATTTTCGGACTTGTGGTCTTTTGTTTCAGGTTGATGCTGTTTTTAACGAACAAGAATTGTCGAGTGATATTGATGTTGTCAGTTGATATATATTTATATTTTCGAAATGTAAATTAAGTTATTGAATGTACTAATTTTATAATTTGGTTTGATTTTTTGTACTTCTTTGATGTCCTCTGTATGTGTTATGAGCTTGAAAAAGATTGTTTGGTTTGAATAAATAAAATATTGCTACTTATTTAATAAGAATATTGGAAAGTACATTAATTGTAAGCAAATCTCATGCAGAGTTTATTATTAGTATGCATTCATTGTGTATGTTATGCCTTTGTTTAAACCAGAGGTTCTTTTTTTACATGCAAGTTGGACCTAGAAAGCATGTACCATAATTCAGAGGGTTTCATGCATTTTTACTTTAAGTTTACCTTTTATTTCATTTGATTAGATCCAAAGCTGATATATATTAAAGTACTAACAATTTTATTATTTTGCTTTCTTAATTTAAGATTTTTTAGTTTTTTAATTTTTCAAATCAAAATTGATTTATTAATAAAATCAATCTGAATCAATAGAAGTTAGTCCATTGTTCAGATTGGCTTTTACGAGAAAATGTATTTTAACTGAAAATAAAGATTTTTTTTATTGTACTATTTAATTTGTTTAATTTAAGTGATCCGATGGTCCTTTCGATATAAAATTTAGACTAATTATTTATTTTAATAAATTTATAGTTGTATGAATATATAAAATATAGTAATTAAATTTTTGGAGATAAAAAATTTATTTAAATTTTAAAATTAAAGAGTAATTAGTTGGCTCAAATCAAATAAATTAAAAAATTATGTAACAAAATATAAATTTTCAAAAGTTAAATAATCAAATAAAAATAAGTAATTATTGATGTAAGTTATATAAATATTTATTTTGTTATTCAAAAAATCTGGAAAATTATAAGAGGTCTTTACTTCAAAATATGTTAAATATTTTTTACCGAATAGTATTTTTCGAGAACCCAACATTTGGGACCAACTGTTAAAATAAGGAAAATCGTATAAAATTAACCTAAATTTTATTTTATTAAAAATAACGGTAAAATTTTTAAATATTTTTATTTTGTTAGCTATTCTTTCTTATTTGAGTTTCATGAAATTATTGCCCATACCCAGTGCATGTGCACTATGCCCTTTTTTTTTTGTTTGAGAAAATACAATATACCGTAATTGATCCTTGATGTAATTTTTTTTTTTGAGAGAAAGGCAGCATGCTGCCGCTTCATTCATGGTGAAGATGAATTTAGCAAGGGGGTAGCCGGCAAGGGCCGGCCGAAAAAAAAAAAAAAAAAAAAAAAAAAAAAAAAAAAAAAAAACTTACAGACAGCAGCTTACAGACAGAAACGAGACCACTGCGAGCGGCAAGTTCTGATATCTGCGAGGGTCGCGGCCAGGCTGTGGCTTTTACTGTCAAAGATCCTTCTGTTTCTTTCAAGCCAAAGCAGCCACCAAGTGGTCGCAATCGTTACAAGGATTCTGCTGCCCCAGGCCCCTCCTATGTGGGAACTTCCATCCCAGAGGAAGCTGGCAGATGGGCAACTCCTGATCCCTGCTTTGTCGGGGAGAAGGGCCTGTAGCACGATCCTTGATGTATTGTATATTTTTAATTTAACCATCGAAAACAATTTGCTATGAAAATTAAACATGTTGATGAGATAAAGATGTGTTATATGAATGCATAAGGTGCGGCCAATCGTTTTTCAAAGCCATTAAATTATTTAAATTAATTAAATTTAAAAAAAATATAATAATTTTTTAAAAAAATTAATAGCGAGAGTTCAAATGATTCAAAGTTTAATTATTTTTATATATTTAAAATTCAAAATTATCAGAGTAAACTACATTTAACTTGTTATGGTCAATATCTTAAATAATTAAAATCTAAATGAATAAATAAGATCTATAGAATGGATTATGTACAAAAATACAAGATTAAAAAACAAATTTATTACTAAAGAAGGTAAGGTCTCAATAATCAACAGTAGAGAGAAAAAAAAAGTTATAATTTGATTTGTAAATAAATATATTTTTAAAATAAGAAATATTGTAAGTGCATTAAAAAATGGGGTATAAATTTTTAAAATTTTCAAATAGAAAAACAAAAATAGAAAAATACTATTGGAATTTTCTATTTTTAAATTTTTTATTTATTTTTAAAATAAATAGAAAAATATTTTTCTAAATTTTATTGGAAAACAAAACAATTTTAAATTTTTAAAAATAAATTTTTAAAAAATGGGGTACACCCCTAAATTTTTTATTTGTTTGTATTCTGAGTGATTATAATTTTTAAAAATGGTTTTACTCTGTTTTCTTCCTTCCTGCCTAGATATGATAAATTGTAATTAAACAAATATTTTAAAGGTTAATAAATTACACGAGGGAATTATCTCTTCACGAATTTTGCAAAAATAGCAACTTCACTTATCATATGCTTTTGAAAATTGGAATAGTAGCAGCTTATTGTTGCACAATCTAAAAACTATATTTTAAAGTCAATTACATAAAAGTACAGTAAAGATATTTACAAGTATTCTCGTGCACATGGACTAATTAATGGAATTTCAACCTTTTGTTGATTTGTAGCAATTTGGAAAGTTGAAAAATTGCTACTGAAAGACATATTGTAGTACTTACAACGTAATTATTTTGATCATATTGCTGTATAATATTCGAGTCGATTGAATTTTTATTTTTAACAAACTGAAGTCGGATATCATGCATGATTAGAAGTCCGAATAATACATACAGCACATGCTGCTCAAGCATGGGATTAAAAATTTACAATTTTGTGTTGTTGTGGCGCAGGAGATACAAACACATACGAGAAAGAAGTGAGAGCAGGTTATGGGAGGAGATCTTTGAGGAGAATAGTCCTGAGAAGCAGAGGTTCCTAGAGTCTATGGTCCTGTTAAAGAAGACAACCTGACACATATACCTGTTATTTTGGAGGTAAGAATAAATCAGACCTCATTTGTCTATAATGCATTTGGAAAATCGGTTTATGAATTTCGATTTTAATACGTAATCTTATGTATACTCCTTTTGATATCAGAAATTTCCTTAGAAAATTTTGTCAAATTCTTTTAGAATTTAGTCATGTCATATATGAAAGGTAAAATAAAATCAATCCAGTGCCGGTGGATCGTTCTCATGTTACAATATAAAATAAATTAAACTAAACAAATCTCATGTTTAGATTACATCACCTTCAACCAATTAAGGCCTCTTGATCTACTGTACGATTGAAACTGAAGATGACGAATCTTGATTTCGACGTAACCGCGCACGTGCCCGGCCTCTATGAGTATCCACACGGAATTGGTGTAGATCCAACGCCTTCCGTTGCACGGAACAGATGAGTCGCAGACTTCAAGAACGGTGCTAGCAATCCCTTTGATGTCTGCGTTACTTTTGATGAAAACACTCTTGATCTTCACGAAAGATTATGTGGAGAGAGAGATTAATTCAACTTGGGAGTACCGCGGCCAACTTAATTAATTTCCACTTTTTCTTACTCAAAAAGAATAATTACGTATCACATACGTACTACCTATTCTTATAATAGGAAGTTGGCCGGATCTTTAACAAACTCAAGTATCTCATAAGATATTTCAACTAATTAAATCTTGTAATTAGTTATAAAGAGAAATCTTCTCAAGATAAAATCTAGTAACTAATTAAATCTTATAATTAGTTACAAAGAAAAATCTTCTCAAGATAAAATCTAGTAACTAATTAAATCTTGTAATTAGTTACAAAAATATCTCAGGATACTTATCGAATATGTTTAAACCTTATCTCTCTCTTTAATTTAACCGGATCATATCCATTAAATTATAATTAAATATTCATATTTAAATCTAATCTAATTAGAACATTATCTCATAAGAATTTATAAATATTTAATTATTCTCTAATCAAATTAGAAATTAAATCTTTCGTATAATTTCTCATCATAATCACTAAACTATTTAGTGTATTAGACTCACCCTTTTATTTTGGATGTACACAATTCTTATTGTGTGTGACCTCACAGGTCCATTACCATTTGGCAGTGGAGTCCAATGTCAAACTCTTTAACATTAAATTAGAACTCTTCTAATTGATGAAAATAATTTATTTTAAATTATTTTTACTTCTCTCACTGTCCGTGAGTGACACCTAGCAGTATATCACGACAATCCAAAATGGTGATGAAAACTGAACCTTTCCGCTTACCGTTACAGTGTGATAAATTCCTTTCAACACACAACGTCCCGATCGAACCAAAAACATGGTTCGGTCATTGACTAGGATATCTAAATCGACTCAATATGGTAACTCAGTTGGAAACCCCTTTCCATACACCATGTACCCTGGCCAGGGATTTTCGAGTTGAATTTGATAATCTACATAGGACGTTCTCTCTCAACATTGAGAGTGTTGAATTCCTTATTGTACGCTCATATGCTTCCCCATATAAACTACTACAGCCAATCAATACCAGACGTAGACTATTGATTAAAGTCTAAGTATTAGTACAGTCAAACGGTAGCAATCTATATGTGAAGCAACTATGACGCCTCAGGTCCAAGAAGTACTTCACACATCGGTAGCAAAGAACTAGTCACTGACGAAAATAGAACCATGTGACTGTTCAACTAAATGGTCACGCTCAGTGTACTTATTCACTAATAAGCACCTGTATGCTTACTTTAGTGTCCCCACACTAGTGACTTGAGATTCGTCACCTCAACTTAGAAGTATAGCATACACCGGCCTATCCGGAAATATCATCGTCCTTATGATATTCCTATGGCTAGGAGCATTTAAGAATCTTGTACAAAGAAATATATATATATCTCAAATTCCTAACTTTTAAGAATATATTTTCTTAACAAAGATTCAATGGACGATTCATGTAAACATATTGCTAACAATAAACATGAATAAAACTTGCCCTTTATTAATTAAAGAAAAATACAAAAAAATATCCATAAGCCTATGTTACCGATTGGCTTTAGGGTATATCACTAACAATCTCCCACTAACCCTAATGCCAATCACTCATATATCTCATACCCATTCTTTCTAAATGCACATCTAGTTTTTGGAGAGTGAGTGGCTTAGTAAGAGGATCCGCTATATTGTCCACGGATGCTACTTTCTGCACAACAATCCGACGCTCATCTACAAATTGTCGGATGATATGATAGCGTCGATCTATATGTTTGGACTTCTGATGAGACCTCGGCTCTTTAGCTTGCGCTATAGCTCCGTTATTATCACAGTAAAGTGGCATTGGTTCCTCAACGGAGGGCACCACTCCTAGCTCTGCGACAAAATTTCGAAGCCAAACTGCCTCTTTCGATGCCTCAGATGCTGCAATGTATTCTGCCTCTGTGGTGGAATCTGCTGTTGTATTCTGTTTGGAACTCTTCCAAATGACAGCCCCACCATTCAATATAAAAACATGCCCTGATGTTGACTTTCTATCATCAACATCTGACATGAAGTCTGAATCTGTGAAACCCTCTAGTGTTAGTTCATTTCCACCAAACACTAAGCATAAATCCTTAGTTCTTCTCAAGTACTTAAGGATATTTTTCACAGCAGTCCAGTGTTCTTCACCTGGATTGGACTGATATCTGCTCGTAATACTTACGGCATGTGCGATATCTGGTCTTGTACATAGCATAGCGTACATGATACTCCCTATTGCGGAAGCATAGGGAATTCTGCTCATGCGCTCTCTTTCCTCAGGTGTTTTAGGACACATCATCTTGGAGAGATTAATTCCATGTCTGATGGGGAGAAGACCCCTTTTGGAATTTTCCATGTTGAACCTTTTCAACACGTCTTCTATGTACATCTGCTGTGATAAACCGATCAGCCTCTTAGATCTATCTCTATAGACCTTAATTCCAAGAATATAGGCTGCTTCTCCCAGATCTTTCATCAAGAAATTCTGGGATAACCAACTCTTGACAGAGTTCATCAAATTTACATCATTTCCAATTAAGAGAATGTCATCCACGTACAATACGAGAAAGACAAGCTGGCTCCCACTAGTCTTTTTGTAAACACAAGGTTCATCCTGATTTCTCACGAAGCCAAATGTTTTGACCGTGTCATTGAACCGTATATTCCAACTCCTCGAAGCCTGCTTCAATCCATAAATAGACCTATGAAGCTTGCATACTTTATGCTTCTGGCTATCACACACGAACCCCTCGGGTTGTTGCATATATATGTTCTCCTCTATAAACCCATTGAGGAAAGCGGTTTTTACGTCCATTTGCCAGATTTCATAATCATAGTATGCGGCTATGGCAAGTAATGTCCGAATGGATTTAAGCATGACCACAGGTGAAAAGGTTTCCGTGTAGTCGAGACCTTCTCGCTGACTGTAACCTTTCGCCACGAGTCTTGCCTTATATGTTTCAACTTTTCCATCCACACCGATCTTTCTCTTGAAAATCCATTTGCAACCAACAGGTACTATACCTTCTGGAGGATCAACAAGAGTCCATACATTATTGGTGTACATAGAGTCCATTTCGGACCTCATAGCTTTTTGCCATTTTATTGAGTCGATGTCTGACATCGCCTCTTGGTAACTGGTAGGATCATCCCTACGATCACTATCGCCAACAAGGAACATTTCCTTTGTGCATTCCATAACGAAATCTTGATATTTGTCTGGAACTTGGGATATTCTACTAGATCTTCGAGGTAATGGTGTAATAACAGGTTCAGTTTGAATAGGTCGTTCGGATTGTTCTTGAGAAGTTGTTTGCTCATTTGAGACCATCTCTTTGAGCGCTATCTTCTTTCCGACACCACCTTCCTGGATAAACTCCTTTTCTAGAAATATTGCATGCCGACTGATAATCACATTTTGATTATTTTGAAGGTAAAAATAGTATCCCATAGTCTCCTTGGGATAACCAATAAATAATCCTTTATCTGACCTAGCCTCCAATTTATCTGTTTTAAGTTTTTTAATATAAGCCGGGCAACCCCAAATTCTCAAATGATTGAGACCCGGTTTTTTGCCAAACCACATCTCATGCGGAGTACATGGAACAGATTTTGAAGGCACCCTGTTCAGAATATAGGTTGCAGTTAATAGGGCATAACCCCAAAGAAATAAAGGCAAATCCGTGAAACTCATCATTGATCGTACCATATCTAATAAGGTACGATTCCTTCTTTCTGAAACTCCATTCAATTCTGGAGTTCGGGAGGTGTTCGTTGTGAGAGAATACCATTTTCTTTGAGATAATTTAGAAATTCAGCACTAAGGTACTCGCCTCCTCGATCTGATCGAAGAGTCTTAATGCTTTTTCCTGTCTGCTTCTCTACTTCACATTTGAACTCTTTGAACTTTTCAAAGGTCTCAGATTTGTGTCTCAAAAGGAATACACACCCATACCGTGAATAATCATCAGTAAATGTTACGAAATAAAGATAACCACCCCGAGCCGTTTCACTAAACGGTCCGCACACATCTGAGTGCACAAGGGCAAGTAATTCTGTGGCTCGAGTACTTTGTCCAACAAAGGGCGACTTAGCCATTTTGCCTTGAAGACATGACTCACAAACTGGATAGGATTCTAAAGCACAAGTTTTCAAGTGCCCATCCTTGGCCAGTCGGTTTATCCTATCTTCTGCAATATGTCCTAGCCGTAGGTGCCACAGATACTTTTGGTTCAGACTTTTATCTCTAGCTCTCTTGTTTTGAGAAGTATTCTCTTCGTGTTCAATATTAGCAATATTTCCATCCAGATTAAGAAAATAGAGATTGTTAACTAAGCTACCAGTAGCTATCAATTTATTTTTCAAATAAATAAAACAACTATCAGTTTCAAAAATAAAACGACAACCAGTTCGTGCTAAAGCTGTAACAGAAATCAAATTTCTAACAACTAAAGGAGAATAATAACAATCCTCTAATTCTAAAATATGTCCAGATGGAAGTTTCAAAAAACAGCTCCCCACGGCTAATACAGCAACGCTTGCTCCATTGCCCACACGCAGGGTCACCTCGCCGTCCTTCAACTTTCTACTTTCCTTTAGATCCTGCAATGAATTACAAAGATGTAAAGTACATGCAGAATCTAATACCCAAGAAGAAGTAGAACCAATCATATTGGCCTCAACGATGAGCATACCTTCAGAAGGTGCGTCCTTTGATTTTTCTTTTAGGGTAGAGAGATATTCTCTACAATTTCTCTTCCAATGTCCCTCCTTGCCGCAATGGAAACATTTTCCTTTAGCCTTACTTTTGTCGGTTTTCTTAAAATTTCTTTTCTTCATTCCACCCGACGACTTTAGCTTGGAGAACTTCTTTTCTTTTAACTTTCTTTTAGAAGGCGAAGTTCTCTCAACAGCCATCGCCATCCCGTTTGCTTTCAACGTGCCTTCCGCTGTGACTAGCATATTCATTAGCTCGGACAAAGTGGCATGAATCTTATTCATGTTGAAGTTCATGACGAAGTGAGAAAATGACTCAGGCAAAGACTGTAGAACTAAATCAATCTGTAAGTCTGCGTCTAGGTTTAAACCGAGGCTTGTCAGCTGCTCCATGTCATCAATCATTTTGAGACAATGTTCGCTAACTAGACATACCTGAAGTCATCTGAGCCCTAAACAACCGCTTTGATATCTCATATCTTGCGGTTCGACTTTGCGCACCATACAACTCTTGTAAGTGCGCAAGCATCTCATATGCATGAATATAGTTCTCATGTTGTCGTTGCAGCTCATTCGACATGGAGGCCAGCATATAATATTTGACACGCTGGTCATCATCTACCCACTTGTTTCGTTTCTGAATTTCTTCAGCTGTGGCCTCAGCGGTAAGCTCGGGAATTGGAGCTTGAAGAATATAGTCAAACTTTTCAATACCTAAAACAATTTTTAGGTTACGAAGCCAGTCTTGGAAATTAGAGCCGGTTAAACGGTTAGATTCCATTATGCGAGAAAAAGGGTTAGAGGCATTCATTTTATCTGCAGAAAATGGAGATATTAGTTCAATTAGTATTTTTCATTTTTAACCAATTGAATTAGGGCCTTTTAATTCAATAGGTTCCTCCCACTAAATTTATCGAATTTCCACACTCCCTAAGTAGAAAGACGGAAATCCTCATCCGTTAGATTTCTTAGTGGTGATTGGGCTCTCATAAATTACAACTTATCTCACCGGACGGCTTCTTGAAAAGTCGTAATTTAATGAGCGGGTAACATCTTACCTCGACACATCTTATGTGCAATCCAATCGTTCTTTTGGCCTCTAAGATTTTTACACCTCACCGGACGGTCTCTTGGTGCAACAATCTTAGTTAAGTCAAAACCACCTCTCCTACAAATATGGTATCACAAAAAATTCTCACCGGACGGTATCTTGAATTTATTGGTGATCTCATATTGTAGCATCACATGACAAGATGTTCACACAGTCCAAACACAAGCAGCCCCATGGGACCATGCGTGACTACTCAATGTTGAAACAATGTTTTCATCTTGTGATCGGTGAAAAGGCCACGATAGAGCATCAAATGTCCATTCGTTTCAACTTAATTTTCTTTTAAGGAAGTTTGAAGATTAATGATCACATAATCAACAAGTATGACATAGTTTAGGGATGATCATAAACTTATCTGATTTGAGTCGAGCCAATAAGGCAAATTAATCTAATTTAGTCCATGATCATCTCCTACTCAAAACTATGCAGAGAATAACAACTAATTTGTTATTAATATCAATAAAATTTTAGAACTTAATCATATGTTTTTTCTTAAATCCCCGCGTACTTATATTATGGTTAAAAACCAATAAATTATAACACGCGCAATCTAAGGAAAAACAGTATCAATCTAATCGTAGGAAAGTTCCAAAATTTAAATTGATCCATTCAGATCATAAAATCTATACATAGAACATGAGAACCTGTCTCTGATACCACTGTAAGAAATCATCCGGCACAGAATAAAATGCAGCGGAAAAATTTGCACATTATTTTAAAATAAATTCATATCATATATGAAAGGTAAAATAAAATCAATCCAGTGCCGGTGGATCGTTCTCATGTTACAATATAAAATAAATTAAACTAAACAATCTCATGTTTAGATTACATCACCTTGAACCAGTTAAGGCCTCTTGATCTACTGTACGATTGAAACTGAAGATGACGAATCTTGATTTCGACGTAGCCGCGCACGTGCCCGGCCTCTATGAGTATCCACACGAAATTGGTGTAGATCCAACGCCTTCCGTTGCACGGAACAGATGAGTCGCAGACTTCAAGAACGGTGCTAGCAGTCCCTTTGATGTCTGCGTTACTTTTGATGAAACACTCTGATCTTCACGAAAGATTATGTGGAGAGAGAGATAATTCAACTTGAGAGTACCGCGGCCAACTTAATTAATTTCCACTTTTTCTTACTCAAAAAGAATAATTACGTATCACATACGTACTACCTATTCTTATAATAGGAAGTTGGCCGGATCTTTAACAAACTAAAGTATCTCATAAGATATTCAACTAATTAAATCTTGTAATTAGTTATAAAGAGAAATCTTCTCAAGATAAAATCTAGTAACTAATTAAATCTTATAATTAGTTACAAAGAAAAATCTTCTCAAGATAAAATCTAGTAACTAATTAAATCTTGTAATTAGTTACAAAAATATCTCAGGATACTTATCGAATATGTTAAACCTTATCTCTCTCTTTAATTTAACCGGATCATATCCATTAAATTATAATTAAATATTCATATTTAAATCTAATCTAATTAGAACATTATCTCATAAGAATTTATGAATATTTAATTATTCTCTAATCAAATTAGAAATTAAATCTTTCGTATAATTTCTCATCATAATCACTAAACTATTTAGTGTATTAGACTCACCCTTTTATTTTGGATGTACACAATTCTTATTGTGTGTGACCTCACAGGTCCATTACCATTTGGCAGTGGAGTCCAATATCAAACTCTTTAACATTAAATTAGAACTCTTCTAATTGATGAAAATAATTTATTTTAAAATTATTTTTACT